>CM047511.1:33029126-33114126 GCA_026122265.1 Ammodytes dubius | reverse complement strand
GAAAAAAGAAAAGAATTGTGGGTCAGAATTGCCCCAATAGCGTGCTGATTTCAACATTAAAAATCTCGGCTGGATGAAGTAGGACATCCGGGTACTTCTAACCATCCTAAATCTGGCCACAAGAATCGGGACATCCTAAATCTTTTTTCTACCAAACTAAATAGTAGAAAGTATGAGATTGGAATGCAGGGAGTGTGTGTGCGTGCGTGCTTGCGTGTGTGTGTGTGCGTGTGTGTGTGTGTGTTTGTGTGTGAGAGGGGTTTGTCTGTCAGTGTGTGTGTCACCAGATGCTGTTTTCTCTGCCGTTGTAATATGAACGAACGCATAGTTTCGCTCGTACCAAAGTTTCTGCAATAAGCTGCAGTGCATGATGGGAAATTTCTGATGCTATAACTATAACACACACGTTAATACACACACACACACACACACACACACACACACACACAGGTTAATACACACACACGTTAAAACACATATGCACACACACACACACACACACACAGGTTAACACACACGTTAAAACACACACACACGTACGTTAATACACACACACACACGTTTACCCACACACATACATATTAATACACACACACATGTTAATACACACACATACACTCACACACACACACACACACACACACGTTTATACACACACATACACTCACACACACACACACACACACAACCGTTAATACACACACACACACACAACCGTTAATACACACACACACACACACTCTGATGCTATAACTCATCTGTTTACTTGAATATAAAGTCTGTCGTTGTGTTTGTATCAGAATATTTACAGTATATGAATAAACAATTCTTTATTATCAGCAACGTGTGTTTATCAGATGAGTGAGTGAGAGAGAGAGAGAGAGCAGAAACACTGAGACGCACACACACACACACACACACTCACTGAAGTACACGCACAGACACTGACACACACAGACACACAGACCAGAGTTACCGTTGTCCGGACCGGAAAAAAATGAGGAGGACCGAAAATTCCAAATGTCTCCGGTCAGAATGACCAATGGAAATAATTATCTCTGCACAATTTGAATTGTGAATAAATATATTCAAATAAATATAGGCCTACTACAGTGGTCATTTATTTAGTCAATTCATGTAAAACAATAACAGTTTTGATTGTAGTGTAGCCTGTGTGATAAAATAAATAAATTGTTACTGCCTATTGGCGCTGACGAGCCGTGGGGCCGCCATCTTGAACCGGTCACACGTTCCTTTATCAGGGTTGCGTTCCGAATCGCATACTCTTTCTTTTTTCTATTCTACATACTACATCCAACGATAAAAATAATCTAGTTAGGATGCAGTAGGCATACTATTGGGACATACTTTTCTCTCTTATTTCATCATAACATTGCACCTTGATCTTGCCTCTTGCTTTTATATCCGTCGCATCCCCGTTTGTTTTCATATGGAGGCTTCGTCGATGTGACGTCACTTCACGTGCGCACTGGATTGTGGGTCAGAATCGCCCAAATAGGATGCAGTTTTCAACACTAACAATCTTGGCCGCATGAAGTAGGACATCCGGGTACTTCTAACCATCCTAAATCTGGCCACAAGAATCAGGACATCCTAAATCTTTTTTCTACATACTATATAGTAGAAAGTATGCGATTCGGAACGCAACCAATGTCTATGGTTGCTCCCCACGGGCTGCGGGAGCGAAATGTCTGATGGGAAACGTCTTGCTGACAGGCGGAGCTGAGCGCTAATTGGGAGTTTAAACCCCGTGCCTTTGATGCGTTTTCCCAATTGGTTAGGCAAAAGTCTGACATCACCGCTCAAAATTAAATTACGATCCATTCTTTTTGATTTTAATTTATGTTTAATCATTAGGCCGCCACAATATGCATTTAAGCAGAAATGTACTTAATCAGAGTTAAACCTCCACTGATCTGAACCCTTGACATAGAAATAATTTGGATGTGTAACTCTCCTGTATAGATTTATTTAAAAGTGAACACAAACTTGAGTCACATAAGATCTTGGTGAAGTGATTTTTGTACCATTAAGATTAAATCATATGCTTATTTCCAGTGATCTAAATGGTCTGGGGATTGTATTTTACATGTAGTGTCGCAAAGCCAGACCAAAACTACAACAAGTAGTTTGTTTGTTACACATCATAATACAGTTCATCATATCCATCTCTACAATAATAATAAGGGATATTTTCTTAGACCTTCTTTAACTTTATTTGGGCCGATCATATTATGTATTATTATATTTGGGATTTTTTTTTTTTTTTTTTTTAAACCTTTATTTATACAGGTAAATCCCATTGAGACCGAAGACTCTTTTGCAAGGGAAACCTGTTTTCCTTTCCCACGTTACCATTCACACACACATTCATACACCGATAGCAGGCTAACTATCGACATTCACACGAGGCAAGGTGGGTGAAGTGTCTTGCCCAAGGACACAACAACTATGACACAGGTGGCAGGGCGGGGATCGAACCTCCAACCCTTTGATCATCAGCCGACCCGCTCTACCAACTGAGCCACAGTCGCCCCATATTATATCTCGTTTCTTGTTTTGAAAATGCCCCTCGCTTTTAAAGTGTTTACTCCTCTTTGTTTTTTGTTCTGCTTCTAATCGGTTGTAGCATGTGTGACTCTCCTGCGAATATGTTTCTAATAGGCCTTCAAAATAAAACTAGAAAACGAGCTCTAAGAGGAAGCTGAGAGGGGACAGAGCGTTTTCCATCGCTGCTCCAAAAATGTGGAACAATCTGCCCTTCCACATCAGACAGGCCCCTTCAATCACAACTTTTAAAAAACACCTCAAGACCCATTTTTACTCGCTGGCTTTCGACCCAGTGTGAGACTTTTGATGTTATTTTATTGTACCTTATTTTTGTTATTTTTTTTGTTATTTTTTTTTTTTACCTTAGCTTTATTCATTTTTTTTTGTTTTGTTATCTATTTTTATTGTACCTTATTTACTTATTTTTATTGTACCTTATTTTAGGCCTGTACAGCACTTTGTCTCTGCTCTGGTTTGATGAAAGCGCTTTATAAATAAAGTTGGATTGGATTGGATTGGATTGGATGGATGGAACTGCATCCGCAACAAGGACGCTACTTCCGACTCGGAGCTGTCCGGCTTCAGTCAGGCTTTTTCGTCACTCCCCCGACTGCACTCGGCTACTCTCGTCTACTTTCCAGACGAGCTGAAAGTGAGGTCGAACGAGCCTAGTGCCTCGTTCGACTTGTCGCCGTCTTGCTCAGACCTGCGCAACTATGACGTGCGTCTTGCTGAGCGCACAACAAAAATGCTGCATAAATGCTGTGCGCTCAGCAAGCCGAGCGTCATAATTGCGCAGGTCTTAGCAAGACGGCGACATCTCAAACGAGGCTAGTGCTGAGGGAGTACGCAGTGTTTTACTGCTCCTGACACACCTTGACATTGACAGAGTATAGAATGCTACTTTAAGATATCACAACATAAGTTTGAGTGATATTAGCGTAAGTTTAGTTTATTTGTACTTTTCAGTTTATTAGATTAAAAAAAAACTGCACCAGAGCTGCCACTGAAATGTTCAGACTACAGAATTTGCATCAAAGCCCTAATGATCATAAAAACAAGAGGCTTTATTTAAACGATATCCATGTTTAGGTTGTGATTGTACACAGAATATAATGCTTTTTAAAGACAAGCTGGGGAGGCTAATGTTTCAACAATCTGAATTAAACTGTAAGGAATATTAAATAAAAAGTCAGATGTGATGTATGTGCTTTTAAACAAGTTAAAGTGGTGATGCTCATCACCTTTCAACAATACTTTAACTGTAGCACATACTGAACCCCATTCTGTCATGAACCGTCACTTCTCCTCAGTCATAACAGAGGAACTAATGGGATAACTGGGGAGGGTGATTGGGTGTTACTCTTCTGCATGCCCACTGTATAATGGGAGGACACCCTTCAAAATAACCACAGTAGACAGGTGTTCAAATGGTTCTTTTTGATTGGTCAAACATCACATGTTTTTCTTTTGCCTTGGGTTTGGGGTTAGGTCAAAGTTCAAACACAGATTTAGTTTTCAGTCAATTCAATCATCAAGCTTCTGTTAAAAAGCTTTGCTCATGAAAGAGAATGCTTGTGTGAAGATGTGAAGTCATGTGGCTCCACCTAGTGTCCACTGTGTAGAACTGCCTCAGGCCCATAGAGCAGGGACTGTTCCCTCTCCATTCTTAGAACTATACAATATATTTATATAAATATTCTGACAACAGCCAGGTTTAAATCAGAACCATGTTTCCATTACAACACATGTTGTTCCAGTGATTTAATATTTCCAGTTTGACTCTAAATGTTTCTGTATTTGTTTAAAGGTCACAGAGGAAGGTGAAGCAGGATGCACATCCCAAACCAACAACCAGTAAGAGACATTTATGTTCCACTCTGGACACTGTGTGTGAAAGAGTTCTGCTTTACGCTGCCTTGCCTGGGACATGTCTATATTTCACTGTGTTTTATTTATTGTGCAATTTTGATTTATTTATTTATTATTTCTGTATTGTATCTATGGTCTCTTAGAACAGGTGATATTTTATTAAATAAACTAAAGGCTTTTGTTATTTATCTACATTTTGTGCAGGTAGTGTCTACTGCGTTGCTTTACTCTCGTGTTTTGTGAAGGGCGGGGCTCCACCAAAGACACACACACCCTCAGTCAGAGAGACAGAGAAGAGAACTACATGCTTTAATCAGGCTATATTGTACTTTCACTCATTTCATTTGAACTTTCTACATCTCTGTCTAAATGTTTACATTGTTATTTGTTTCTTCTTTATCAGCTTGTTGTGTATTTGATGTATTTGCATTGTAGATTGTGTATGTATTGTTGTTTTTGCTTTGCACTTGTTTGACTCAACGTCATTGCAAATGTTGCAAATATTTTTCCTTTTTTGGCTCTATGGATGAGGACTGCCACCACCATTTGTACATTTTGCTCATTCACAATTGCACACTTTCGTGCATTTTCAATATTCCGTTTTATTTTAATTGAATTGAATTATCTTATTTATCGTTGCCTTTTTTTCTATTTTACTTGCATATTGATATATTCCTTGGCATTTATTCTGTGGAAAACAAAGGAGAACCGCTGTATTTCCGTCTCATTGATAGAGAGGGCCAATAGATGCATTATATCTTTTTATCTCCCTTCTTATACGCTCCTCATCTATCAGCTGTACATGTCAGTGCTTCTTCAATATCCAAACACACCCACACACACTTACTCTATACATTCACTACGCAACTCCAATAACACCAGTACGTACCATATATCTTCTTTAATACTTTAGTGTCTGTTTTTAGAACCATTACCCCAATGTTTTGTTTCTCTTGTTCTATATTGTTGTTAATTTGCGTGCATGTGTTTTGTGCAATATCACCAATAACATTAAAATAAAAGGATTCATGTGTTTACCAATTAAAACATAATGTATATCTAATTATAATATACAGTGCAGTTATTTAGCTTATTATCCTCGATAAAGCAACATAGTGTATACTCTGCTGCAGATAAACATGACAGACCTGTAGCAGAGGTTCTACAATGTGTTTTAATTAGTTCAGTGTAATTATTACCTGCTTTTGGGATAGCATTTTGCTAGGCTAAAAGCTAGCTCAAATATACACTCACTAGACATGTGTCCCCATTAAGGGATTTTATCAAACATTATTCATTTATCATTACCAAGGATAGTTTGTACAGAAAAGTCTCCATGTGTGTGCACACCATTCATCTTGAATATACAATTAACCAACTCTGGAGAGCTCCTGGGCTCCCTTAGAGAGCACTTTACTTTAGAAGAAATTCATAAGTTACTTGACGATGATTTGGATTGATTTAGATTGATTGTGCCATCAAATTCAAATAGACTTTTTCTAGAAGTGTAAAAATGTTACTTTTAGCAGTTTGGGCCCTGTGTTGTCAGTATGAGGACAGTGATGGGAATAAGACGATGAAAACACTCAGTCTAAAATAAACACACTGAACATTCAACTTTGTCTTTTTTGATTTATTTATAAGCAGGCAATGTGCAGAATAAAGAGATACAGAGCTCAAACTTCATGAATGACAGCCATTGGAAATAGTGTGATTAATTTGATTGACAAGTTTAACATTTAACCCAAACAGCATTGATACTTTCAGATGTAACCAGTAGTAACACTGTTAAGTAATGAATCACATTGTTTATATAATGTAGTAAAAAAGGTTAAAGGAAGCGTTCACCAAAACTTTTTTTTTTTTTGGGGGGGGGGGGGGGGGGGGGATTCTCAGCTGTGTTGGCATGGAGAAGGATCTCTCTGGTGCTCAATTTTTATAACACAGGAAGATGGGGTGGCCGTCGCCTCCCTCGTTGAGATCCTTTTTAATGACAATGATAGAGTTGTCCTCGTAATCTTGGCGAGCTGCTGGGTTGAGAAGCAGGGTCATGCTCTTAATGGATTGTCACCGTTGGTCTTCTTGAGCCACAGGTACACCGGGTCATTCTTCTGGTTGAGGTTCTTATTCACTATGTTGAAACCCTTCTTCTTAAGGTTTACTCTGTCTCCTTCGAGGGCGATGTCCAGCTCAGTGAGGGCGCGATCGGGCTTGGTGGTCTGGCGGTACCAGATGAAGACATTGGCCCCTCCTGCACCCCTGTTAGTATTTTCATCTATACGGATGTAGCCATCATCAAATTTTACAGTGTCGGAAGCGTAGGAATCAGAGACCTTGACACTAGAGATGTATGTGTCCTGAGATCTCCTCAACCAGATGTGGACCCATTTCCCCCCATACCCGCGGTTTATATCACAGGCCATTCTCTCCCAGCCCTCGTCAAACCTCTCGGCTTCAGTTGCTCCATCTGTCGTGATGGAAATCTGCTTTATGGGAATATGGTACTCTCCGGTCCCTTTGAAGTACCACAGGTACATTGGTCTGTTTTCATTTCCAGCATTGAGGTTTTTATCGATCTTCTCGTACCCTGCATCAATCAGCCCCCTGGTCATCTCTTCGTTGAAGGACACTTGAAGCCTGGTGATGGCTGCTCCTCTATCTCCTTTTTTGTACCAAAGAAAGATCTCATTTCCTGATGTCCCCGTATTCAGATTCTGACGGAGTTGTGTGAAATCTCTACCTTGGAGATTTTGTTCATCAACTTTGTTAACGGACACAGCAACGTTGGTGATGTTGGCCATTGTGGTTTAACTGCAAACAAGAAAGAAGATCATGAGTAAACAGGATATCACAAAGTTAGAAGTTTGACTTTCCAGCAAATATAATTATCACTTGTCAAAAATGTATCACAATAACAACATCTGAAATAAATAATATTTCACATGTGCACGCATACTGCCCCTATTTAAACTATTAACAAAGATTATAATGGATGAAAGTCTGATTTAAACATTTTAAAAAGTCTAAAGAACAAAAGATTCTTGAACACTTACTTGTCTGGTGACAGGGTGAATGCTAGGCAGGAAGAAGTCAACTGATGTGCTGAATTCTGCTGTACCTACCAAGAGTCAGCCTCCTTTATATAGAGAAAAGAGATGCTGTGGCTCGTTGTGTAATCCTTACCTTTTGATGAGTCATCCAAAACATGTCCTGAAGGTATCTGTCACCATGCCATGTTGTAATGAGTTCATGTCCTGAAGGTATCTGTCACCATGCCTACCTGCTTTGAGCCAAACAAAGGACAGTTGGCTTGGCAGGACTTCAGGGAAGAAGTGGATCAAGTAAAAAGAGCAGGACCTCACAACCCTCTATGTGCAGTGGAACTCTGTCTCTCTCTTGTTTGTCCATCGATTTAAATGATGACGTTCTCTTTGAACTTTTTGTAAAGTTTTATATAATAAAAAGATCCTTTCTGACTTACTTGATTCCTATCCTATCATATGGCTATTACAGCCGGAAACAGCATTACCACTTTCAACAGACCCTGGGTTGGGGACAGTTGATCACAAACACACACAGACACACAGTGAAATCCTGGCAGGAATTATCATCAATTGTAAAAGAAGAATTTCACATTAATTGCATTCATTTCTCTTTTCATAATTGTATGTGCCTCAAAGAATAATGTTGTTACATGTTGATTTGTTTTCTCTGTATTTGAACATGGAATAATATCTGAAAATACTGAATAAGAGTTGTGATGAGAGTAAACCTCCCCATTAACTATCCGACCTCTGCACTACTGTCTTTGTTTGTGTGTGGATGTCGGGGATTTTATGTCTTTCATTTTTATTTTTATTTTATTCTAATGTTCGTTATTGTTATTTTGCCTTCGTGTTTGCCTACTGAATGCACTATGTACAGCACTTTGGTCAGTGCAAACTGTTCTAAATGTGCTTTTATAAATACATTTTACTTACTAATACATATAGTGTGATAAGAGATATAACATATTTATCTTGCATAATACTATACTGAAATATTTAATTCCTGTGTCGATACTGTCTGCATTCCCCCCTTCCCACACACAAGCCAAATACTTATTCCACAACCTCTCAGACAGGTTAAAACTTGTCTATTGTCTTATGCCAAGCTCCCCCAAATCACTATATCCTCAGACCGTCTCAGTGTAGCGATGTTAGCTCTACCTAGCATGGTGATACATGTTCAATGTCCCTGACTCCTGCAACAGGCCTCTCTGTGTTTGTCTCAGCTTATCTCTGGATGTGCCAAACAGCAGGCTTAAAACTAAAGGCCATCGTGCATTCTCCGTGGTTGCCCTGAAACTTTGGAACAGCTTACCACACCATATTCGCTCATCTGAGTCTCTGGAAACCTTCAAGTCCACTCTTAAAACTCACCTTTTTTCACAGGCTTTTACGTTTTAATGAATTGTTTTGTGTCATTGCTGTAAGTGTTTTTTAATGTGTGCTGTTGTATTTTAATATATGTATTTTATGTAAAGCACTTTGGTGAATTTAGGTTCTTATAAGGTGCTATATAAATAAAAGTGACCTTGACCTTGACCTTGTCTGCACCGTTTCAAACAGGGAGCTGGGGATCGAAGCAAAATAATCTCCACCAAAGTTTTCACTCTCATATGAGAAAAGATCTCATTAGATTTGGGGGCAGATTAAACCCTGTGTCTTGAGTGCCCGTGTTAATAGTGAATAAGGTCATGTGTCCCTGCTCCATTGGTGGACTAATACAAAGGCCACACAGAGGCTGGGCTGCTGGTTCAGTGGGGCCTAGTATGTTGAGGGGAGTTAGTAGGCAGCATGGGTTATATTGGTGGATCGGGCTAAAAGTATTATGTTTAAGAGGTGGAGCTACTCGTTTATTAGATATTATTAGATTATTTCATAATGGATTAATATGCTTTGATTGTGAGGGAATGTTTACTAGTTCTTATTACTAATATTATACCTGTCTAATATTGTCTAAAGTGTCGGTCTATCTCTCAGACAACAGTGCAGCTTGGTCCCCTGTTAGAAGACACTTCATCAATCAATCAATCAATCAAACTTTATTTATATAGCACTTTTCATACAATCAAATGTAACACAAAGTGCTTAATACAACCTCACCTCCCACCCCCCACCCAGAGATATGCATACATGCAAAAACATTCCCCCTCCCACCCATCCATACCCCAAATTAATCCACCGAGACACACTAAAGCCTCGTTTCCACCGAGTAGAGCGGGTCGGGTCGGAGCGGTTCAGACCAGCCCGTCTGGCACAAATGTTCAAAGTCACTTAAACCCCCTTTCTTACCCATTCTGTTGCTCTGTTTAAACTTCAACAAGTTGTCCTGTCCAGGTCTACATGCCTAAATGCATTGAGTTGCTGCCATGGGATTGGCTGATAAGTATATGTGTTAACAAGAAATTGAACTGGTGTACCTAATAAAGTAACAGGTGAGTCCCTTACGTTTAGCCTGGTCCTGACCAGACTGCTATTAGCACATATTATTAATAATAATAAAACACAAAGAAATAAGATGAAATACCAGAGGAAACATAGAATGGAAGTAGAACTTTACCAGTATAGCAGTGCATGCTGGATAGTGCTGTATGCCTAGCACCTCTCTCATTTATTTACTGTTTTTCAAAAAACTGGTGGCAGACTCAAAGAAATTGATAGTCTTCCAACAAATGTAATTAAAATAGTTTTTGATTGTTTTGCCTCAAAAATAAGGATTTATTTTTTAATGATAGCTGCCAATTTAGCACATAATATAATTTATTTTATAAAAAGGCTATTTGGGAATAAAACTAATATATTTATCTCATTATACGTGTTTTTAAGAATTCCTTTTTGGATTTACCAACCCCATAATCAGTGGACAACTGCTTTACAGGCTTAGCTACAGCAGCTCTTTCTCTGTGCCTCTCCCATATTCACCTGCACTGTTCAGCCACATCCAGCCTCTCCTAGTGTGTCAGGGTGGATCACCCCCCCCCCCCCCTTCAGATTCTCTGAAGTCTCACTAGAGACTAGAATGAACATTGTGGTTTCAACTGCTAGATCATAGCACTGTTCTTGTGCCAGGTTTAATAGGCGTGGGTGTAATGAAGGCCACGCTATCTGTTTTCCCATGAAGTGTTTTAATGAGTCCTTTTTAATTAATAACTGCTTTGAGCCAAACAAACCGTGTGAGGCAATAAATAAGTATGGATCGATCCAAACATGAAAGAGTTGAACAAAAGACACACACCCACATGTGTTTTCCCATGAAGATTTTCAACAGCTCAAGTTATGAGCATTATTCAGCTATTCATTTATTGCCAGAAAGTGTCTTGGCAACTCTATCATGTAGAAACAATTAATGAATCCAGTTTTTAATGACTGTAATCATTTCAATTTATTTGTAATAACTTTGGCAACCTCAACTGTTGGTTGATCCAAACAAGCGTTGTGAAGATGTCACTTTGGGCATCTGGGACATTGCCACGACATTTCTCACTTTAGCAGGTGTTTGCAAATTCAACAATCAATAATAAATAGTATTTATAGATATAGATATTTACAATAGTGTTTTAGTTTTCTGAAGCTGGTCAACTTGAAGACGTTTCAGGAGATTTGAATCAGAAATAGTTATTGAATCTGGATGGAGGAGAACAGGACAGCAGCTCCAATGAACCACAGTGTTTTGCAACACAATTCCGACTTGTGTGGTCAGTGTTTTAACCTTGTGCTATGCATACAAGATTTAACCACCCTTACAGCATACAAGCATTATGACATGTCCAAATAAGGTTATTTTAAATGGTAAAACATTATTTTGGATACTTGATTATTAAGCAGTAACTATGGTAACCTAAATATATATTCTTAAAATATACTTAAATAAAAGAACAACCAAATAACAGAAGTATTGTATCTATGGTCTCTTAGAACAGGTGCTATTTTATTAAATAAACTAAAGGCTTTTGTTATTTATCTACATTTTGTGCAGGTAGTGTCTACTGCGTTGCTTTACTCTCGTGTTTTGTGAAGGGCGGGGCTCCACCAAAGACACACACACCCTCAGTCAGAGAGACAGAGAAGAGAACTACATGCTTTAATCAGGCTATATTGTACTTTCACTCATTTCATTTGAACTTTCTACATCTCTGTCTAAATGTTTACATTGTTATTTGTTTCTTCTTTATCAGCTTGTTGTGTATTTGATGTATTTGCATTGTAGATTGTGTATGTATTGTTGTTTTTGCTTTGCACTTGTTTGACTCAACGTCATTGCAAATGAGGGTCAGCCCTCAATTGATCTCTCCAGTAGAAATAAAGGTTAAATGAAATGAAAATGAACACGCGTAAAGTGCAAATACAGACTCATCAGACCAGGTAAGATTTTTCCAATCTTCTATTGTCCAAATTTGGTGAGCCAATGTGAATTGTAGCCTCAGTTTTCTTGTTTTTAGCTGACAGGAGTGGCACCCGGTGGGGTCTTCTGTTGCTGTAGCCCAGTGGTTCTCAATTATTTTCTGTCATGCACCCCCTAGGGGACAGCTGAAGAGGTAGTCTCGATGCGTTTCCAAACAGTCACGCAGGCCACATGGGCTGGAGGGGGACATCTTTTCGGCTATGGCCTGCCTAACACAGTTCTTCACCGTGATGTTCTTTTTGCCCCTTGTTCCCCCGAATAAAACTCCCCGGTGCTGCCAGACCTCGTCCACTAAGACGCCCATCTCCTCCGCGGTAAACGACGGTGCCCGCTTGTTTCTTTTGCTGCCGCTTTCTTCCACTCTCCATGTGTGTGCCTATCCACGGGGTATATATGCGCTAATGGGCTTGATTACTACTTTGATACACTTGTTGCCACACACACCCGCACCCACACCCCCCCCCCCCCCCCCCCACACACACACACGATACATGCGTAGCCTAATTCCACCTGTGTGGGGGAGACCACGGGGCGCTATGTGTGACTTATGCGCTGATAAAGAGGTGGGTGATCGATTCGCCTGGCATCGATTTATTTAGTTTCAGCACGACCGCGGTGGACAGCTCCCACTAAAGAACGTTTTTCGATGCTTCTTTCGCTTCATCTTACGGCTCTCCAAAGAAGGCACTTAAGAAGCCATCTGGGAAACACCCGTATCTTAGCGCTCCTTCTTTGGCGAACCCTTCTTTCGACCCTTCTTTGGTCCCAAAGAACGATCGAATCTGGGAAACGCGGCCATTGTTAGGAAGATTAGTAGTGGTTTGACCGGGAGCCCCGAGCTAATATATTACATTTATAGACAGGACGCGTAAACATGCTGATGTGTTCAGCGATCAGATGAAGGAAAGGGGAGCGTCTCCCGCACAGTGACAACAGGTTCACGCTGCGCTTTGCATGAAGTGTGTGTTTTTATTTTTCTTCCCAACGGGACCGTCAATACTGTACTATCCCCGTGTCAGTTTGGAGCTATTATTTACTATCTATGGTTTGGAGCTGAGCCGCGCCGAACTCACACCCAGCTGACACACGGCTAAATCAGCTGTGTGTCAGCTTGAGCCTATTCCTCACGAGCCGCGCGTCCAGCAGCAAAAATACAGTAAATATTAGGTTTCACATCGTAGGCTACAAGCCACACATTGACACAGGCCTACATATTATAACTAGTGCTGTCAAACGATTAAAATATTTAATCGCGATTAATCGCATCAATGTCATAGTTAACTCGCGATTGCATTTTTTTTTCAAATTTTTATGCTCTCATCACACCCTGTCAGGATCTGTATGTTTTGTATCCATTTCCTGTTTTATTTTGTAGTCTAGGTTCTGCTGTGTTGTTGTTAGTTTTACTTCCTGGGTTTTCCCTCCTTTTTTGATTGCTGTCTCCGCCCTAATGTGTTTCACCTGTGTCTCGTTTCCCTGTGTATTTAAGCCCTGCCTCATTCCCTGTGTCTTTGCCAGATTGTCTTTGTTACCGAGTGTTCGAGCTCTCTTGCTTTTTGTTCTATTTGCTTCCCATGTATGACCCTTTTTGGTATTTTTGTGACTCTTGGATTTTGCCCGTTCCTTGTCTGCTTTGTTGCCTGGTTTTGACTGCCTTTCTGGATTTTGACCTTTGCTACGTTTTGGATTAAAGAGCTGGTTTTTGGACATTGTACTTCTGCCTTCTGATCATCCTTTGCACTTGGGTCCACACACACGCCTGTCCTTTACAGTACAATCTGGCCATGTCGGACCCAGCAGAGGGAGATATGTTTGGCCTTGCTCTGGGAGCTCAAGGAAGGCGTCTTACTGAGTTGGAACGGGCGGTTTCTAGCCTGGGACCGGGAGTTCAGTCATTGTGTGAGCAGCTGCAAGCCCTGGCTGCCCAGACTAGCCAGGTAGTGACTCGCCTTGACTCCATGTCTCCTGTGACGACTGCTCCAGCCGTTCCTGCTCCATCTCCAACTTCCCTGGCTCCTCCAGTTCGTTTTTCGGAACCCAGAGCACCCCCCATCGAAAGGTATGATGGCACTCCTGAAACATGCCGCTCATTTTTGGCTCTTTGTTCGCTAACGCTTGAGCTGCAGCCTATTACCTTCGCCACTGAGCGTTCGAAAGTGGCATTCATGATCACTAATCTCACGGGGCGAGCACGTGAATGGGCCACTGCTGAGTGGCAGAGACATTCATCTATCTGTGACTCTGTAGCTGCATTTTCTGCTGCTTTGGGCCGTGTCTTTGGTCAACCTCTCTCCGGCCGCGAGGCAGCCCGTGCACTTGGTAATCTCAGGCAAGGCAGACGCCGCGTTTTTGATCATGCCATCAGGTTCCGCACTCTGGCTGCTGAGAGTCAGTGGAATGACGAGGCACTTGCGGACACCTTTTTCCTGAGTCTCTCTGAAGATATTAAGGATAGACTTACCATGGTTGATCTTCCTACAAGTTTTGAAGCCCTTGTGGAACTTGCTATTAAGATTGACAACCGGCTGCAGGAACGAGAGCGGCTCCGAGGGGCAACTGGACATGACGGTTGCCAGCATTGGCGGCAGAATAGCTCTACGACACCCCCTGTGGCCAGCACTCCATCAACCCATCATCCGGCCTACCCTGGATCTACACCTTCAAGCCCCCAGGAGGAGCCCATGCAACTTGGTCGTACCCGTTTGAGCCAAGGGGAACGCCTGCGCCGCCAGCGTGAGGGACTTTGCCTCTACTGTGGGGGAACGGGGCACTTCCTAGCTCGGTGCCCGGTAAAAGATCAGGCTCGCCAGTAACCGGAGGCCTACTGGTGAGCCACGCCTCGACTGCCTCCACACCAGCACGCGCCTTGACCCCTGTTCAGCTCATCACTTCTCCCAGGGATTCCCTGGCCCTGTCAGTCCTCATCGACTCTGGTGCAGACGAGAGCTTCATGGACCTGAACCTGGCCCACCAGCTGAATCTACAATTCCAGCCTCTGCCTGAGCCACGCCAGGCCCGCGCTCTCGATGGTCATCTGCTCAGCCGTGTCACCAACCAGACTCCTCCTCTGTCTCTGCTGATGTCAGGTAACCACAACGAGACCATTTCATTTTTGATCATTGAGTCTCCAACATACCCTCTAATCTTGGGTTATCCTTGGCTGTGTAAACACAATCCTGTAATGGACTGGGCTACTGGGAGAGTGTTGAGGTGGAGTCTAGCTTGTCAGTCATCCTGTTTGTTCCCGCTGTCGGTTTCCTCGTCTGCTGATTCCTCTCCTGAGTTTCCAGACCTGTCCAGGGTGCCTGAAGTCTACCTAGACCTGAAGGAGGTCTTTAATAAGGTTCGAGCCACGTCCTTGCCACCACATCGCCCATATGACTGTGCCATAGAGCTCCTCCCCGGTGCGGCACCACCCAAGGGTCGTCTGTACTCCCTCTCCAGTCCTGAGAGGAAGGTCATGGACGACTACATCCAGGGGGCGCTGTCTGCAGGGATCATCCGTCCTTCCTCTTCCCTGCTGGAGCTGGGTTCTTCTTTGTGGACAAGAAGGATAAGACCCTTCGGCCTTGTATTGATTACCGTGGCCTGAACGACATCACAGTGAAGAATCGTTACCCACTTCCACTCCTCTCATCTGCCTTTGAGCTTCTTCAAGGGGCCCACATTTTCACCAAGCTCGACCTTCGCAACGCCTACCACCTGGTTCGTATTCGTGAAGGGGACGAGTGGAAAACTGCGTTCAACACTCCCAGTGGCCACTATGAGTACCTGGTGATGCCATTTGGACTCACAAATGCCCCAGCTGTTTTTCAGTCAATGGTCAATGATGTCCTCAGAGAGATGCTGAATGTCTTTGTGTTTGTTTATCTTGACGACATTCTGATCTTTTCCCAGACTGAAGAGGAACATGTGGATCATGTTCGTCAGGTGTTGCAGCGGCTGCTCCAGCATCAGTTGTTCGTGAAGGCTGAGAAGTGTGATTTTCACCAGACCACAGTGTCATTCCTCGGGCTCATGATCTCACCAGGACTGATCAAGATGGACCCAGAAAAGGTCAAGGCTGTTTTAAACTGGCCTGTGCCCACCGACCGGAAACAGCTCCAACGCTTTCTGGGTTTTGCCAACTTTTATCGCCGTTTCATCCGGAACTTCAGCCAGGTTGCAGCTCCTCTGCATGCCCTCACCTCCTCGAACTCTAAGTTCTCCTGGTCCCCTGAGGCTGAGGCAGCCTTCCGTGCCCTCCTGTCCCGGTTCTCCTCATCGCCTATATTGCAGATGCCCGACACCAAGCTCCAGTTCATCGTCGAGGTGGACGCCTCTGATGTGGGGGTCGGGGCCATTCTCTCCCAACGTTCTGCTGATGACAATAAGGTTCACCCCTGTGCCTTCTTCTCCCGGAAACTCTCCCCCGCCGAACGCAACTACGACGTGGGAAACCGGGAGCTTCTGGCCGTGAAGTTGGCATTGGAGGAGTGGAGGCACTGGTTGGAGGGGGCAGAGCAGCCATTTATAGTCTGGACTGACCACAAAAACCTGGAGTACATCCGTGGAGCTAAGAGGCTCAACTCCAGGCAGGCCAGGTGGGCGTTGTTCTTCACCAGATTTAACTTCACCCTGTCTTATCGCCCTGGGTCTCGTAATGTCAAACCAGATGCCCTTTCAAGGCAGTTTGAGGTAGGAAACCGCCCTCGGGATGCAGCTCCCATCCTGCCCTCTGACTGTGTGGTCGGGGCGGTGACCTGGGACATTGAGAGGGAGGTCCAACACGCACTTTCGGAGGCCCAGATTCCTGACGGTTGTCCTCCTGGCCGGCTCTTTGTTCCAGGCCCGCTCCGTTCCCGAGTCCTGCAGTGGGGGCACTCCTCCCCGTTGAGCTGTCATCCTGGGGTGAGTAGATCACTGAGTCTCATAACTCAACGTTTCTGGTGGCCCTCCCTCAGGGAAGATACCCGTGATTTTGTCTCTGCCTGTTCTGTCTGTGCCCGCAGCAAGGTCTCCCGCAACCCCCCTACTGGTCTTCTCAGGCCTTTGCCTGTTCCACACCGCCCCTGGTCTCACGTGTCTATGGACTTTGTTACTGGGTTGCCTCCTTCAGAGGGTAAGTCAGTCATCCTCACTGTCGTTGACCGTTTTTCTAAGATGGCTCACTTCATTGCCCTGCCTAAGCTGCCCTCCGCCAAAGAGACGGCGGAGGCAGTCCTGTTTCATGTGTTTCGGCTCCATGGTCTTCCTCAGGACATTGTGTCTGACCGGGGTCCCCAGTTCGCCTCACGTTTCTGGAAGGAGTTCTGCAAGCTGCTCGGTGCATCAGTCAGCCTCTCCTCTGGCTTCCATCCTCAAACCAACGGCCAGACGGAGAGGTACAACCAGGAGATGGAGACGGCCCTCCGGTGCATCGCCTCCCAGAGTCCATCCAGTTGGTCTCAGCAGCTCCTCTGGGTGGAGTATGCCCACAATTCCCTCCCCGTGGCTTCTACTGGTCTGTCCCGTTCCAGTGTGTCTACGGGTACCAGCCTCCACTCTTCCATGATCTCGAGGGGGAGGTCTCTGTTCCTTCAGCTCACGCCCTGGTGCGCCGATGTCACCTCACCTGGAGGAAGGCTCGGGCAGCGCTCCTCCGCACCAATTTTGGATACCAGAGGTCCGCCAACCGTCATCGCACCCCAGCCCCCCGCTACCGGGTTGGCCAAAGGGTTTGGCTCTCCACCCGAGACCTGCCGGTTCGAGGGGAGTGTCGTAAGCTGGCTCCCAGGTTCGTGGGGCCCTTCCCGATCTCTGAGATCATCAACCCTGCTGCTGTTCGCCTTCGTCTTCCTCGGACCATGAGGGTCCATCCCACATTCCATGTTTCCCGGATCAAGCCCGTCAAGACCAGTCGTTTGGCCCCTCCCTCCGACCCACCTCCTCCACCCAGGTTCATCGATGGTGGTCCTGTTTACTCAGTCAAAAAACTGTTGGCTGTCCGTCGTAGAGGCAGGGGCCACCAGTACCTCGTTGACTGGGAGGGGTACGGCCCGGAGGAGAGGTCCTGGGTCCCTGCGAGGGACATCATTGATAAGACTCTGATACGAGACTTTCATAGACTGAACCCGGACATTCCAGGGACGTCTAGAGACGTCCCTTAAAGGGGGGGTACTGTCAGGATCTGTATGTTTTGTATCCATTTCCTGTTTTATTTTGTAGTCTAGGTTCTGCTGTGTTGTTGTTAGTTTTACTTCCTGGGTTTTCCCTCCTTTTTTGATTGCTGTCTCCGCCCTAATGTGTTTCACCTGTGTCTCGTTTCCCTGTGTATTTAAGCCCTGCCTCATTCCCTGTGTCTTTGCCAGATTGTCTTTGTTACCGAGTGTTCGAGCTCTCTTGCTTTTTGTTCTATTTGCTTCCCATGTATGACCCTTTTTGGTATTTTTGTGACTCTTGGATTTTGCCCGTTCCTTGTCTGCTTTGTTGCCTGGTTTTGACTGCCTTTCTGGATTTTGACCTTTGCTACGTTTTGGATTAAAGAGCTGGTTTTTGGACATTGTACTTCTGCCTTCTGATCATCCTTTGCACTTGGGTCCACACACACGCCTGTCCTTTACACACCCATTCTAATTATGATATTAAAGAAGAAATACACTGAATTACAATGATGTCTACACCATTGTAATTCAGTGTAGCCTATTTCTTCTACAATATCACAACTTGCAATTCAGTGCAAATAACAATAGGCTATATAACCCCCCCCCCCCCCCCCCCCCCCCCCCTAGAACAGCATTCACACACATATTGGAACTTCTTTTTTTATTTAAAAACCAAACCATAAAACAACATAGGCTATATAGCCTAAAACAAATGAGTATTAAAGCTAAATTAAACTGGTTGTTGTAGGCCTAAATGTTTTGGGAGTCTTTCATCCACGGCTTATTTCAGACTGTGTGGAGTGGACACACTATGCCTGCGTGCAGGTGGTTGCCATGGTGCTGCTGCAGCCGAGGCTTCGTAGCGAAAATTAAAGGTGCAGTGTGTAATATGACATCATCAAGAAAGTTCTACAAAGTTCTAGAATGCAACGCTCCCTGGGTAACCCCAACCCTTTAGAATAATAACAGAAGCAACAGTGGCCTTCAAGGACAAGAACAATTCTAAATGTTAAACAATGCACCTGATGACATTCCAACTATGACACTTTCAAGATGGCGGCACTAGGCCTTGGTCCAAAATATGCAGAAATATGTACATATATGAGACCCTTTCTAAGGGAAAAAATAATAATTCAAAAAACAGTTTTTTCAGCTATTATGCACTAAATTAAATGTACTTATGGATATTATAATTACTTTCTACAAAATCTGCTAGGAAATAAAACCCACAATTCTACACACTGCAGGTTTAAAGTGAAAATGAATGACTGGCGGCTGCCACTAACATTCATGGAGGTTTTGGTGGGGGCGCAGAGTTATAAGTAAGACTTTTGCAAACGACAGGCTTTATTTACTGTTCTTTTCCGCGTAGTCTCAGGCTGTGTCTTGATTCAGGGGTTGCGGTCTACGTAGGCTGCATTTGAAGACCGATTGCGTCATAGTGGCGCGCAAAGGCTGTCTGAATGAATGATCTCAGATCACGTGTGGTTTTGCTTCATAATGCTGGTTCATTTGCAAAAGGGCCAATATGAAAGTGGACAACAGGTCGAGCAGTTCCAATATAGGGCCAACATTCAGCATGGTGATTTATGTGACCGATCACTGATAAACTGAATTCATTAAAGTGCACTACTTTGACTCTGCTGCAGCTTTGTTCCTCCCTCTGCTGAGTTTACACTCACCATTCACTCTGACTTAATGTCTCGCCCACAACGCTGTCTGACTGGCTAGAGGTCACATGACTAATGGCCAATCAAGACTGAAGCCTTGGTGCAGCTGACATGCAGAAGCCTCCAGCAGGAGTGTCAGGTGTCAGTGGGCAGCAGGTGATTCCAAAGTTAAAAACAATCCAGTCCTCCACAGTGAAGTGGCAAAAACACCATAATCCACTCTGAGCCCTGAATTACAGTAAACACTGTTGAAAGAGCGCTTTCATTACATTCTACATTGAAGCAATTTCCCCAGAATTCCATCAATTATTGACTCGCTCTAATGTAATAACCAGTGTTGGGAATAACGCCATTTAAAAGAACGGCGTTACCTAACGCCGTTCTTTTTCCAGTAACGGGGTAATCTAACTAATTACTTTTTCCGACGTTACACCGCCGTTATCGTTAAATGCGTTAAATGCGGTGTGTTACTTTGAATTGATTTAATAAACTGTGTAATCCGAACGCACCCCTGGCTCCATACTACACAAACTGCTAGTGTGAAACTATGAGTGCCACTGATTCATAAAATATTTGTACGTGACATAGCCTAGTAAAGTTGCCAAGACATTTGAATGTGGATTTTCGAATATCAACTGATTCAGATTCAAGTATAAATAATTCAAATTCAAGTAGAGTAATTCAACTGATCCTGTCTTAATTGTGTTTTAACTGACGCAAAATATAAAATCTTTTTACATTATGGGCGCAGCATTTTGTTACACAATGAATCAGTTATTACATTATGAGTGAGTGCCACTGATTCATAAAATATTTGTATGTGACATAGTAAAGTTGCCAAGACATTGTGTGTGTCTTCATGAGGGTCTGTGATCAGGCAGAAATCCCACCTTTTTTAGAGGCCTCAGAGAGGTCATTTCATCCAAAACTTCCCCTCAAAGCGCTGCCTCTAACTGGAGGACCGTGAGTCTAAGTGACAACATTAATTTACTGTTAGAACCAGAAGAATCTGATGAAGACACAGTGTGAAGATTATGTCTGTAATGTGAAGAATATGAGAACCAGAGCATTTTAAAAGTGAGGTACAGTCTGCCTTTCTCCAGAAATGTCATGTCTCAGTTAAACCTGCAGTGTGTAGAATGTTGGGATTTTTTTCATAGCAGACTTGGTAGAAAATAATTATAATATCCATGAGTAAGTTTAATTTAGTGCATAATAGCTGAATTTCTTTTTTAGAATTATTATTTTTCCCCTTAGAAAGGGTCTCTTATATCTCCATATTTCTCCATACCATGGACCAAGGCACAGGCGCCACCATTTTGGAAGCGTCATAGTTGTAATGTCATCAGCTCTACAGAAGCACAGAATGGAACAGCTGGCCACACTGTGTCCACCAGAACTACCAGCTGGAATTTTCTAGAAGGCTGCAAGGTTGACAGCCTAAAGCTGCGAACACACCGCACTGGCCGCGCAGCGAGATTACATACAAAGTCAATGTACTAGCGCGTGGCCGCGCGTCCACCCAATAATCGGCGTCCAGCGGCCGGCGGCGGGCGCTTGCGGGCGCGTGGCCGCGCCTCATGAGAGGCGCGTGAATCGGGAGCGCGGCCATTTGCGGCGTGTCATCGAAGGAGCGTGAATCGAAGGCTTGTGCGGCGAACACGGCGCTGCAGAAAAAGATGAAAAATTTCATCTTTTTCAGCGGCGCTGCCGGGCACCGCGCCTCCACAGCCAATCAGCGGCGTTGAGATTGCCCGGTGGTCTGCAAGACGAGGTGGGCGTGTGGAGTGAGGACATTGTGCTTCCAATACATTCTGCAAATATGTGTATTTTGCATCTGTTTAGCTGTTGGTTGTACTTTAGCCAAGGCAGCGCCGGTTAGCATAGTGCAACTCACCCAGCTGTGTGCTTTTCCTGAGGATAATATGAACCCAAAGTTGAAGGCAGTGTCCGTGTGGAATTCCAATATAGTACAGCGAAGCACCGGTGTTGTCCTCCGTCAGCCAGCACACTTTCACTTTCAGGTAGGCTGATGTCTGCCTTTATTTTTGCAGCTGAGCACACACTGCTGTTGTTAATGTGTTTAGTATGTTGCTGAAATACTATTAATATGTGTGTATTTTCGATCATGCTGTTTTAATGATATTTGTGACAACTCTGCCGCTGGTTACACAGTGAACCTACATCTGTATTTTTTGGCACAGCTGGACCATGTTGTTGTTGTTGTTGTTGTTGCTCCGTAAGTGTGACGGGTCTGATCTCGGCGTCGGCGTCAGGAATATATGGCCCAATATGACAAGCGGCGAGCCTCCTGCGTTCACGCGGCCAACCGCCGCAGGCGGCCAGTGCGGTGTGTTCCCGGCTTTAAATCCGGCTACAGTCTCCCTGAGTTACAAGTCCAATACTTCCCTGCTTTGGAAGAAAAAGATTGAGTTACCGTACTTTCCGCACTATAAGACGCACTGGACTATAAGCCGCAGGTGTTATAATGTTTAATTACCATATGTAAGAATTCGCGCACAGAGGGGATTGTCAGGAAAGAGATGGCTGCTTGAGGAAGCTCCCATTTATTAACATTTCAACAAACAAGTTGCATATTTGCATAACGTATTCAAGTGTTACCATTTAGTGCAATAGCTACTAGGGATGGGCACGAGTGTTTTCACTACTCGTGTGATCGCTTGCATTCCTCGAGGATCAATCGATTCCTCGTCAAACTTTTTTCAATTTTTAGAACGCAGCGCATCTGTCAGCAGAACGGTGCATCGCAATAAAGCCAATAACCTGCGCTTAATGCTTCTTGTCAAACAGTCACAGTTACCATATGATTGTAAGGATTTATTTTCCACAAGTTTAAAACACATTTTCCTAACTGAAAGTAATTAAATTGGGCCAAAATTTAAACCGATCGAGTAGGTCTGCGGTGGAGAGAAAAAAAAGAGAGAGAAAAAAGCATGGGCTGTAGTTGGCTAACAATCAAAATAGACACCATTTAAAATAAGAAGGGCAGCAAATACAATAAAATTATTGTCCTACAATTTAAACACATAGATAGGCTAAATAACTCACCAAAGCAGTAGAAGTATCCAACCGCGTAGCCTAATGCTCACTCCGTGACCGTGACTAATTACCGCGACTAATTCCTCGTTAACGGAACGTTACACCGGTCGGCTTTTGAATCTCAATCCTATATTCCATAATAAAAGCTTCTTAACTGTCGTTTGCTCGAATGTGCCCAGAGTCAGCCTGGCTTCTTTACGTGACTTTCCAAGTTTTCCAGCACCGCATTCAGCTCCGCGGTGCTGTGTAGGCCACACGCTGGCTGCGCTGCACGGAGGTGGCAGTTATTTGCGGTTGCTGTTTGACACAACGCTTAGTTTATTTAACTTAGCCTAGATCAAAATATTTAATTTTTAAACTTTATTTTATCCGTTTTGTGCCGTTTTGTACACGTATATAACATTTTAAAATAGGGGCGGCCCGCCGGCCGACCTAAAGGCTACAAACACTAAAAAAAACAAAAAAACGATTTTCCTCATCCACCAATCGAGTTCATTTGAAACGAGGAGTAGATTACTAACGCCCATCCCTAGTAGCTACAGAACATATACTGTGCTGTGTAACAACAGGGTCGAAAAACGGGGAAAAAGTCGCGGCTTGTAGTCCGAAAAGTACGGTAGTCATTTATACATGAGGTCAGATGCATGCTGAAAAATACCCAGATGTCCTACTACATCCGGTCAATATTGCTAGTGTGGAAATCATCAGCTTTTGGGGCGCTTCTGACCCACAATCCAATGTGCACCGGAAGTGACGTCACATCAACTGAGACTTCGTTAAGTAACAGATCAAGGCGCGATTTGTTATGATGAAGTTAAAGTATGTCCCAATTGTGTGCCTACTGCATGCTAACTAGATACTTTTTATGATCAGCTGTAGTATGTAGAATAGAAAAAAAAGAGTAGGATATTTGGAACTCAGCCTATTTATGGGAGCATGGATTTTAGAGTGTACAGTATGCATTGGTGTATTCAAAGGTGACACAGGCACACAGAGAATGAATGAAAAAGATGCTACACATACCAGCATACACTGCTAGTGGTTAAGTATATGACAGTTGTCCCTGATCTAAAAATGTGCCTCTTAAAGGTGCAGTGTGTAATATGACATCATCAAGAAAGTTCTACAAAGTTCTAGAATACAACACTCCCTGGGTAACCCCAACCCCATGTACTTATGGATATTATAATTACTTTCTACAAAATCTGCTAGGAAATAAAACCCAAAATTCTACACACTGCAGAGAGCAAATATTGCAGAGCAATAGTTTTAAAACCCTGTGAGTGGGCAGTAGCATGAATGATCTGTCAGGTATAATACATGAGTATGTTGCAATGATCCATTCTGCCATCCTGGCAACGGGGGAAAAAACCCGCAAAGTTGTTCCGAGCCCTGGACAGGGGGGCACAGGGAAACACTCGAAGAAAAATGAAACTTACCTTACAAAGAAATTTGCAAGTGGGACATGGTGGTGGTCACTATGAAGATAATCTTCTTTTTCTTTCTATATTAATACTAAATAGTAAAGTCAGCACTTTGTAATATCTGTATAAACATAATATTTAATGTCACAGATAGAGACAAGAAAACCATGTTGTTCTTAAAACTTTTAAGCCACAAAATACAGCAAAGACTCAAATATTTAGTAATAAAAATCAATTATTGTGCCAGGTTTCATAAGTGTGGGTGTGAAGGAGAGCACTCGCTGTGTTCCCATAAAGTGTTTTCATTAGTTGAGTGTAATTACTTACTGCTTTGAAAAACAAACCACAATGGGTTTGGCAGAACTGATGAGAAACCTTTGATCCCATGAAGTGTTTTAAGGTTTGACGCTATAATTATTAATCAGTTTTTCATTTACTGCCAGAACATGTCTTGGCATCTATTTTATTAACTGTTTGTTATTCCTTATGTAAAAACATTTCAAACTCAGGACTTTGTTCATATCTGTATTTACATCATATTCAATTTCACAGATAATCAAAATAACAAAAAATACAGCAAGCAAAGCCCAACATATCTATTCACTAAAAATCAATGTTAGGATCTGTCTGTTTCCCTCGTTTGCTCAGTGTTTTCCCCCTTCTGTTCTTGTTCTATGTTTAGGCTCGTTTGAGTTCAGTTGCGGAAATACATTTCAAAGCGGAGGAAGTTTTAGAGGTTTCGAATGCTGCTCCCATCCACTTCAATGTTAAAAAGCTTAATATTTTAAAAAGGTAGGGAAATATTAAAAGAGGTCCCCACATGTCCTTACAGAGCTGAACATTTTGATGGTTGAATGGTTTAAATAGCTGAAGATTTGAAAGAGTTGAAGTGAGCATAATAATAAGTTTATTAAAGATTTGAATAACTATAATGTGAAAGCTCCAGCATTCACACTAGGTTTGAGCCAGAAGGCTCACAAACAAGGCTTTTGTCTCCCCTGTCTGTCAGTGTGTGTCTGGGCGTGGCTCACCTACATTCTGCTCTCCAGCTAAACTCCTCCCACCTGCGGTTCATTCACTCTGATTGACAGCTAACTGATTTAAACCGGTCCTTCCCATCCAGTCTTTGCCAGTTTGTTGTGAAACCTTCAGTGTGAACTAGGAATGAGCCCAAATACAAATGGTAATTTGGAAAAGCACAGAGGATTTTTTTATATAATGTGCTAAATTGACAATAGACAAACAAATAGACAAACTCCATCTTTGAATACCTGATCTGCAAACAGTTTGCCTGTTTAGTTCATGATAGGGACATTTTTTCCGTGTACACGTTTAACCATTTTGGGCTTCATTCATTTCTACTTTGTGGACCGACAGACTCGATTGATTATAGCCTATCACTTTTTACAAGGGCTGTCAAGCCATTCAAATTTTTAATCAGATTAATCACATGGGTGCTGTTGATTAATCACGATTAATTCTACCATTCAAAAAATTTGAATTTTCTCTGTATATTGTTGCATGAACGGAAAAATAAATGACAGAAGGTGGGTATACACATTTAAAATTAGTCTTATTATTCATAGAAAATCCAAATGATGGTTTTGTAGTCTGTGATCAGAGAGTGAGCCACAGAGTGGTTGTTAATTAGGTAATCAGGATGATGCGATGCAGCTGAAGGGAGTGGGTTTGGGATCAAGGAGGTTAGAAAAAGGGCAGACAGATGATAATCAGGGTTGTTGGGGAGCGGAACTGAATGTTACAGGGCTTGTGCCCAACCAAGACCAATTCTAAGCCGAATGCACTCGGGCCTGGGGGGTGGTGCCGTTCGCATGCCGCTAGGGGTGCCGGCGGTGAAGATAGCAATAGAGTTAGGGAGAGGTTCCAGTATTGAGGGCGAGTTACTGATAGGGTGGGGATCATTTAAGGTGCGAACACACTGCACTCTGCGGCGTGGCGGTTGGCCGCGCGAATCGCAGGATCCGCGCCGCCTGATAATTTTGGCTCATTTGGCTCATTTGTGTCCGCCGCCGGCCGCCGCCCGCCGCCCGATGACTCATTGAATGTGCACGTGGTCCCGAAGTGAGTGACGTCGGGAGGAGCTCAACGCTGATTGGTTATCGCGGCGCGGCCGGCAGCGAAAAGATATCACAACAGAAGTTTGAGTGATATTAGCGTAAGTTTAGTTTATTTGTACTTTTCAGTTTATTAGATTTAAAAAAAACTGCACCAGAGCTGCCACTGAAATGTTCAGACTACAGAATTTGCATCAAAGCCCTAATGATCATAAAAACAAGAGGCTTTATTTAAACGATATCCATGTTTAGGTTGTGATTGTACACAGAATATAATGCTTTTTAAAGACAAGCTGGGGAGGCTAATGTTTCAACAATCTAAATTAAACTGTAAGGAATATTAAATAAAAAGTCAGATGTGATGTATGTGCTTTTAAACAAGTTAAAGTGGTGATGCTCATCACCTTTCAACAATACTTTAACTGTAGCACATACTGAACCCCATTCTGTCATGAACCGTCACTTCTCCTCAGTCCATAACAGAGGAACTAATGGGATAACTGGGGAGGGTGATTGGGTGTTACTCTTCTGCATGCCCACTGTATAATGGGAGGACACCCTTCAAAATAACCACAGTACACAGGTGTTCAAATGGTTCTTTTTGATTGGTCAAACATCACATGTTTTCCTTTTGCCTTGGGTTTGGGGTTAGGTCAAAGTTCAAACACAGATTTAGTTTTCAGTCAATTCAATCATCAAGCTTCTGTTAAAAAGCTTTGCTCATGAAAGAGAATGCTTGTGTGAAGATGTGAAGTCATGTGGCTCCACCTAGTGTCCACTGTGTAGAACTGCCTCAGGCCCATAGAGCAGGGACAGTTCAAACCCTCTCCATTCTTAGAACTATACAATATATTTATATAAATATTCTGACAACAGCCAGGTTTAAATCAGAACCATGTTTCCATTACAACACATGTTGTTCCAGTGATTTAATATTTCCAGTTTGACTCTAAATGTTTCTGTATTTGTTTAAAGGTCACAGAGGAAGGTGAAGCAGGATGCACATCCCAAACCAACAACCAGTAAGAGACATTTATGTTCCACTCTGGACACTGTGTGTGAAAGAGTTCTGCTTTACGCTGCCTTGCCTGGGACATGTCTATATTTGTAAAAAAATATAAAATGTAATTATTAATTGATATTTGTAATTCTCCGCTCAGGAGGATAATTCAGATTATTGGCAGAGGTTATTTTACACCAATGAGGACACATTTATGAATGAGGATATTTATTTTAGCAAATATATTACTTAAAATGTTACACAGTGTCCCTTTAAGGAAGAGATGATTTAAAAACCAAAAATCAGTGAATGCATAGAAACAGCCTGTTTGACTCAATGTGCTGTATATATATATATATTCACACACTGGTCAAGTTGCTGTCGGAAAAAGCTAAAGGTACAATGCAGAGTTAGTTTTCCTTGAGTTTGAGTGAGCGTCGTGTGTGTGTGTGTGTGTGTGTGTGTGTGTGTGTGTGTGTGTGTGGTGTGTGTGTGTGTGTGTGTGTGTGATGAGCTCAGCTGTCTGATTCTGGATCCAATCCTTTATAGATGACGGGGTTCTGTAAAAAATAAAAATAGATAAATATTCAAAAATTATACCAAGAGAATAGTTCACTACTATAGTATACTAGCAGTCATTGCATTTGCTATATATATATATTTTTTTGTTTGTTTTTAAAGGTGCAGTGTGTAATATGACATCATCAAGAAAGTTCTAGAATGCAACGCTCCCTGGGTAACCCCAACCCTTTTCAATAATAACAGAAGCTACAGTGGCCTTCAAGGACAAGAACAATTCTAAATTTTAAACAATGCACCTGATGACATTCCAACTATGACACTTCCGAAATGGCAGCGACTGGTTTTGGTCCAAGAAATGGAGAAATATGGACATATATGAGACCCTTTCTAAGGGAAAAAATAATAATTATAAAAAAAAAATTCAGCTATTATGCACTTATTTAAACGTACTTCTGGATATTATAATTACTTTCTACAAAATCTGCTAGGAAATAAAACCCAAAATTCTACACACTGCAGGTTTAATGCATGCCATTTAAAGGTGCAGTGTGTAATATGACATCATCAAGAAAGTTCTACAAAGTTCTAGAATGCAACGCTCCCTGGGTAACCCCAACTTGGTCCAAAATATGCAGAAATATGGACATATTTATATGAGACCCTTTCTAAGGGAAAAAAAAATAATTCAAAACATATTTTTCAGCTATTATGCACTAAATTAAACGTATTTATGGATATTATAATTATTTTCTACAAAATCTGCTAGGACATAAAACCCAAAATTCTACACACTGCAGGTTTAATGTCAAGTGAGTTTAGAGCACAGTTCATCTTTTGTTAGTGAATTAAACCTTTGGCTACCATTGTCACGACTTCAGCCAGTATATAGTTTGTTTTCATATGTCTGTTTTCCTGGTTTACTTTCACTCATGTCACTTCAGACCCGGCCACTCCCTCCTGCTCTGCACTCCCTGTTAATTACATTCACCTGGTCTGCCCCACACTCACCTGCTCCTCATTAGTCAATCAGCCTCAGTATTTATTCCACCCCATTCCCCTCAGTCATTGCCAGATTGTTAGATGTGCTATCATAGCGTCCTTACCAAACTCTCCAGCTTCCGGACATTATCCTGCATATTGATCCTGCCTGCCTGTTTGTGTTTTGCTCTGCATTCTGGACTTTGGACTTCCCCCTTGCCTGCTCCTTCCGGTATTGTTACTTTTTTTCTGATTTTTAAAAAAACACAGTGACATTTTTTTTCATTTTATCAGCTCTCGTTTTGTGTATTTCCGTTCAGTACTTTTATATTATTTTTTCTCTTTTTCCTTTTGCGTAAGAACACCTGTGATTTTGAAGCGTGGGGTCTTTCAAAGTTGTAGCTTCTTTGATATCACTGACACACACACACGCACACGCACACACACAGACACACACCCACCCCCCCCCCCACACACACACGCACACATTGATGTACATTCATAAATTCATCATTCAGCCAATACACACTTCGAAGGTGTATTGTGTCCAGCAGAGGGAGGCATTGAACTGTAGATACTTTAATTAAAATCCCCATTTCCAATCAACTCAAGTTTATTCTCTATTTTATTTATTCTACCAGCTACAGTTAGGCATATTCATCATCGCTGAGTGTCCCAAAAAGAAAGGTGCTCTGAGGAACTTTCAGTGTGTGTTCATTTTAGCGCCCCCCTTCGGACAAAAGCAGGTAGTGTTTTTTTACCACGCCAGCTGTTGTTCCTGGGTGAGCGTATACCCATGACAAAGG
The DNA here is from genome assembly GCA_026122265.1 of Ammodytes dubius. Lineage (NCBI taxonomy): Eukaryota > Metazoa > Chordata > Actinopteri > Uranoscopiformes > Ammodytidae > Ammodytes > Ammodytes dubius. The sequence goes on along the minus strand of CM047511.1, from coordinate 33,084,580 downwards.
CATTAAGAAAAGCTATATAAAAATAGCATTCTTTTGCACTGATGGTCTGGTTTGCTGTTACATGTCATTTATGATCATCAGAGGAAAAATGAGACTGTTTCAGGGATATTTAAAAGTTCCTCGTAACACTTTTTAACTCTGCAGTATAGTTGTAAAGGCAGGGCAAGGCAAGTTTATTTCTATAGCACAATTCAGACACAAGGCCATTCAAAGTGCTTTACAGGGCAAGATTAGAATACACAACACACATTAGAAAAGCGAATGAATAAAACTAGGGCTGTCAAGCGATTTAAAAAAATGTATCTAATTAATTACAGGCTCTGTGATTAATTAATCTAAATTAATCGCATACTGTTATGACACTGTTATGCCTGTTTATAAACAGCTATATAGCCTGCTACAGTCTCTCTCTCTCTCTCTCTCTCTCTCTCTCTCTCTCTCTCTCTCTCTCTCCGTCTCTCGTAACTTCTGTCTCCTCCCCTCAGCCAGATTTCTACATGAAATAAAATTAGGAACTAGCGCCGAATTTTCTCAAAAAAACATGCAGACTAAATGACGACTTTCCATCTCCCACAACAGACAGCGCTGCACTGCAGGTGCGCATAGCCTATGCCGATTCATTCACCATCGTCGTACTCATAGGCAAAAATATTGACACACACACACACACACACGGGGCGGGTGTCCGTTTATGCGAGAGACGAGACAGCTAGCAAACAAACTTGAGACACACGGAAAAGATTGACTGTTTTGAACCGTAAAAAGCCCTCGGCCCCTTTCCCCTGCTTCTCTCTTTACTTTTCTCCCTTTTACCCGTGCGGGCCGTGTATGCAAGCTACAGGTGCAGCTGCGCAGCACTTTTGCACCGGGTCAAAGGGCATTATAGAAGTGCGACTAATCTGCGTTAATTTTTTTAATCGCGTTAATTTTTCTGTGATGAATTAATCGAAATGAACGCGTTAATTTGACAGCCCTAAATAAAACATTTAAAAGCGAATGAAGCATAGTTTGTAAAGAAAGTCACCTCCGTGTTGCTGCTGTTTGAGTTGAAGATGTTCCTTTTCCTCCAGACGTAGAGAATCAACAGGGAACAAACCGATAGTGAAACACCGACCAAGAACGCACACACAACCAGGAGCAAAGAGTAACCGTGGCCAGGGACTGAGGAGACAGACAGACAGACAGACAGACAGACAGACATTAGACTTAATTTATTGCTTTTTTTTCTGTCTCCGTTTACCCGAAACTGTAAGAAATGAGTGACTTAAATGACCATGCTACTCTCCTAAAACTCAACTCAACTCAACTCAACTTTATTTATAAAGCCCTTCAAAACAACCACAGCTGAAACAAAGTGCTGTACATAATGCAGATAAAACAATTTAAAAACAAAACAACAATTTAAAATTCAGAAAAAACAATTTAAACAAATAAAACTAATAAGCACAATGAATAAAATACACCATAGGACACTAAAACAAAATTAAGGTCTCATGCTGGGTTGAAAGCCAAGGAGTAAAAATAAACAAACTAGTAAAACAGGCATTCTTCACAGGGTAAGATTATTTGTATTAGGGACTGGATAGATGGATAGATAGATAGATAGATGGATGGATGGATAGATAGACAGACAGACAGACAGACAGACAGACAGACAGATAACCTGTCTTACCTGGTAGCTGGTGGGAGACTTGTTGTTGGGGAGTTGACGGAGGTGAAATGGAGCTTAACGTCTGAGCTGTCGGTGTCATGGAGACTGAAGGGACAGGGAACAGGTCGGAAACATTTTGAACTTAAAGGTGCAGTGTGTAATATGACATCATCAAGAAAGTTCTACAAAGTTCTAGAATGCAACGCTCACTGGGTAACCCCACCCCTTTAGAATAATAACAGAAGCTACAGTGGGCCTTCAAGGACAAGAACAATTCTACATTTTAAACAATGCACCTGATGACATTCCAACTATGACACTTTCAAGATGGCGGCACTAGGCCTTGGTCCAAAATATGCAGAAATATGGACATATATGAGACCCTTTCTAAGGGAAAAAAATAATAATTCAAAAAAAAGATTTCAGCTATTATGCACTAAATTAAATGTACTTGTGGATATTATAATTACTTTCTACAAAATCTGCTAGGAAATAAAACCCACAATTCTACACACTGCAGGTTTAAGCAGAAACATTTATTATTTTTGCTTTTGCTGCTCGAACTCTAACTTTAAACTCAAAATTAAAACTTAATGAAACAATAAGATGGATGGATGGATAGATAGATATACAGACAGATAGATAGATAGATAGATGGATGGATAGATAATTAATTTACTTTCCAGGGGACTGGGTTATAATTTCGAAAACACATTCTACTTTGTTCTTGAAATTATACCTCCACTCCTGTTTTTTTTTCTACAGTGGGCCTGAAGTGATGGTAAAGAGAAAAGGATGTTTGGTTCTTTAGTGAATGTAAAGACACATTTTCATGACATTAAAGTCTCTACGAGGAACTTTTAAATATTTCTGAAACAGTCTCATTTCTCCTCTGATGATCATAAATGACATGTAACAGCAAACGAGACCATCAGTGCAAAAGAATGCTATTTTTATATAGTTTTTTTTCTTAATGCCTTTGTCATGGGTATACGCTCACCCAGGAACAACAGCTGGCGTGGTAAAAACACTACCGCTTTAGTCCAAAGGGGAGGGGCGCTAGAATTAACACAAACTGAAAGTTCCTCAGAGCACCTTTTTAGATAAAACAGATACTACTGCGCTATTCTCAGTCTTTTATTCCGTCTGCTGTCAGGCTGTTAAACCTGGACAGCAGTGTCTGGACATGATTCTTGTTGCTGTACCACTTGGGTATCAGTGTCGTTGTTAGGTACCTTACTTATTTATTTATTTATTCACTTGGATCTGATGTTTTTTATTCTTTTAACTGTGCAGGCCTACTCATGCCCAGCCATTGTGTCTCTCTGACATATCCTGTGTCCTGTTTATTGTTTTTTATTCGCTGTATATTGTCTGTTATGTGTTGCTTAGTGTGTGTAGGACTGCTGAACTGAATTGCCCTCTGGGATAAATAAAGTTGTTTGATTGATTGATACTCACCGTCTGCAACGATCACAGGGAGTTTGTGAGATGAGTCAGGAGACGAAGGTTTGCCGTAGCCGCACGTGTACCAGCCGGTGTCCGACGTGGCAGCCTGCGAGATGGATTGATTGATTGATTGATTGATTTTATTTATTTCGAACATGCGAGCAATAAAAAAATAGATGAATAAATAAAAAACAAACAAAAGCAAAAAAAAGAAATAGAATTTAAAAAAAAAAAACAAAAAAAAAAACAGACACACTTTCTACATGCTCGAAAGGGGGTGGGAGGAAGTAAAAAACTTATCTAGTCCTACCCTTAACAGATCAATTTTGCTTGGATAGATTATGTTATTAGCATGCCAGTATAATAAAAAGCTATAATAATGCATATATACATGAGTACCGAATCATTTCATTTTGTGTGTATATATATATATATATAATGCGTTTCCTTTATTTTTATGACTAGTTACAATGTAGATTCTCACTGAAGGCATCAAAACTTTGAATGAACATATGTGGAATTCTTTGCTAAAACCATTTCAGGTGACTCCCTAATGAAGTTCATTGAGAGAGCACCAAGGGTTTGTAGCACTGTCAAAAAAGCAAAGGGTGCCTACTTTGAGGAATCTAAAATATAAGACCTATTTAAGAGTCATTTCACACTTTTTTGTTAAGTACATAATTCCATATGTCCCTTCAAAGTTTTGATGCCTTCAGTGAGAATCTACAACGTAAATAGTCGTGAAAATAAAGAAAACGCATTGAATGAAAAGGTGTGTCCAAACTTTTGGCCTGTACTGTATATATCTATACTATAAACAATTTATATTACATTATAGATGGTCACATAGAGTCCGAATGTGGATCCCGCTCTGTATTGGATGGCGTATCTGCCCTTCTGTCCCCTGTCCCCATCGGTCTGAACTAAGATGTCCTGCTCTCTCTCACACGCTCCTTTACACACAAACTTCTGCTCTCCGTAGACGGTGTGGGCGCAGGGGAAGGTGATGTTCTCTCCTGCAGGGTGTGTGTGGATGTAACCTGAGTGTCCTTCCCACGAGGCTTTAGGAAAAATATACATAACACACAATTATTTCTTACCATCGGGGAACAAAAAACATTCAACTTCACAAATAATTTCTTTAGAATCACACACACACACACACTCTCACACACTCTCTCTCTCTCTCTCACACACACACACACACACTCTCTCTCACACACACACACTCTCTCTCTCTCTCACACACACACACACACACACACACACACACAGAGATACACCCAAAGAAACACATTTAGAATCTAGTTTCTATTTGCAATAATAATGATAATAATAATAATGATGACAATAATGATAATAATAATGATAATAATAATGATAATGACAATAATAATGATAATGATAATAATAACTAGAACTGCAAGCAGTTGTGAACGGGGGCCAAGCCTCCCACGCGACTCGGGATCGGGCGTCGTCGTCCGCGGCGCCGGCCCCTTGCTTCACGGAATCCGGGGATGTAAAGTTTTTGAATCTGCGATGTTCGGTGTGGGAGTTATAGCCCCACACGCGTTTTCTTTGCTTTTTGTGGTTTTGGCGCCCCCTATGGATGACATTCGCAAAACTGTGTTATATAGAAAGATGCAGCTCAATGTACCGAACAAGAGGATGTCAAGTTTTTGAATGTGCGATGTTCGGTTGGGGAGTTATAGCAGAATCAAATTGTCAACCTCTCCATTGTAAAGACACTTTTTTGAATTTTCCCATTTTCCCGCCGAAAGACTTAGGAAATGGCGAAAAGAGGCAAAAAAATTGAAAAACTCATTTGTTTAATAAGTCCGGCATACATAGGAATTTCTTGGCCATATTTTTTTTATAGACTCAGGTATGCCCCATGATAGTCTCCCTTGAGTTTCAAGAAAATCCCTTGTTTTTTTTTTTTTTACGGATTTGCGCAAATCTTTAAAGCTCTACCGTTTGGTCTTCCGATGGTCGTAGAAAAATTATTTTTACCAGCTTTTGCTCGTGGGAGTCGGTAGAGCATAATGCTTTTGGTTTCGTCCAAATCGGGCGAAAACTGTAGGAGGAGTAGGTTTTGGTGACTGACACGGTTTTTGCGATATAGCAAAAAATGTATATATACGCAAATGGGCGTGGCCTATCTCAAAAGATGCAGCTGACTTGTGGGCATCTGTGGATATAAAGTTTTTGACTGTCGGACGTTCGGTGTGGAAGTTAAAGGCCAAAACGCCTTTTCCTTTGTTGTAGCGCCACCTAGTGGCCAGCATGTCTGAATTTTTTTGTCTGCGTTCCTTGGATGGACCTGGATAAGCCATGCAAGTCGCATGTCCCAACCTTTTACGGTTTGGGCTGCAGCACCACTTTCTCGCGGAGAATAATAGGAATAATAATAACTAGAACTGCAAGCAGTTTTTACCGGGGGCCAAGCCTCCGACGCAACTCGTCGTCGACCGCCGCGCCGGCCGCTAACTTCGCAGAATCCGTGGATGTAAAGTTTTTGACCTTGGGATGTTCGGTGCGGGAGTTGTATAGGTATCGCTGTTTACGGATGAATTTCGCAAAAGTGCCACGGTGGAACGATGCAGCTCAATTCACAGAACAAGTGCATGTCAAGTTTTTTAATGTGCGATGTTTGGTTGGCGAGTTATGAGCAAAAGCAGATTGTCAGCCTTGACAAAATGGCTGCCGGAGCTAATTGACATGCTAGCTGAGATTCGGATTCCCGCCTTTTTTCTTTGACGGAATTTTTTTTTTTTCATTTTATTAAAAAGTCCCTTAAACATTACTATTTCTTGGCCATATTTTTTATATAGACTCGTGTATGCCCCTTGATGGTTTCCCGTGAGTTTTAAGAAATTTCCTCTGGCCAATTAGGAGATATAAAATTTCCTAATTTATGGCGCCCCCTTATGGCAAAATTCTCCAAATTTTTTATTGTACGCAATTAAGGGTAGCCCCAACATATGTCTAAAATTTGGACTTGATCCGATTTATGATTTTGGATTTATGAATTTCTACGTAAAACGTAGCTAATCAACAAATATTTAAAATACTACCGTTTCGTTATCCATGGTCGTATCAAAATTCCTTTGAATGCTTTTTTTCCGTGTGGGTCGGTAGATGTTCCGTGCGAACTTTGGTATCAATTGTCCAAAAATTGTGGGAGGAGTAGCGAAAAATATGTTTTTCAGTTTTTGCGATTTTGCAAAAAATCTATAATATCGCAAATGGGCGTGGCCTATGCCAAATGATGCAGCTGACTCCAGTGCATCTGTGGATATAAAGTTTTTGACTGTGGGACGTTCGGTGTGGGAGTTATGACCCCAAACGCATTTTCCTTCGTTGTAGCGCCACCTAGTGGCCGGCATGTCTGAATTTTGTTGTATGCTGAGATTTCACGGACCTGGATCTAGTCATGCTATTGGCATGTCTGCACCCTTTACGGTTTGGGGTGTGGACACAGTTCTAGCGGCGACAAATAATAATAATAATAACTAGAACTGCAAGCAGTTTTGACCGGGGGCCAAGCCTCCGACGCAACTCGTCGTCACGAAACTGCCACGGTGGAACGATGCAGCTCAATTCACAGAACAAGCGGATGTCAAGTTTTTTAATGTGCGATGTTTGGTTGGCGAGTTATGAGCAAAAGCAGATTGTCAGCCTTGACAAAATGGCGGCCGGAGCTAATTGCACAATGTAATGTCAATGGACATGCTAACTGAGATACGCAATTGCGCCTTTTTTCTTTGACGGAAAAAAAAATTAATAAATTTATTAAAAAGTCCCTTCCACATTAATATTTCTTGCCCATATTTTTTATATAGACTCGGGTATGCCCCTTGATGGTTTCCGGTGAGTTTTAAGAAAATTCCTTTGGCCAATTAGGACATATAAAATTTCCTAATTTATGGCGCCCCCTTATGGCGAAATGTTCCGAATTTTTTATTGAACGCAATTAAGGGTAGCCCCAACATATGTCTAAAATTTGGACTTGATCCGACTTATGATTTTGGATTTATGAATTTTTTCGTAAAACGTAGCTAATCAACAAATATTTAAAACGCTACCGTTTCGTTATCGATGGTCGGATCAAAATGCTTTAGCAAGATTTATTTCCGTGTGGGTCGGTAGATGTTCTGTGCAAAGTTTGGTGTCTATTGTCCAAAAATTGTGGGAGGAGTAACGAAAAGTCAGTTTTGCAGTTTTCGCGATTTTGCAAAAAATCTATAATATCGCAAATGGGCGTGGCCTATGCCAAATGATGCAGCTGACTCCAGTGCATCTGTGGATATAAAGTTTTTGACTGTGGGACGTTCGGTGTGGGAGTTATGACCCCAAACGCGTTTTCCTTCGTTGTAGCGCCACCTAGTGGCCGGCATGTCTGAATTTTGTTGTATGCTGAGATTTCACGGACCTGGATCTAGTCATGCAATTGGCATGTCTGCACCCTTTATGGTTTGGGCTGTGCATGCAGTTCTAGCGGCGACAAATAAGAATAATAATAACTAGAACTGCAAGCAGTTATTAGGGGGCCAAGCCTCCGACGCAACTCGTCGTCAACAGCCGCGCCGGCCTCTCACTTCACGGAACCTGTGGATGTAAAGTTTTTAACCGTGGGATGTTCGGTGTGGGAGTTGTATAGGTATCGCTGTTTATGGATGAATTTCGCGAAACTGCCACGGTAGAACGATGCAGCTGAATTCACAGAACAAGTGCATGTCAAGTTTTTCAATGTGCTATGTTTGGTTGGCGAGTTATGAGCAAAAGCAGATTAAAATGGCTGCCGGAGCTAATTGCACAATGTAATGTCAATGGACATGCTAGCTGAGATTAGCATCCCGCCTTTTTTCTTTGATGGATTTTTTTTTTTTTTAATTTTATTAAAAAGTCCCTTAAACATTAATATTTCTTGGCCATATTTTTTATATAGACTCGTGTATGCCCCTTGACGGTTTCCCGTGAGTTTTAAGAAATTTCCTCTGGCCAATTAGGAGATATAACATTTCCTCGTTTATGGCGCCCCCTTATGGCGAAATTCTCCAAATTTTATATTGAACGCAATTAAGGGTAGCCCCAACATATGTCTAAAATTTGGACCTGATCCGACTTATGATTTTGGATTTATGATTTCTTTCGTAAAACGTAGCTAATCAACAAATATTTAAAACGCTACCGTTTCTCTATCCATGGTCGGATCAAAATGCTTTAGCAAGATTTCTTTCCGTGTGGGTCGGTAGATGTTCTGTGCAAACTTTGGTGTCAATTGTCCAAAAATTGTGGGAGGAGTAGCGAAAAGTCAGTTTAGCAGTTTTTGCGATATTGCGAAAAATGTTTCCATATACAAATGGGCGTGGCCTATGCCAAAAGATGCAACTGACTCCAGTGAATCTGTGGATATAAAGTTTTTGACTGTGGGACATTCGGTGTGGGAGTTATGACCCCAAAGGCGTTTTCCTTCGTTGTAGCGCCACCTAGTGGCCGGCATGTCTGAATTTTTTTGTATGCTGAGAATTCACGGACCTGGATCTAGTCATGCAATTGGCATGTCTGCACCCTTTACGGTTTGGGCTGGGGACACAGTTCTAGCGTTTTTGGCCCCCTAATAATAATTCCTACAAAAACAATAGGGTTCCCTGCCGGCAGGGCTTGGGAACCGCGTTGCTCTGCAAAACGCGGTCCCAGCTCCTGCTCGGGCTTGGCCCCCTAATAATCGCCACAAAAACAATAGGGTTCCCTGCCCCGCAGGGCTTGGGAACCGCGTTGCTGTGCAAAACGCGGTCCCAGCTCCTGCTCGGGCTTGGCCCCCTAATAATAACTAGAACTGCAAGCAGTTATGAACGGGGGCCAACTCGACGCGACTCGGGATCGGGCGTCGTCGTCCGCGGCGCCGGCCCCTCGATTTAGGGAATCCGGGGATGTAAAGTTTTTGAATGTGGGATGTTCGGTCTGGGAGTTATAGCCCCAAACGTGTTTTCTATGCTTTTTGTGGTTTTGGTGCCCCCTATGGATGACATTCGCAAAACTGTGTTTGATAGAAAGATGCAGCTGAATGTACCGAACAAGTGGATGTCAAGTTTTTGAATGTGCGATGTTCGGTTGGGGAGTTAGAGCAAAATGAAATTGTCAACCTCTCCATTGTAAAGACACTTTTTTGAATTTTCCTATTTTCCCGCCGAAAGACTTAGGAAATGGCGAAAAGAGGGAAAAAAATTGAAAAACTCTTTTTTTTAATAAGTCCGGCATATATAGGAATTTCTTGGCCATATTTATTTTATAGACTCAGGTATGCCCCATGATAGTCTCCCTTGAGTTTCAAGAAAATCCCTCTTTTTTTTTTTTTTTTACGGATTTTGGCAAATCTTTAAAGCGCTAGCGTTTGGTCTTCCGATGGTCATAGAAAAATTATTTGACCTTCCTTTGCTCGTGGGAGTCGGTAGAGCATAATGCTTTTGGTTTCGTCCAAATCGTGAGAAAACTGTAGGAGGAGTGTGTTTTGGTGACTGACACAGTTTTTGCGATGTAGCGAAAAATGTATATATACGCAAATGGGCGTGGCCTATCTCAAAAGATGCAGCTGACTTGTGGGCATCTGTGGATATAAAGTTTTTGACTGTCGGACTTTCGGTGCGGAAGTTATAGCCCAAAACATGTTTTTCTTATGCTGTAGCGCCACCTAGTGGCCGGGATGTCTGATTTTTTTTGTCTGCGTACGGGGTACGGACCTGGATATGCCCTGGAAGTGGCATGTCCCAACCCTTTACGGTTTGGGCTGCAGCACCACTTTTACGCGGAGAAAAATAATAATAACTAGAACTGCAAGCAGTTATGAACGGGGGCCAACTCGACGCGACTCGGGATCGGGCGTCGTCGTCCGCGGCGCCGGCCCCTCGATTTACGGAATCCGGGGATGTAAAGTTTTTGAATGTGGGATGTTCGGTTTGGGAGTTATAGACCAAAAGGCAAAAAACTTGCAGAGAAAGATGGTCAAGTGGATAAAGAGATGTATACTTTTTGTGTTTTTGGCGCCCCCTTTTTGTGAAATTTTCCAATTTTTTTTGAGGATGTTCATTAGGACAGTACGACCATATTTCTAAAATATTGTCTTGATACGATGTATAGTTTTGGATTTATGATCACTTACGTACAAGGTATTACAAGGAAGCTAATGGGCGAATCTTTAAAGCGCTACCGTTTGGTCTTCCGATGGTCGTAGAAAAATTATTTGACCAACTTTTGCTCGTGGGAGTCGGTAGAGCATAATGCTTTTGGTTTCGTCCAAATCGGGCGAAAACTGTAGGAGGAGTATGTTTTGGTGACTGACACAGTTTTTGCGATATAGCAAAAAATGTATATATACGCAAATGGGCGTGGCCTATCTCAAAAGATGCAGCTGACTTGTGGGCATCTGTGGATATAAAGTTTTTGACTGTCGGACTTTCGGTGCGGAAGTTATAGGCCAAAACGCGTTTTTTTTGTTGTAGCGCCACCTAGTGGCCGGCATGTCTGAATTTTTTTCGTCTGCGTACGTACCATGGACCTGGATAAGCCATGCAAGTGGCATGTCCCAACCCTTGACGGTTTGGGCTGCAGCACCACTTTTACGCATGGAAGAATAAAGAATAATAATCCCTACAAGATCAATAGGGTTCCCAGCCCTGCGGGCTGGGAACCGCGTTGCTCTGCATAACGCGGTTCCCAGCCCTACTCGGGCTTGGCCCCCTAACTAGAACTGCAAGCAGTTATTAGGGGGCCAAGCCTCCGACGCAACTCGTCGTCAACAGCCGCGCCGGCCTCTCACTTCACGGAACCTGTGGATGTAAAGTTTTTGACCGTGGGATGTTCGGTGTGGGAGTTGTATAGATATCGCTGTTTATGGATGAATTTCGCGAAACTGCCACGGTAGAACGATGCAGCTGAATTCACAGAACAAGTGCATGTCAAGTTTTTCAATGTGCTATGTTTGGTTGGCGAGTTATGAGCAAAAGCAGATTAAAATGGCTGCCGGAGCTAATTGCACAATGTAATGTCAATGGACATGCTAGCTGAGATTAGCATCCCGCCTTTTTTCTTTGATGGATTTTTTTTTTTTTAAATTTTATTAAAAAGTTCCTTAAACATTAATATTTCTTGGCCATATTTTTTATATAGACTCGTGTATGCCCCTTGATGGTTTCCCGTGAGTTTTAAGAAATTTCCTCTGGCCAATTAGGAGATATAACATTTCCTCGTTTATGGCGCCCCCTTATGGCGAAATTCTCCAAATTTTATATTGAACGCAATTAAGGGTAGCCCCAACATATGTCTAAAATTTGGACCTGATCCGACTTATGATTTTGGATTTATGATTTCTTTCGTAAAACGTAGCTAATCAACAAATATTTAAAACGCTACCGTTTCTCTATCCATGGTCGGATCAAAATGCTTTAGCAAGATTTCTTTCCGTGTGGGTCGGTAGATGTTCTGTGCAAACTTTGGTGTCAATTGTCCAAAAATTGTGGGAGGAGTAGCGAAAAGTCAGTTTTGCAGTTTTTGCGATATTGCGAAAAATGTTTCCATATACAAATGGGCGTGGCCTATGCCAAAAGATGCAACTGACTCCAGTGAATCTGTGGATATAAAGTTTTTGACTGTGGGACATTCGGTGTGGGAGTTATGACCCCAAAGGCGTTTTCCTTTGTTGTAGCGCCACCTAGTGGCCGGCATGTCTGAATTTTTTGTATGCTGAGAATTCACGGACCTGGATCTAGTCATGCAATTGGCATGTCTGCACCCTTTACGGTTTGGGCTGGGGACACAGTTCTAGCGTTTTTGGCCCCCTAATAATAATTCCTACAAAAACAATAGGGTTCCCTGCCGGCAGGGCTTGGGAACCGCGTTGCTCTGCAAAACGCGGTCCCAGCTCCTGCTCGGGCTTGGCCCCCTAATAACTAGAACTGCAAGCAGTTTTTACCGGGGGCCAAGCCTCCGACGCAACTCGTCGTCGACCGCCGCGCCGGCCGCTAACTTCGCAGAATCCGTGGATGTAAAGTTTTTGACCTTGGGATGTTCGGTGCGGGAGTTGTATAGGTATCGCTGTTTACGGATGAATTTCGCAAAAGTGCCACGGTGGAACGATGCAGCTCAATTCACAGAACAAGTGCATGTCAAGTTTTTTAATGTGCGATGTTTGGTTGGCGAGTTATGAGCAAAAGCAGATTGTCAGCCTTGACAAAATGGCTGCCGGAGCTAATTGACATGCTAGCTGAGATTCGGATTCCCGCCTTTTTTCTTTGACGGAATTTTTTTTTTTTCATTTTATTAAAAAGTCCCTTAAACATTACTATTTCTTGGCCATATTTTTTATATAGACTCGTGTATGCCCCTTGATGGTTTCCCGTGAGTTTTAAGAAATTTCCTCTGGCCAATTAGGAGATATAAAATTTCCTAATTTATGGCGCCCCCTTATGGCAAAATTCTCCAAATTTTTTATTGTACGCAATTAAGGGTAGCCCCAACATATGTCTAAAATTTGGACTTGATCCGATTTATGATTTTGGATTTATGAATTTCTACGTAAAACGTAGCTAATCAACAAATATTTAAAATACTACCGTTTCGTTATCCATGGTCGTATCAAAATTCCTTTGAATGCTTTTTTTCCGTGTGGGTCGGTAGATGTTCCGTGCGAACTTTGGTATCAATTGTCCAAAAATTGTGGGAGGAGTAGCGAAAAATATGTTTTTCAGTTTTTGCGATTTTGCAAAAAATCTATAATATCGCAAATGGGCGTGGCCTATGCCAAATGATGCAGCTGACTCCAGTGCATCTGTGGATATAAAGTTTTTGACTGTGGGACGTTCGGTGTGGGAGTTATGACCCCAAACGCATTTTCCTTCGTTGTAGCGCCACCTAGTGGCCGGCATGTCTGAATTTTGTTGTATGCTGAGATTTCACGGACCTGGATCTAGTCATGCTATTGGCATGTCTGCACCCTTTACGGTTTGGGGTGTGGACACAGTTCTAGCGGCGACAAATAATAATAATAACTAGAACTGCAAGCAGTTTTGACCGGGGGCCAAGCCTCCGACGCAACTTGTCGTCAGACGCCGCGCCGGCCGCTCACTTCACGGAACATGTGGATGTAAAGTTTTTGACCGTGGGATGTTCGGTGTGGGAGTTGTATAGGTATCGCTGTTTACGGATGAATTTCGCGAAACTGCCACGGTGGAACGATGCAGCTCAATTCACAGAACAAGTGGATGTCAAGTTTTTTAATGTGCGATGTTTGGTTGGAGAGTTATGAGCAAAAGCAGATTGTCAGCCTTGACAAAATGGCTGCCGGAGCTAATTGACATGCTAGCTGAGATTCGGATTCCCGCCTTTTTTCTTTGACGGAATTTTTTTTTTTCATTTTATTAAAAAGTCCCTTACACATTAATATTTCTTGGCCATATTTTTATATAGACTCGTGTATGCCCCTTGATGGTTTCCCGTGAGTTTTAAGAAATTTCCTCTGGCCAATTAGTAGATATAAAATTTCCTAATTTATGGCGCCCCCTTATGGCGAAATTCTCCAATTTTTTTATTGAACGCAATTAAGGGTAGCCCCAACATATGTCTAAAATTTGGACTTGATCCGACTTATGATTTTGGATTTATGAATTTTTTCGTAAAACGTAGCTAATCAACAAATATTTCAAACGCTACCGTTTCGTTATCGATGGTCGGATCAAAATTCTTTTACAGGATTTCTTTCCGTATGGGTCAGTAGATGCTCTGTGCAAACTTTGGTGTCAATTGTCCAAAAATTGTGGGAGGAGTAGCAAAAAATATGTTTTTCAGTTTTCGCAATTTTGCAAAAAATCTATAATATCGCAAATGGGCGTGGCCTATGCCGAATGATGCAGCTGACTCCAGTGAATATGTGGATATAAAGTTTTTGACTGTGGGACGTTCGGTGTGGGAGTTATAGCCCCAAACGCGTTTTCTTTGGTGTAGCGCCACCTAGTGGCCGGCATGTCTGAATTTTTTTTGTATGCCGAGAATTCACGGACCTGGATCTAGTCATGCTATTGGCATGTCTGCACCCTTTACGGTTTGGGCTGTGGACACATTTTTAGGCGGCGAAGTATAATAATAATAATAACTAGAACTGCAAGCAGTTTTGACCGGGGGCCAAGCCTCCGACGCGACTCGTCGTCAACCGCCGCGCCGGCCGCTCACTCCACGGAACCTGTGGATGTAAAGTTTTTGACCGTGGGATGTTCGGTGTGGGAGTTGTATAGGTATCGCTGTTTATGGATGAATTTCGCGAAACTGCCACGGTGGAACGATGCAGCTCAATTCACAGAACAAGTGGATGTCAAGTTTTTTAATGTGCGATGTTTGGTTGGCGAGTTATGAGCAAAAGCAGATTGTCAGCCTTGACAAAATGGCCGCCGGAGCTAATTGCACAATGTCAATGGACATGCTAACATTCCCGCCTTTTTTCTTTGACGGAAAAAAAAAATCTAATTTTATTAAAAAGTCCCTTAAACATTAATATTTCTTGGCCATATTTTTTATATAGACTCGTGTATGCCCCTTGATGGTTTACCGTGAGTTTTAAGAAATTTCCTCTGGCCAATTAGTAGATATAAAATTTCCTAATTTATGGCGCCCCCTTATGGCGAAATTCTCCAATTTTTTTATTGAACCCAATTAAGGGTAGCCCCAACATATGTCTAAAATTTGGACTTGATCCGACTTATGATTTTGGATTTATGAATTTTTTTGTAAAACGTAGCTAATCAACAAATATTTAAAACGCTACCGTTTCGTTATCCATGGTCGGATCAAAATGCTTTAGCAAGATTTATTTCCGTGTGGGTCGGTAGATGTTCTGTGCAAACTTTGGTGTCGATTGTCCAAAAATTGTGGGAGGAGTAGCGAAAAATCAGTTTTGCAGTTTTCGCGATTTTGCAAAAAATCGATAATATCGCAAATGGGCGTGGCCTATGCCAAATGATGCAGCTGACTCCAGTGAATCTGTGGATATAAAGTTTTTGACTGTGGGACGTTCGGTGTGGGAGTTATGACCCCAAACGCGTTTTCCTTCGTTGTAGCGCCACCTAGTGGCCGGCATGTCTGAATTTTGTTGTATGCTGAGATTTCACGGACCTGGATCTAGTCATGCAATTGGCATGTCTGCACCCTTTA
This sequence comes from Ammodytes dubius, assembly GCA_026122265.1. Taxonomy (NCBI): domain Eukaryota; kingdom Metazoa; phylum Chordata; class Actinopteri; order Uranoscopiformes; family Ammodytidae; genus Ammodytes; species Ammodytes dubius. The sequence goes on along the minus strand of CM047511.1, from coordinate 33,069,282 downwards.
CGGTTTGGGCTGTGGACGCAGTTCTAGCGGCGACAAATAAGAATAATAACTAGAACTGCAAGCAGTTATTAGGGGGCCAAGCCTCCGACGCAACTCGTCGTCAACAGCCGCGCCGGCCTCTCACTTCACGGAACCTGTGGATGTAAAGTTTTTGACCGTGGGATGTTCGGTGTGGGAGTTGTATAGGTATCGCTGTTTATGGATGAATTTCGCGAAACTGCCACGGTAGAACGATGCAGCTGAATTCACAGAACAAGTGCATGTCAAGTTTTTCAATGTGCTATGTTTGGTTGGCGAGTTATGAGCAAAAGCAGATTAAAATGGCTGCCGGAGCTAATTGCACAATGTAATGTCAATGGACATGCTAGCTGAGATTAGCATCCCGCCTTTTTTCTTTGATGGATTTTTTTTTTTTTTTAATTTTATTAAAAAGTCCCTTAAACATTAATATTTCTTGGCCATATTTTTTATAAAGACTCGTGTATGCCCCTTGATGGTTTCCCGTGAGTTTTAAGAAATTTCCTCTGGCCAATTGGAGATATAACATTTCCTCTTTTATGGCGCCCCCTTATGGCGAAATTCTCCAAATTTTATATTGAACGCAATTAAGGGTAGCCCCAACATATGTCTAAAATTTGGACCTGATCCGACTTATGATTTTGGATTTATGATTTCTTTCGTAAAACGTAGCTAATCAACAAATATTTAAAACGCTACGTTTCTCTATCCATGGTCGGATCAAAATGCTTTAGCAAGATTTCTTTCGTGTGGGTCGGTAGATGTTCTGTGCAAACTTTGGTGTCAATTGTCCAAAAATTGTGGGAGGAGTAGCGAAAAGTCAGTTTTGCAGTTTTTGCGATATTGCGAAAAATGTTTCCATATACAAATGGGCGTGGCCTATGCCAAAAGATGCAACTGACTCCAGTGAATCTGTGGATATAAGTTTTTGACTGTGGGACATTCGGTGTGGGAGTTATGACCCCAAAGGCGTTTTCCTTCGTTGTAGCGCCACCTAGTGGCCGGCATGTCTGAATTTTTTTGTATGCTGAGAATTCACGGACCTGGATCTAGTCATGCAATTGGCATGTCTGCACCCTTTACGGTTTGGGCTGGGGACACAGTTCTAGCGTTTTTGGCCCCCTAATAATAATTCCTACAAAAACAATAGGGTTCCCTGCCGGCAGGGCTTGGGAACCGCGTTGCTCTGCAAAACGCGGTCCCAGCTCCTGCTCGGGCTTGGCCCCCTAACTAGAACTGCAAGCAGTTATTGGGGGGCCCAAGCCTCCGACGCAACTCGTCGTCAACAGCCGCGCCGGCCTCTCACTTCACGGAACCTGTGGATGTAAAGTTTTTGACCGTGGGATGTTCGGTGTGGGAGTTGTATAGGTATCGCTGTTTATGGATGAATTTCGCGAAACTTCCACGGTAGAACGATGCAGCTGAATTCACAGAACAAGTGCATGTCAAGTTTTTCAATGTGCTATGTTTGGTTGGCGAGTTATGAGCAAAAGCAGATTAAAATGGCTGCCGGAGCTAATTGCACAATGTAATGTCAATGGACATGCTAAGCTGAGATTAGCATCCCGCCTTTTTTCTTTGATGGATTTTTTTTTTTTTAAATTTTATTAAAAAGTCCCTTAAACATTAATATTTCTTGGCCATATTTTTTCTATAGACTCGTGTATGCCCCTTGATGGTTTACCGTGAGTTTTAAGAAAATTCCTCTGGCCAATTAGGAGATATAAAATTTCCTAATTTATGGCGCCCCCTTGTGGCGAAAATTTCCGAATTTTTTATTGAACGCAATTAAGGGTAGCCCCAACATATGTCTAAAATTTGGACTTGATCCGACTTATGATTTTGGATTTATGAATTTTTTCGTAAAACGTAGCTAATCAACAAATATTTCAAACGCTACCGTTTCGTTATCGATGGTCGGATCAAAATTCTTTTACAGGATTTCTTTCCGTATGGGTCAGTAGATGCTCTGTGCAAACTTTGGTGTCAATTGTCCAAAAATTGTGGGAGGAGTAGCAAAAAATATGTTTTTCAGTTTTCGCAATTTTGCAAAAAATCTATAATATCGCAAATGGGCGTGGCCTATGCCGAATGATGCAACTGACTCCAGTGAATATGTGGATATAAAGTTTTTGACTGTGGGACGTTCGGTGTGGGAGTTATAGCCCCAAACGCGTTTTCTTTGGTGTAGCGCCACCTAGTGGCCGGCATGTCTGAATTTTTTTTGTATGCCGAGAATTCACGGACCTGGATCTAGTCATGCTATTGGCATGTCTGCACCCTTTACGGTTTGGGCTGTGGACACATTTTTAGGCGGCGAAGTATAATAATAATAATAATAATAATAATAATCGCCACTAAAACAATAGGTTCCCTGCCCCGCAGGGCTTGGGAACCGCGTTGCTGTGCAAAACGCGGTCCAGCTCCTGCTCGGGCTTGGCCCCCTAACTAGAACTGCAAGCAGTTATTAGGGGGCCAAGCCTCCGACGCAACTCGTCGTCAACCGCCGCGCCGGCCGCTCACTCCACGGAATCTGTGGATGTAAAGTTTTTGACCGTGGGATGTTCGGTGTGGGAGTTGTATAGGTATCGCTGTTTATGGATGAATTTTGCGAAAGTGCCACGGTTAGAACGATGCAGCTCAATTCACAGAACAAGTGCATGTCAAGTTTTTCAATGTGCGATGTTTGGTTGGCGAGTTATGAGCAAAAGCAGATTAAAATGGCTGCAGGAGCTAATTGCACAATGTAATGTCAATGGACATGCTAGCTGAGATTAGCATCCCGCCTTTTTTCTTTGATGGAATTTTTTTTTTTTTAATTTTATTAAAAAGTCCCTTAAACATTACTATTTCTTGGCCATATTTTTTTATATAGACTCGTGTATGCCCCTTGATGGTTTCCAGTGAGTTTTAAGAAATTTCCTCTGGCCAATTAGGAGATATAACATTTCCTCGTTTATGGCGCCCCCTTATGGCGAAATCTCCAATTTTTTTATTGAACGCAATTAAGGGTAGCCCCAACATATGTCTAAAATTTTGACTTGATCCGACTTATGATTTTGGATTTATTAATTTCTACGTAAAACGTAGCTAATCAACAAATATTTAAAACGCTACCGTTTCGTTATCCATGGTCGGATCAAAATTCTGTGTGATAATTTCTTTCCGTGTGGGTCGGTAGATGTTCTGTGCAAACTTTGGTGTCAATTGTCCCAAAATTGTGGGAGGAGTAGCGAAAAATATGTTTTTCAGTTTTTGCGATATTGCGAAAAAAAAATCCATATACAAATGGGCGTGGACTATGCCAAAAGATGCAGCTGACTCCAGTGAATCTGGGGATATAAAGTTTTTGACTGTGGGACGTTCGGTGTGGGAGTTATGACCCCAAAGGCGTTTTCCTTCGTTGTAGCGCCACCTAGTGGCCGGCATGTCTGAATTTTTTGTATGCTGAGAATTCACGGACCTGGATCTAGTCATGCAATAGGCATGTCTGCAACCTTTACGGTTTGGGCTGGGGACACAGTTTTAGCGGGCTTGGCCCCCTAATAATAATTCCTACAAAAACAATAGGGTTCCCTGCCGGCAGGGCTTGGGAACCGCGTTGCTCTGCAAAACGCGGTCCCAGCTCCTGCTCGGGCTTGGCCCCCTAACTAGAACTGCAAGCAGTTTTGACCGGGGGCCAAGCCTCCGACGCAACTCGTCGTCACGAAACTGCCACGGTGGAACGATGCAGCTCAATTCACAGAACAAGTGGATGTCAAGTTTTTTAATGTGCGATGTTTGGTTGGCGAGTTATGAGCAAAAGCAGATTGTCAGCCTTGACAAAATGGCCGCCGGAGCTAATTGCACAATGTAATGTCAATGGACATGCTAACATTCCCGCCTTTTTTCTTTGACGGAAAAAAAAAAATCTAATTTTATTAAAAAGTCCCTTAAACATTAATATTTCTTGGCCATATTTTTTCTATAGACTCGTGTATGCCCCTTGATGGTTTCCCTGGAGTTTTAAGAAAATTCCTCTGGCCAATTAGGAGATATAAAATTTCCTAATTTATGGCGCCCCCTTGTGGCGAAATTCTCCAAATTTTTTATTGAACGCAATTAAGGGTAGCCCCAACATATGTCTAAAATTTGGACTTGATCCGATTTATGATTTTGGATTTATGAATTTCTACGTAAAACGTAGCTAATCAACAAATATTTAAAACGCTACCGTTTCGTTATCCATGGTCGGATCAAAATGCTTTAGCAAAATTTGTTTCCGTATGGGTCGGTAGATGTTCTGTCCAAAGTCTGGTGTCAATTGTCCAAAAATTGTGGGAGGAGTAGCGAAAAGTCAGTTTTTCAGTTTTCGCAATTTTGCGAAAAATCTATAATATCGCAAATGGGCGTGGCCTATGCCAAATGATGCAGCTGACTCCAGTGCATCTGTGGATATAAAGTTTTTGACTGTGGGACGTTCGGTGTGGGAGTTATGACCCCAAACGCGTTTTCCTTTGTTGTAGCGCCACCTAGTGGCCGGCATGTCTGAATTCTTTTGTATGCGTACACGGCCCGGCCCTGGATCTAGTCATGCAATTGGCATGTCTGCACCCTTTACGGTTTGGGCTGTGCACGCAGTTTTAGATGACTACAAATAATAATAATAACTAGAACTGCAAGCAGTTTTGACCGGGGGCCAAGCCTCCGACGCGACTCGGGACCCGGGCGTCGCAGACCGCGCCGCCGGCTGCTCACTTCACAGAATCCGGGGATGTAAAGTTTTTGAATGTGGGATGTTCGGTTTGGGAGTTACAGACCAAAAAGCAAAAAAGTTGCATAGAAATAGGCTCAATTGGATGACGAGATATATACTTTTTGTGTTTTTGGCGCCCCTTATGGCGAAAGTTTCCAATTTTTTTATTGAACGCAATTGAGGGTAGCACCAACATATGTCTACAATTTTGACTTGATCCGATGTATAGTTTTGGATTTATGAATATTTACGTACAAGGAAGTAACAGTTAGCTAATTTTCAAATATTCAAAGCGCTACCGTTTCGTCAACGAAGGTCGTATCAAAATTCTTTTGAATAACTTTTTTCCGTGTGGGTCGGTAGATGTTCTGTGCAAACTTTGGTGTCAATTGTCGAAAAATTGTGGGAGGAGTAGCAAAAAATCAGTTTTGCAGTTTTCGCGATTTTGCGCAAAATCTATATATACGGAAATGGGCGTGGCCTATGCCAAAGATGGAGCTGACTCCAGTGAATCTGTGGATATAAAGTTTTTGACTGAGGGATGTTCGGTGTGGGAGCTATGACGTTTTCCTTGATATAGCGCCACCTAGTGGCCGGCATGTCTGAATTTTTTTGTCTGCTGAGATTTCACGGACCTGGATCTAGTCATGCAATTGGCATGTCTGCACCCTTTACGGTTTGGGCTGTGCACGCAGTTCTAGCGGCGACAAATAATAACTAGAACTGCAAGCAGTTATTAGGGGGCCAAGCCTCCGACGCAACTCGTCGTCAACCGCCGCGCCGGCCGCTCACTCCACGGAATCTGTGGATGTAAAGTTTTTGACCGTGGGATGTTCGGTGTGGGAGTTGTATAGGTATCGCTGTTTATGGATGAATTTTGCGAAAGTGCCACGGTAGAACGATGCAGCTCAATTCACAGAACAAGTGCATGTCAAGTTTTTCAATGTGCGATGTTTGGTTGGCGAGTTATGAGCAAAAGCAGATTAAAATGGCTGCAGGAGCTAATTGCACAATGTAATGTCAATGGACATGCTAGCTGAGATTAGCATCCCGCCTTTTTTCTTTGATGGAATTTTTTTTTTTTTTAATTTTATTAAAAAGTCCCTTAAACATTACTATTTCTTGGCCATATTTTCTATATAGACTCGTGTATGCCCCTTGATGGTTTCCAGTGAGTTTTAAGAAATTTCCTCTGGCCAATTAGGAGATATAACATTTCCTCGTTTATGGCGCCCCCTTATGGCGAAATTCTCCAATTTTTTTATTGAACGCAATTAAGGGTAGCCCCAACATATGTCTAAAATTTGGACTTGATCCGACTTATGATTTTGGATTTATTAATTTCTACGTAAAACGTAGCTAATCAACAAATATTTAAAACGCTACCGTTTCGTTATCCATGGTCGGATCAAAATTCTTTGAAATTTTTTCCGTTGGGTCGGTAGATGTTCTTGCAAACTTTGGTGTCAATTGTCCAAAAATTGTGGGAGGAGTAGCGAAAAATATGTTTTTCAGTTTTCGCGATTTGCGAAAAATCTATAATATCGCAAATGGGCGTGGCCTATGCCAAATGATGCAGCTGACTCCAGTGCATCTGGGATATAAAGTTTTTGACTGTGGGACGTTCGGTGTGGGAGTTATGACCCCAAACGCGTTTTCCTTCGTTGTAGCGCCACCTAGTGGCCGGCATGTCTGAATTTTTTGTATGCTGTACACGCCGGACCTGGATCTAGTCATGCAATTGGCATGTCTGCACCCTTTACGGTTTGGGCTGTGCACGCAGTTTTAGGAGGTGCCCTAAATAATAAAAAACTAGAACTGCAAGCAGTTTTTACGGGGGCCAAGCCTCCGCGCAACTCGTCGTCAACCGCGCGCGGCCCTCACTACAATTGCGGATGTAAGTTTTTGACGTCGGATGTTCGGTGGGGAGTTGTATAGGTATCGCTGTTAGGATGAATTTCGCGAAACTGCCACGTGGAACGATGCAGCTCATTCACAGAATCACAGGTGGATGTCAAGTTTTTAATGTGCGATGTGTGGTTGGCGAGTTATGAGCAAAAGCAGATTGTACCTTGACAAATGGCTGCCGAGCTAATGAATGCTAGCGAGAATGGATTCCGCCTTTTTTCTTGACGATTTTTTTTTTCATTTTATTAAAGTTAACATTACTATTCTGGCCATATTTTATAGACTGTGTATGCCCTGATGGTTTCCGGAGTTTTAAAAATTTCTCTGGCCAATTAGGAGATAGAAAATTTCCTATTTATGGCGCCCCCTTATGGCGAAATTCTCCAATTTTTTTATTGAACGCAATTAAGGGTAGCCCAACATATGTCTAAAATTTGGACTTGATCCGACTTATGATTTTGGATTTATTAATTTCTACGTAAAACGTAGCTAATCAACAAATATTTAAAACGCTACCGTTTCGTTATCCATGGTCGGATCAAAATTCTTTGAATAATTTTTTCCGTGTGGGTCGGTAGATGTTCTATGCAAACTTTGGTGTCAATTGTCCAAAAATTGTGGGAGGAGTAGCGAAAAATATGTTTTTCAGTTTTCGCGATTTGCGAAAAAAATCCATATACAAATGGGCGTGGCCTATGCCAAAAGATGCAGCTGACTCCAGTGAATCTGGGATATAAAGTTTTTGACTGTGGGACGTTCGGTGTGGGAGTTATGACCCCAAAGGCGTTTTCCTTCGTTGTAGCGCACCTAGTGGCCGGCATGTCTGAATTTTTTTGTATGCTGAGATTCACGGACCTGGATCTAGTCATGCAATAGGCATGTCTGCACCCTTTACGGTTTGGGCTGGTGACACAGTTTTAGCGGCTTGGCCCCCTAATAATAATCTACAAAAACACTAGAACTGCAAGCAGTTTTTACGGGGGCCAAGCCTCCGACGCAACTCGTCGTCAACCGCCGCGCCGGCCGCTCACTCCACAGAATCTGCGGATGTAAAGTTTTTGACCGTGGGATGTTCGGTGGGGAGTTGTATAGGTATCGCTGTTTACGGATGAATTTGGCGAAACTGCCACGGTGGAACGATGCAGCTCAATTCACAGAACAAGTGGATGTCAAGTTTTTTAATGTGCGATGTTTGGTTGGCGAGTTATGAGCCAAAAGCAGATTGTCAGCCTTGACAAAATGGCTGCCGGAGCTAATTGACATGCTAGCTGAGATTCGGATTCCCGCCTTTTTTCTTTGACGGATTTTTTTTTTTTTCATTTTATTAAAAAGTCCCTTAAACATTACTATTTCTTGGCCATATTTTTTATATAGACTCGTGTATGCCCCTTGATGGTTTCCCGTGAGTTTTAAAAAATTTCCTCTGGCCAATTAGGAGATATAAAATTTCCTAATTTATGGCGCCCCCTTATGGCGAAATTCTCCAATTTTTTATTGTACGCAATTAAGGGTAGCCCCAACATATGTCTAAAATTTGGACTTGATCCGATTTATGATTTTGGATTTATAATTTCTATGTAAAACGTAGCTAATCAACAAATATTTAAAACGCTACCGTTTCGTTATCCATGGTCGGATCAAAATTCTTTTGAATGCTTTTTTCCGTGTGGGTCGGTAGATGTTCCATGCGAACTTTGGTATCAATTGTCCAAAAATTGTGGGAGGAGTAGCGAAAAATATGTTTTTCAGTTTTTGCGATTTTGCGAAAAATCTATAATATCGCAAATGGGCGTGGCCTATGCCAAATGATGCAGCTGACTCCAGTGCAATCTGTGGATATAAAGTTTTTGACTGTGGGACGTTCGGTGTGGGAGTTATGACCCAAACGCGTTTTCCTTCGTTGTAGCGCCACCTAGTGGCGGCATGTCTGAATTTTTGTCGTATGCGTAGTCCGGACGGACCTGGATCTAGTCATGCAATTGGCATGTCTGCACCCTTTACTGTTTGGGCTGTGCACGCAGTTTTAGGGAGGTATAGTATAATAATAATAAAACACTAGAACTGCAAGCAGTTATTAGGGGGCCAAGCCTCCGACGCAACTCGTCGTCAACCGCCGCGCCGGCCGCTCACTTCACAGAATCTGCGGATGTAAAGTTTTTGACAGTGGGATGTTCGGTGTGGGAGTTGTATAGGTATCGCTGTTTACGGATGAATTTCGCGAAACTGCCACGGTGGAACGATGCAGCTCAATTCACAGAACAAGTGGATGTCAAGTTTTTTAATGTGCGATGTTTGGTTGGCGAGTTATGAGCAAAAGCAGATTGTCAGCCTTGACAAAATGGCTGCCGGAGCTAATTGACATGCTAGCTGAGATTCGGATTCCCGCCTTTTTTCTTTGACGGATTTTTTTTTTTTTCATTTTATTAAAAAGTCCCTTAAACATTACTATTTCTTGGCCATATTTTTTATATAGACTCGTGTATGCCCCTTGATGGTTTCCCGGAGTTTTAAGACAATTTCCTCTGGCCAATTAGGAGATAAAAATTTCCTAATTTATGGCGCCCCCTTATGGCGAAATTCTCCAAATTTTTTATTGTACGCAATTAAGGGTAGCCCCAACATATGTCTAAAATTTGGACTTGATCCGACTTATGATTTTGGATTTATAAATTTTTTCGTAAAACGTAGCTAATCAACAAATATTTAAAACGCTACCGTTTCGTTATCGATGGTCGGATCACAATTCTTTCGAATGATTTATTTCCGTGTGGGTCGGTAGATGTTCTGTGCAAAGTCTGGTGTCAATTGTCCAAAAATTGTGGGAGGAGTGGCGAAAAATATGTTTTTCAGTTTTTGCGATTTTGCGAAAAATCTATAATATCGCAAATGGGCGTGGCCTATGCCAAATGATGCAGCTGACTCCAGTGAATATGTGGATATAAAGTTTTTGACTGTGGGACGTTCGGTGTGGGAGTTATGACCCAAAAAGCGTTTTCCTTCGTTGTAGCGCCACCTAGTGGCCGGCATGTCTGAATTTTTGTCGTATGCGTAGTCCGGACGGACTTGGATCTAGTCATGCAATTGGCATGTCTGCACCCTTTACGGTTTGGGCTGTGCACGCAGTTTTAGGGAGGTAAGTATAATAATAATAATAATAATAATCGCCACTAAAACATAGGGTTCCCTGCCCCGCAGGGCTTGGGAACCGCGTTGCTGTGCAAAACGCGTCCCAGCTCCTGCTCGGGCTTGGCCCCCTAATAATAATAATCGCCACTAAAACAATAGGGTTCCCTGCCCCGCAGGGCTTGGGAACCGCGTTGCTGTGCAAAACGCGGTCCCAGCTCCTGCTCGGCTTGGCCCCCTAATAATAATAACTAGAACTGCAAGCAGTTTTGACCGGGGCCAAGCCTCCGACGCAACTCGTCGTCAACCGCCGCGCCGGCGCTCACTTCACGGAACATGTGGATGTAAAGTTTTTGACCGTGGGATGTTCGGTGTGGGAGTTGTATAGGTATTGCTGTTTACGGATGAATTTGGCGAAACTGCCACGGTGAAACGATGCAGCTCAATTCACAGAACAAGTGGATGTCAAGTTTTTTAATGTGCGATGTTTGGTTGGAGAGTTATGAGCAAAAGCAGATTGTCAGCCTTGACAAAATGGCTGCCGGAGCTAATTGACATGCTAGCTGAGATTCGGATTCCCGCCTTTTTTCTTTGACGGATTTTTTTTTTCTTCATTTTATTAAAAAGTCCCTTAAACATTACTATTTCTTGGCCATATTTTTTATATAGACTCGTGTATGCCCCTTGATGGTTTCCCGTGAGTTTTAAGAAATTTCCTCTGGCCAATTAGGAGATATAAAATTTCCTAATTTATGGCGCCCCCTTGTGGCGAAATTCTCCAATTTTTTTATTGTACGCAATTAAGGGTAGCCCCAACATATGTCTAAAATTTGGACTTGATCCGACTTATGATTTTGGATTTATTAATTTTTTCGTAAAACGTAGCTAATCAACAAATATTTAAAACGCTACCGTTTCGTTATCGATGGTCGGATCACAATTCTTTCGAATGATTTCTTACCGTGTGGGTCGGTAGATGTTCTGTGCAAACTTTGGTGTCAATTGTCCAAAAATTGTGGAGGAGTAACGAAAAGTCAGTTTTGCAGTTTTTGCGATTTTGCGAAAAATCTATAATATCGCAAATGGGCGTGGCCTATGTCAAATGATGCAGCTGACTCCAGTGAATCTGTGGATATAAAGTTTTTGACTGTGGGAGGTTCGGTGTGGGAGTTATGACCCCAAACGCGTTTTCTTTGGTGTAGCGCCACCTAGTGGCCGATATGTCTGAATTTTTTTGTATGCGTAGTCCGGACGGACCTGGATCTAGTCATGAAATTGCCATGTCTGCACCCTTTACGGTTTGGGCTGTGGACACAGTTTTAGGGAGGTAAGTATAATAATAATAATAATCGCCACTAAAACAATAGGGTTCCCTGCCCGCAGGGCTTGGGAACCGCGTTGCTGTGCAAAACGCGGTCCCAGCTCCTGCTCGGGCTTGGCCCCCTAATAATAATAATAATCGCCACTAAAACAATAGGGTTCCCTGCCCCGCAGGGCTTGGGAACCGCGTTGCTGTGCAAAACGCGGTCCCAGCTCCTGCTCGGGCTTGGCCCCCTAATAACTAGAACTGCAAGCAGTTTTGACCGGGGGCCAAGCCTCCGACGCAACTCGTCGTCACGAAACTGCCACGGTGGAACGATGCAGCTCAATTCACAGAACAAGCGGATGTCAAGTTTTTTAATGTGCGATGTTTGGTTGGCGAGTTATGAGCAAAAGCAGATTGTCAGCCTTGACAAAATGGCGGCCGGAGCTAATTGCACAATGTAATGTCAATGGACATGCTAACTGAGATACGCAATTGCGCCTTTTTTCTTTGACGGAAAAAAAAATTAATAAATTTATTAAAAAGTCCCTTCCACATTAATATTTCTTGCCCATATTTTTTATATAGACTCGGGTATGCCCCTTGATGGTTTCCGGTGAGTTTTAAGAAAATTCCTTTGGCCAATTAGGACATATAAAATTTCCTAATTTATGGCGCCCCCTTATGGCGAAATGTTCCGAATTTTTTATTGAACGCAATTAAGGGTAGCCCCAACATATGTCTAAAATTTGGACTTGATCCGACTTATGATTTTGGATTTATGAATTTTTTCGTAAAACGTAGCTAATCAACAAATATTTAAAACGCTACCGTTTCGTTATCGATGGTCGGATCAAAATGCTTTAGCAAGATTTATTTCCGTGTGGGTCGGTAGATGTTCTGTGCAAAGTTTGGTGTCTATTGTCCAAAAATTGTGGGAGGAGTAACGAAAAGTCAGTTTTGCAGTTTTCGCGATTTTGCAAAAAATCTATAATATCGCAAATGGGCGTGGCCTATGCCAAATGATGCAGCTGACTCCAGTGCATCTGTGGATATAAAGTTTTTGACTGTGGGACGTTCGGTGTGGGAGTTATGACCCCAAACGCGTTTTCCTTCGTTGTAGCGCCACCTAGTGGCCGGCATGTCTGAATTTTGTTGTATGCTGAGATTTCACGGACCTGGATCTAGTCATGCAATTGGCATGTCTGCACCCTTTATGGTTTGGGCTGTGCATGCAGTTCTAGCGGCGACAAATAAGAATAATAATAACTAGAACTGCAAGCAGTTTTGACCGGGGGCCAAGCCTCCGACGCAACTCGTCGTCAACCGCCGCGCCGGCCGCTCACTCCACGGAACATGTGGATGTAAAGTTTTTGACCGTGGGATGTTCGGTGTGGGAGTTGTATAGGTATCGCTGTTTACGGATGAATTTCGCGAAACTGCCACGGTGGAACGATGCAGCTCAATTCACAGAACAAGTGGATGTCAAGTTTTTTAATGTGCGATGTTTGGTTGGCGAGTTATGAGCAAAAGCAGATTGTCAGCCTTGACAAAATGGCTGCCGGAGCTAATTGACATGCTAGCTGAGATTCGGATTCCCGCCTTTTTTCTTTGACGGAATTTTTTTTTTTTCATTTTATTAAAAAGTTCCTTAAACATTACTATTTCTTGGCCATATTTTTTATATAGACTCGTGTATGCCCCTTGATGGTTTCCCGTGAGTTTTAAGAAATTTCCTCTGGCCAATTAGGAGATATAAAATTTCCTAATTTATGGCGCCCCCTTATGGCGAAATTCTCCAAATTTTTTATTGTACGCAATTAAGGGTAGCCCCAACATATGTCTAAAATTTGGACTTGATCCGATTTATGATTTTGGATTTATGAATTTCTACGTAAAACGTAGCTAATCAACAAATATTTAAAACGCTACCGTTTCGTTATCCATGGTCGGATCAAAATTCTTTTGAATGCTTTTTTCCCGTGTGGGTCGGTAGATGTTCCGTGCGAACTTTGGTATCAATTGTCCAAAAATTGTGGGAGGAGTAGCGAAAAATATGTTTTTCAGTTTTCGCGATTTTGCGAAAAAATCTATAATATCGCAAATGGGCGTGGCCTATGCCAAATGATGCAGCTGACTCCAGTGCATCTGTGGATATAAAGTTTTTGACTGTGGGACGTTTGGTGTGGGAGTTATGGCCCCAAACGCGTTTTCCTTCGTTGTAGCGCCACCTAGTGGCCGGTATGTCTGAATTTTGTTGTATGCGTACACGGCCCGGACCTGGATCTAGTCATGCAATTGGCATGTCTGCACCCTTTACGGTTTGGGCTGTGCACGCAGTTTTAGATGACTACAAATAATAATAATAATAAAAAAAAATCGCCACTAAAACAATAGGGTTCCCTGCCCCGCAGGGCTTGGGAACCGCGTTGCTGTGCAAAACGCGGTCCCAGCTCCTGCTCGGGCTTGGCCCCCTAACTAGAACTGCAAGCAGTTTTGACCGGGGGCCAAGCCTCCGACGCAACTCGTCGTCAACCGCCGCGCCGGCCGCTCACTTCACGGAACATGTGGATGTAAAGTTTTTGACCGTGGGATGTTCGGTGTGGGAGTTGTATAGGTATCGCTGTTTACGGATGAATTTCGCGAAACTGCCACGGTGGAACGATGCAGCTCAATTCACAGAACAAGTGGATGTCAAGTTTTTTAATGTGCGATGTTTGGTTGGCGAGTTATGAGCAAAAGCAGATTGTCAGCCTTGACAAAATGGCCGCCGGAGCTAATTGCACAATGTAATGTCAATGGACATGCTAACATTCCCGCCTTTTTTCTTCGACGGAAAAAAAAAAATCTAATTTTATTAAAAAGTCCCTTAAACATTAATATTTCTTGGCCATATTTTTTCTATAGACTCGTGTATGCCCCTTGATGGTTTACCGTGAGTTTTAAGAAATTTCCTCTGGCCAATTAGGAGATATTAAATTTCCTAATTTATGGCGCCCCCTTATGGCGAAAATTTCCGAATTTTTTATTGAACGCAATTAAGGGTAGCCCCAACATATGTCTAAAATTTGGACTTGATCCGACTTATGATTTTGGATTTATGAATTTTTTCGTAAAACGTAGCTAATCAACAAATATTTCAAACGCTACCGTTTCGTTATCGATGGTTGGATAAAAATTCTTTTACAGGATTTCTTTCCGTATGGGTCAGTAGATGCTCTGTGCAAACTTTGGTGTCAATTGTCCAAAAATTGTGGGAGGAGTAGCAAAAAATATGTTTTTCAGTTTTCGCAATTTTGCAAAAAATCTATAATATCGCAAATGGGCGTGGCCTATGCCGAATGATGCAGCTGACTCCAGTGAATATGTGGATATAAAGTTTTTGACTGTGGGACGTTCGGTGTGGGAGTTATAGCCCCAAACGCGTTTTCTTTGGTGTAGCGCCACCTAGTGGCCGGCATGTCTGAATTTTTTTTGTATGCCGAGAATTCACGGACCTGGATCTAGTCATGCTATTGGCATGTCTGCACCCTTTACGGTTTGGGCTGTGGACACATTTTTAGGCGGCGAAGTATAATAATAATAATAACTAGAACTGCAAGCAGTTTTGACCGGGGGCCAAGCCTCCGACGCAACTCGTCGTCGACCGCCGCGCCGGCCGCTCACTTCGCAGAATCCGTGGATGTAAAGTTTTTGACCTTGGGATGTTCGGTGCGGGAGTTGTATAGGTATCGCTGTTTATGGATGAATTTCGCAAAAGTGCCACGGTGGAACGATGCAGCTCAATTCACAGAACAAGTGGATGTCAAGTTTTTTAATGTGCGATGTTTGGTTGGCGAGTTATGAGCAAAAGCAGATTGTCAGCCTTGACAAAATGGCTGCCGGAGCTAATTGACATGCTAGCTGAGATTCGGATTCCCGCCTTTTTTCTTTGACGGAATTTTTTTTTTTTCATTTTATTAAAAAGTCCCTTAAACATTACTATTTCTTGGCCATATTTTTTCTATAGACTCGTGTATGCCCCTTGATGGTTTACCGTGAGTTTTAAGAAATTTCCTCTGGCCAATTAGGAGATATAAAATTTCCTAATTTATGGCGCCCCCTTATGGCGAAAATTTCCGAATTTTTTATTGAACGCAATTAAGGGTAGCCCCAACATATGTCTAAAATTTGGACTTGATCCGACTTATGATTTTGGATTTATGAATTTTTTCGTAAAACGTAGCTAATCAACAAATATTTCAAACGCTACCGTTTCGTTATCGATGGTCGGATCAAAATTCTTTTACAGGATTTCTTTCCGTATGGGTCAGTAGATGCTCTGTGCAAACTTTGGTGTCAATTGTCCAAAAATTGTGGGAGGAGTAGCAAAAAATATGTTTTTCAGTTTTTGCGATTTTGCGAAAAATTTATAATATCGCAAATGGGCGTGGCCTATGCCAAATGATGCAACTGACTCCAGTGAATATGTGGATATAAAGTTTTTGACTGTGGGACGTTCGGTGTGGGAGTTATGACCCCAAACGCGTTTTCTTTGGTGTAGCGCCACCTAGTGGCCGGCATGTCTGAATTTTTTTTGTATGCCGAGAATTCACGGACCTGGATCTAGTCATGCTATTGGCATGTCTGCACCCTTTACGGTTTGGGCTGTGGACACATTTTTAGGCGGCGAAGTATAATAATAATAATAATAATAATAATCGCCACTAAAACAATAGGGTTCCCTGCCCCGCAGGGCTTGGGAACCGCGTTGCTGTGCAAAACGCGGTCCCAGCTCCTGCTCGGGCTTGGCCCCCTAATAATAATAATCGCCACTAAAACAATAGGGTTCCCTGCCCCGCAGGGCTTGGGAACCGCGTTGCTGTGCAAAACGCGGTCCCAGCTCCTGCTCGGGCTTGGCCCCCTAATAATCGCCACAAAAACAATAGGGTTCCCTGCCCCGCAGGGCTTGGGAACCGCGTTGCTGTGCAAAACGCGGTCCCAGCTCCTGCTCGGGCTTGGCCCCCTAATAATAACTAGAACTGCAAGCAGTTATGAACGGGGGCCAACTCGACGCGACTCGGGATCGGGCGTCGTCGTCCGCGGCGCCGGCCCCTCGATTTAGGGAATCCGGGGATGTAAAGTTTTTGAATGTGGGATGTTCGGTCTGGGAGTTATAGCCCCAAACGTGTTTTCTATGCTTTTTGTGGTTTTGGTGCCCCCTATGGATGACATTCGCAAAACTGTGTTTGATAGAAAGATGCAGCTGAATGTACCGAACAAGTGGATGTCAAGTTTTTGAATGTGCGATGTTCGGTTGGGGAGTTAGAGCAAAATGAAATTGTCAACCTCTCCATTGTAAAGACACTTTTTTGAATTTTCCTATTTTCCCGCCGAAAGACTTAGGAAATGGCGAAAAGAGGGAAAAAAATTGAAAAACTCTTTTTTTTAATAAGTCCGGCATATATAGGAATTTCTTGGCCATATTTATTTTATAGACTCAGGTATGCCCCATGATAGTCTCCCTTGAGTTTCAAGAAAATCCCTCTTTTTTTTTTTTTTTACGGATTTTGGCAAATCTTTAAAGCGCTAGCGTTTGGTCTTCCGATGGTCATAGAAAAATTATTTGACCTTCCTTTGCTCGTGGGAGTCGGTAGAGCATAATGCTTTTGGTTTCGTCCAAATCGTGAGAAAACTGTAGGAGGAGTGTGTTTTGGTGACTGACACAGTTTTTGCGATGTAGCGAAAAATGTATATATACGCAAATGGGCGTGGCCTATCTCAAACGATGCAGCTGACTTGTGGGCATCTGTGGATATAAAGTTTTTGACTGTCGGACTTTCGGTGCGGAAGTTATAGCCCAAAACATGTTTTTCTTATGCTGTAGCGCCACCTAGTGGCCGGGATGTCTGATTTTTTTTGTCTGCGTACGGGGTACGGACCTGGATATGCCCTGGAAGTGGCATGTCCCAACCCTTTACGGTTTGGGCTGCAGCACCACTTTTACGCGGAGAAAAATAATAATAACTAGAACTGCAAGCAGTTATTAGGGGGCCAAGCCTCCGACGCAACTCGTCGTCAACAGCCGCGCCGGCCTCTCACTTCACGGAACCTGTGGATGTAAAGTTTTTGACCGTGGGATGTTCGGTGTGGGAGTTGTATAGATATCGCTGTTTATGGATGAATTTCGCGAAACTGCCACGGTAGAACGATGCAGCTGAATTCACAGAACAAGTGCATGTCAAGTTTTTCAATGTGCTATGTTTGGTTGGCGAGTTATGAGCAAAAGCAGATTAAAATGGCTGCCGGAGCTAATTGCACAATGTAATGTCAATGGACATGCTAGCTGAGATTAGCATCCCGCCTTTTTTCTTTGATGGATTTTTTTTTTTTTTAATTTTATTAAAAAGTTCCTTAAACATTAATATTTCTTGGCCATATTTTTTATATAGACTCGTGTATGCCCCTTGATGGTTTCCCGTGAGTTTTAAGAAATTTCCTCTGGCCAATTAGGAGATATAACATTTCCTCGTTTATGGCGCCCCCTTATGGCGAAATTCTCCAAATTTTATATTGAACGCAATTAAGGGTAGCCCCAACATATGTCTAAAATTTGGACCTGATCCGACTTATGATTTTGGATTTATGATTTCTTTCGTAAAACGTAGCTAATCAACAAATATTTAAAACGCTACCGTTTCTCTATCCATGGTCGGATCAAAATGCTTTAGCAAGATTTCTTTCCGTGTGGGTCGGTAGATGTTCTGTGCAAACTTTGGTGTCAATTGTCCAAAAATTGTGGGAGGAGTAGCGAAAAGTCAGTTTTGCAGTTTTTGCGATATTGCGAAAAATGTTTCCATATACAAATGGGCGTGGCCTATGCCAAAAGATGCAACTGACTCCAGTGAATCTGTGGATATAAAGTTTTTGACTGTGGGACATTCGGTGTGGGAGTTATGACCCCAAAGGCGTTTTCCTTTGTTGTAGCGCCACCTAGTGGCCGGCATGTCTGAATTTTTTTGTATGCTGAGAATTCACGGACCTGGATCTAGTCATGCAATTGGCATGTCTGCACCCTTTACGGTTTGGGCTGGGGACACAGTTCTAGCGTTTTTGGCCCCCTAATAATAATTCCTACAAAAACAATAGGGTTCCCTGCCGGCAGGGCTTGGGAACCGCGTTGCTCTGCAAAACGCGGTCCCAGCTCCTGCTCGGGCTTGGCCCCCTAATAATAACTAGAACTGCAAGCAGTTATTAGGGGGCCAAGCCTCCGACGCAACTCGTCGTCAACAGCCGCGCCGGCCTCTCACTTCACGGAACCTGTGGATGTAAAGTTTTTGACCGTGGGATGTTCGGTGTGGGAGTTGTATAGATATCGCTGTTTATGGATGAATTTCGCGAAACTGCCACGGTAGAACGATGCAGCTGAATTCACAGAACAAGTGCATGTCAAGTTTTTCAATGTGCTATGTTTGGTTGGCGAGTTATGAGCAAAAGCAGATTAAAATGGCTGCCGGAGCTAATTGCACAATGTAATGTCAATGGACATGCTAGCTGAGATTAGCATCCGCCTTTTTTCTTTGATGGATTTTTTTTTTTTTTTAATTTTATTAAAAAGTTCCTTAAACATTAATATTTCTTGGCCATATTTTTTATATAGACTCGTGTATGCCCCTTGATGGTTTCCCGTGAGTTTTAAGAAATTTCCTCTGGCCAATTAGGAGATATAACATTTCCTCGTTTATGGCGCCCCTTATGGCGAAATTCTCCAAATTTTATATTGAACGCAATTAAGGGTAGCCCCAACATATGTCTAAAATTTGGACCTGATCCGACTTATGATTTTGGATTTATGATTTCTTTCGTAAAACGTAGCTAATCAACAAATATTTAAAACGCTACCGTTTCTCTATCCATGGTCGGATCAAAATGCTTTAGCAAGATTTCTTTCCGTGTGGGTCGTAGATGTTCTGTGCAAACTTGGTGTCAATTGTCCAAAATTGTGGGAGGAGTAGCGAAAAGTCAGTTTGCAGTTTTTGCGATATTGCGAAAAATGTTTCCATATACAAATGGCGTGGCCTATGCCAAAAGATGCAACTGACTCCAGTGAATCTGTGGATATAAAGTTTTTGACTGTGGACATTCGGTGTGGGAGTTATGACCCAAAGGCGTTTCCTTTGTTGTAGCGCCACCTAGTGGCCGCATGTCTGAATTTTTTTGTATGTGAGAATTCACGGACCTGGATTAGTCATGCAATTGGCATGTCTGCACCCTTTACGGTTTGGGCTGGGGACACAGTTCTAGCGTTTTTGGCCCCTAATAATAATTCCTACAAAAACAATAGGGTTCCCTGCCGGCAGGGCTTGGGAACCGCGTTGCTCTGCAAAACCGGTCCCAGCTCCTGCTCGGGCTTGGCCCCCTAACTAGAACTGCAAGCAGTTATTAGGGGGCCAAGCCTCCGACGCAACTCGTCGTCAACAGCGCGCCGGCCTCTCACTTCACGGAACTGTGGATGTAAGTTTTTGACGTGGATGTTCGGTGTGGGAGTTGTATAGATATCGCTGTTTATGGATGAATTTCGCGAAACTGCCACGGTAGAACGATGCAGCTGAATTCACAGAACAAGTGCATGTCAGTTTTCAATGTGCTATGTTTGGTTGGCGAGTTATGAGCAAAAGCAGATTAAAATGGCTGCCGGAGCTAATTGCACAATGTAATGTCAATGGACATGCTAGCTGAGATTAGCATCCCGCCTTTTTTCTTTGATGGATTTTTTTTTTTTTTAATTTTATTAAAAAGTTCCTTAAACATTAATATTTCTGGCCATATTTTTATATAGACTCGTGTATCCCTTGATGGTTTCCGTGAGTTTTAAGAAATTTCCTCTGGCCAATTAGGAGATATAACATTTCCTCGTTTATGGCGCCCCCTTATGGCGAAATTCTCCAAATTTTATATTGAACGCAATTAAGGGTAGCCCCAACATATGTCTAAAATTTGGACCTGATCCGACTTATGATTTTGGATTTATGATTCTTTCGTAAAACGTAGCTAATCAACAAATATTTAAAACGCTACGTTTCTCTATCCATGGTCGGATCAAATGCTTTAGCAAGATTTCTTTCCGTGTGGGTCGGTAGATGTTCTGTGCAAACTTTGGTGTCAATTGTCCAAAAATTGTGGGAGAGTAGCGAAAAGTCAGTTTGCAGTTTTTGCGATATTGCGAAAAATGTTTCCATATACAAATGGGCGTGGCCTATGCCAAAAGATGCAACTGACTCCAGTGAATCTGTGGATATAAAGTTTTTGACTGTGGGACATTCGGTGTGGGAGTTATGACCCCAAAGGCGTTTTCCTTTGTTGTAGCGCCACCTAGTGGCCGGCATGTCTGAATTTTTTTGTATGCTGAGAATTCACGGACCTGGATCTAGTCATGCAATTGGCATGTCTGCACCCTTTACGGTTTGGGCTGGGGACACAGTTCTAGCGTTTTTGGCCCCCTAATAATAATTCCTACAAAAAACAATAGGGTTCCCTGCCGGCAGGGCTTGGGAACCGCGTTGCTCTGCAAAACGCGGTCCCAGCTCCTGCTCGGGCTTGGCCCCCTTAACTAGAACTGCAAGCAGTTATTAGGGGGCCAAGCCTCCGACGCAACTCGTCGTCAACAGCCGCGCCGGCCTCTCACTTCACGGAACCTGTGGATGTAAAGTTTTTGACCGTGGGATGTTCGGTGTGGGAGTTGTATAGATATCGCTGTTTATGGATGAATTTCGCGAAACTGCCACGGTAGAACGATGCAGCTGAATTCACAGAACAAGTGCATGTCAAGTTTTTCAATGTGCTATGTTTGGTTGGCGAGTTATGAGCAAAAGCAGATTAAAATGGCTGCCGGAGCTAATTGCACAATGTAATGTCAATGGACATGCTAGC
Source organism: Ammodytes dubius (assembly GCA_026122265.1). NCBI lineage: Eukaryota > Metazoa > Chordata > Actinopteri > Uranoscopiformes > Ammodytidae > Ammodytes > Ammodytes dubius. Next base: position 33,048,286 of record CM047511.1, on the reverse strand, counting down.
TGAGATTAGCATCCCGCCTTTTTTCTTTGATGGATTTTTTTTTTTTTTTAATTTTATTAAAAGTTCCTTAAACATTAATATTTCTTGGCCATATTTTTTATATAGACTCGTGTATGCCCCTTGATGGTTTCCCGTGAGTTTTAAGAAATTTCCTCTGGCCAATTAGGAGATATAACATTTCCTCGTTTATGGCGCCCCCTTATGGCGAAATTCTCCAAATTTTATATTGAACGCAATTAAGGGTAGCCCCAACATATGTCTAAAATTTGGACCTGATCCGACTTATGATTTTGGATTTATGATTTCTTTCGTAAAACGTAGCTAATCAACAAATATTTAAAACGCTACCGTTTCTCTATCCATGGTCGGATCAAAATGCTTTAGCAAGATTTCTTTCCGTGTGGGTCGGTAGATGTTCTGTGCAAACTTTGGTGTCAATTGTCCAAAAATTGTGGGAGGAGTAGCGAAAAGTCAGTTTTGCAGTTTTTGCGATATTGCGAAAAATGTTTCCATATACAAATGGGCGTGGCCTATGCCAAAAGATGCAACTGACTCCAGTGAATCTGTGGATATAAAGTTTTTGACTGTGGGACATTCGGTGTGGGAGTTATGACCCCAAAGGCGTTTTCCTTTGTTGTAGCGCCACCTAGTGGCCGGCATGTCTGAATTTTTTTGTATGCTGAGAATTCACGGACCTGGATCTAGTCATGCAATTGGCATGTCTGCACCCTTTACGGTTTGGGCTGGGGACACAGTTCTAGCGTTTTTGGCCCCCTAATAATAATTCCTACAAAAACAATAGGGTTCCCTGCCGGCAGGGCTTGGGAACCGCGTTGCTCTGCAAAACGCGGTCCCAGCTCCTGCTCGGGCTTGGCCCCTAATAATCCCTACAAGATCAATAGGGTTCCCAGCCCTACTCGGGCTTGGCCCCCTAATAATCCTTACAAAAACAATAGGGTTCCCAGCCCTACTCGGGCTTGGCCCCCTAATAATGATAATAATAATAATGATAATAATATCTGTATTTATATAGCACCTTTTAAAAACAGTTGTTTACAAAGTGCTTTTACATCAAATACATAGTAGCGAGTACAAATCAAATAAATACATACCAATCAAAATAAAAACACATAATACAAAAAGATAACTACACATACTCATATATACACACAATAAAACAAACAAGATTAATAGGTGCTAGGGGTAAAAAGACGGCATCACGTTGAATTTGCGAAAGTTAGTGTACCCAGAGCTGCATTGCTTAAATCGAGCAGGTTAACACAATCAGGGGGGACAAATTGAGTCATGAAATAGACCTTTTCAGTGCATTTATAACAGATGAAATACATAGATTAATTTTATAATGATTGACAGCCCTAGTATTTGTTTTATTTGGGATAGGCCAGTGACACAATTTCACAAAGCTTATATGTCTACTGTATATATCATTCCTTCCAGTCAAATGCTTTGTGGGGTAATGATATGAGCTAACAACAATAGAATAATAATAATAGTAATTCTAAAAGCATCTCAACAGAATTTTATTTGATTATATTTCATTTTTCCCTTACACTTATAACTTCCTTAAATGTGACACACAATACAGACAGGTAGTGGATCATGAGGAGATGTAGTCAGTGATTCTCCAGACCAGAATCACTGACTACATCTTTTTACGTATCATAAATATAGCGAATTCACGACGTTATGATGTTAGTAGAGACTTACCTTCCGATACTCTGATCTCAAAGTCAAAGTAAGAACCCAGAACCGACCCTGTTCCCAGCCCACACCTGTAGCGCCCGCCGTCAGACTTGGTCGCGGCTCTGACGATCACTGAGGCAATCCCGACGGTAGAAGATTCATTCCTGTATTCGAGGCTGTATCTGCCGCTCTGAGCCCTCACACCGTCTGTCTTAATGAGGATATCGTCTGCGCTTCTGCATATGTCTCTACAGAGAAATTTGTTGTTTCCACGAAGAGACAAATAGCAATGAATCACACCGGAATCTCCCTCGGCTATCGTGAAAATTGTGAGTTTTTGTCCAGAGTTTCCACCGCACAGCGCTGTGGATGAAACACAAACAGAGAAAACTGATGGTCAGGTCTTTTTTTTTCTTCTTTTTTTTAAGATATTTTTTGGGGCATTTTTATGCTTTATTGATAGTGTAGAGACAGAGTTGAAATGGGGCAGAGAGGGGAGTGACATGCAGAGAACGACCGCGGGCTGGAATCGAACCCGGGTCCGCTGCTGGCCGAGGCCCCCTAAAGGTCTATCTGTATAATGTTTTTTTTTAAATACTTTATTCTTGGATTTTTCTGTTTTAAAGAACACAAACACACAACTGAAAAAGTGAAGACAAACAAAAGACAAACCGAACTAAACAACTCCTCTCTCTCTCCCTTCCTCTCCCACTCCCCCTCTCTCCCTCTCCCCCTACCTCCCTCCCCCTCTCTCTCTCCCCCTCCCTCCCTCTCTCTCTCCCCCCCTCTCTCTCTCTCTCCCTCTCCCCTACCTCCCTCCCCCTCTCCCTCTCTCCCTCTGGCGTATACTCTACTTTACAGGTTTCTAAGGACATTGTAACTAAAGGTAAATGTTAAGCAGAAAATAAAAAGCCAACGAGGTGTCATGTAGGTCCCTTCAGTACTGTTATATAGTCCAGGAAAGGCTGACATATCTGTTTAAACTTCTCTGCTCTCCCTGAAATCTCATAACGGATTTTCTCCATATATAAAGTACTAGAGAACTCCATGAGCCTGTTTCTGTATCATTTCACTGACTCTAAACTAAACTGACTTGTTGTTTATTTTGATTACAACGGTCTAAACCAGTGGTTCTCAAACTTTTTTTGTCATTCCCCACTTTGGAGGTGGAAATATTTTCAAGCCCCACCAGGTCCCCGATTGCGTCAACAAAATAGTAACAAAATAGGTCAGGCTTAAAAGTTTAAAATGTATTGAAATAAAATCAAGTAATACAATTCAAAAATAGACCCGAAAAACACATTCAAAATTACAGCAGTAAAGGGTGTGTGTGTGTGTAGTGGTAGATGGATAAATAAAGCAAAATCAGACAGACTTTCACTTTCTACATGCTCGAATAAGGCTACGAGGGAGTAAACAACTTATCTAGTCCTAGCCCTTAAACCTGCAGTGTGTAGAATTTTGGGTTTTATTTCCCAGCAGATTTTGTAGAAAATAATTATAATATCCATAAGTACGTTTAATTTAGTGCATAATAGCTGAAAAAATGTTTTGAATTATTTTTTTTCCCCTTAGAAAGGGTCTCATATATGTCCATATTTCTGCATATTTTGAACCAAGGCCTAGTGCCTCCACCTTGAAAGTGTCATAGTTGGAATGTCATCCGGTGCATTGTTTAAAATGTAGAATTGTTCTTGTCCTTGAAGGCCACTGTAGCTTCTGTTATTATTCTAAAGGGTTGGGGTTACCCAGGGAGCGTTGCATTCTAGAACTTTGTAGAACTTTCTTGATGATGTCATATTACACACTGCACCTTTAACAGATCCATTTAGCCTGGATAGTTAGTATTATATTATTAACATGATTTAAAGGTGCAGTGTGTAATATGACATCATCAAGAAAGTTCTACAAAGTTCTAGAATGCAACGCTCCCTGGGTAACCCCACCCCTTTAGAATAATAACAGAAGCTACAGTGGCCTTCAAGGACAAGAACAATTCTAAATTTTAAACAATGCACCTGATGACATTCCAACTATGACACTTTCAAGATGGCGGCACTAGGCCTTGGTCCAAAATATGCAGAAATATGGACATATATGAGATGCTTTCTAAGGGGGAAAAAAAATATTAAAAAATGTTTTCAGCTATTATGCATTAAATTAAATGTACTTACGGATATTATAATTACTTTCTACAAAATCTGCCAGGAAATAAAACCAAAAATTCTACACACTGCAGGTTTAAAAAAAAAAAAAAAAAGCCATAATAACTGTAAAGCTCACCTGATAGAAGGCAGAACAACAGAAGGTGTTGGAAAGGCATTCTGAGTTTGATCCTGATCGAGAAATAACATTAACAGCCTCTGTGTCTCTCTCTCCTCTCTCTCTCTCTCTGTCTGTCTCTGTCTGTCTCTGTGTCTCTTGCTCTCTCGCTATCTCTCTCTCTCTGTCTGATCAGTCAGGGGCACGAAGCTGCTTTATGTTCATGTTTGACGTCACGTGTGTGTGTGTGTGTGTGTGTGTGTGTGTGTCTCAGCTGAGGCGACTTGTCCGAGTTAGCAACCGTAACTAAGGAGGGGGCGGGGTTTAGCCAAAGGTCAATTGGGGATGTGAAATTAATTTTCCAATGAAGTTTGCTAAAGGTTCTTACTGTTACCATATTTGGGGAAGCAGTTTGTTTCGTTCCAGGGGCGCTGTACTGCGGCTGACCCTGCGCTCTGACCCCCTCCGAAGTGTGGTAACTTGAGAGGGGATATGCGAAAAGACAAGTTTCAATGTGCCTCGTGTACAACTGACAAATAAAGATAACTTAACTTACATCGGAGATCTGTACAGTTAGTGGTAATCCAATTGAATGCATATTGTATACTTTCCTTTAGTATTACCATGTAAACATCTGGTCAATGATCAAATTCCTTCATGATTTTTCTCTACTTATGACATCTATTGCAGTATGTCCGTCCTGGGAGAGGGATCCCTTACTCTGTCGACTCTCCCTGAGATTTCTTCTATTTTTTTTTAATCCCGGTAAAGGGTTTTTCACTGGGAGTTTTTTCTCAGCCGAGCTAAGGGTGTAAGGGCAGGGTGTCATATTGTATCATATTGTATGAAATGTAAAGCCCACTGAGATGAATGTCTATTTGTGATTTTGGGCTATACAAATAAAACTGTTTTGATTTGGAAATATCGTTCATCACATTTCACATTTAATTTCAATTAAATCTTTTTTACTTTTTACCCTCTATTTTATTTTATATATACTGGTTTATATTGTACCTTTGCACTATTTAGTATTAAGAATTGAATTACTACGGGGCGCCCTTAGCTCAGTTGGTAGGGCATTTTTTGTCATTTTTATGCTTTATTGATAGTGTAGAGACAAAGTTGAAATGGGGCAGAGAGGGGAGTGACATGCAGAGAACAACCGCGGGCTGGAATCGAACCCGGGTCCGCTGCTGGCCGAGGCCCATGGGGGGGGGGACGCCCTACCAACTGAGCTAAGGGTGACCCCTTTAATTTGTATTTGATATGTCTGAAATAAGTTCAATAAGTAAAGACCATTTTACAGAAGTACAGAACAGTTGTGGACTCTGCATATATTCAAGCCACACAATCAGGGAAGTGAAAGTACACGGTTGTGAGTTCAGAGTAATGTTGGATTCTAGAGAATTACACAGTTGAAAGTTCATGGAAAGTTCACTAATCATGGGAATCTGCACACCTCAACTAGATGTACTGGTTTGTATGTTTCATTGACTTTTTTTGAATTTTTTTAAGATTTTTTTTTTTTTGGGGGGGGGGGGGACCCTATCAACTGAGCTATGGGTGCCCCCTTGACTTTTTTTTAGCTTTTATTTCTACAGGTAAATCCCATTGAGACCAGAGACTCTTTTTCAAGGGAGACCTGTTCCCATTCCCACATTACCATTCACACACACATTCACACACCGATAGCAGCAGCAGCTACCACGCAGGGTGCAAGCTAACTATCAGGAGACATTTAGGGTTCAGTGTCTCTTTGCCCAGGGACACTTGGACATGTGGCGGGGAGACGGGGGATCGAACCACCGACCCTGTAGTTGAGGGTCGACCGCCCTACACACTTCACCACAGTTTACACCACAGACGGCCAAATACAACAACCTAAATCTTCATCAACTCACCGAGCGCTACAAAAGCATCAATAGCACCATAACTACACCAGGCAAGGCAAGGCAAGTTTATTTATATAGCACAATTCAGACACAAGGCCACTCAAAGTGCTTTACAGGGGCAAGATTAGAATACATAAAACACATTATAAAACATTTAAAAGCGAATAAAAGAAGCAAATAAAAAAATAATTAAAACTCGATTTAAAAGCAAATAAAAGAAGCAAATAAAATGAAAATTGCAGGTTAAAATGGAAACAAAAAAGTCTTCAGACTCGATTTAAAAGAACTGAGAGTTGCAGCAGACCTCAAGTTCTCTGGGAGTTTGTTCCACACCAGACAAAATTTCGATATTCTATTTACATCTCTCTCAGGTACTAATTCACACAGTTTGAGTCAAGGGGCATGTTTAATTGTTATGTTGTTGTTATCTTTAAGAGCAAGATTATTATTATTAGTTTATACTTCTTCCTAATCCTTTTTCAGGCATATCAATTCAATATGTTATTTGTTCATTTTTTGTTTATTTTTTGTTTATTTTTATCTGTGAAATCATTTGAACATATTTTTTTATTGTATTTTCATGCTTTTAATTTTTCTTTTTTTTTGATATGTCTGAAATAAAACTGAATCAAATCATTATTATTTTTTTATTAAAAAAATTCTGCAAACGTCTGACCTATTTTCAATGTTATTTCAATCAAAACTCAGAACAGATGAGAAATCCGAATCGATGCATTTATTATGGATTCAGATTTAAACGGTGTTCACAGAAGATAGTAAATCATTTTGGGGCGACTGTGTCTCAGGTGGTAGAGCGGGTCGGCCGATGATCAAAGGGTTGGAGGTTCGATCCCCGCCCTGCCACCTGTGTCATGGTTGTTATGTCCTTCCTTGGGCAAGACACTTCACCCACCTTGCCTCGTGTGAATGTCGATAGTTAGCCTGCTGCTATCGCTGTATGAATGTGTGTGTGAATGGTAACGTGGGAAAGGAAAACAGGTCTCCCTTGAAAAAGAGTCTTCGGTCTCAATGGGATTTACCTGTAGAAATAAAGGTTCTCCTTTGAAAAAATTGTGGACTCAGCAGAATATCAGCAGACATTCAACTCACACAATCAGGGAAGTGAAAGTCGGAAATTTTTTTTTTATGATTTCAGACCATCACAATGTTGGATTCTCGAGAAATACACTCCCTGTGTTCCAAATCTCACACACACACAATCTCATACTCTTTCTTTTTACTACACTATACTAAAGTACAGAAGAGTTTTAGTCTTTTTACTACACTACATACTAAAGTACAGAAGAGTTTTAGTCTTTTTACTACAGTACATACTAAAGTACAGAAGAGTTTTAGTCTTTTTCCTACACTACATACTAAAGTACAGAAGAGTTTTAGTCTTTACTACACTACATACTAAAGTACAGAAGAGTTTTAGTCTTTTTACTACATACTAAAGTACAGAACACATAAGCACACTCACAAACACACACACACAAACACAAACACACAAACACAAACACACACACACACAAACACAAACACAAACACACACACTCACACACACACACTCACACACACACACATTTAGTCTTCGTCATGTTTTTCACCTCATTCTGCTGACTCACCACTGATGGTCTGAAACCCCGATCAACTGTCAGTATGACGACACACACACACACACACACACACACACAAACACACAAAACACTTACTCTCTCTCACACACACACACACACACTTACACTCTATTAAACACTCACTCACAAACAGGTAACATACACTGATGCACAAGCTCTCTCACTCACACACACACACAGGTACACACACAACACAGGCACACACACACACACACTCACACACACACACACATACACACACACACAGGCACAGGCATGGGCACACACACACACTAACACACGGCACACAGGGGCACACACAGGGGCACACACAGGCACACACTCACACACTCACAGGCACACACACTCTCACACACACACTTACACTCTATTAAACACTCACTCACAAACAGGTAACATACACTGACGCACAAGCTCTCACACACACACACACTCACACACTTTCACTCTCTCACACACACACACACACACACACACACACACACACACAGGGACACACACACACACACACACACACACACTTCAAAGTGATCAATATGTTTTTCCCCTTAACCAGTAAACTGAGGATGACGAATTGTTATTTCATCCTGAGTGTGTCATATTACATCACAAAATGCTGCACTGTGATTGGACGATGGATGTTTACAGGTCAACAGCTGGTGTGTAGTTCAGAGGCCACACACTCACTCACATCACTTCACTCACTCACTCACTCAGACAGACAGACAGACAGACAGACAGACAGACAGACAACACACACACACGCAGGCACACACACACTCACACACTCACTCACTCACTCACTCACTCACTCACTCACTCACTCACTCACTCACTCACTCACTCACTCACTCAGACAGACAGACAGACAGACACACACACACACACACTGACACACACACAAAGAGACACACACAAAGAGACACACACACACACACACACACACACACACACAAAGAGCGAGACACACAGACAAACACAAAGAGAGAGACAGGCCCACAGATACACACAGACACACACACACACACACACACACACACACACACACACACACACACACATATATACAGGATGGAAATCAATGTTTACTTCATCTTTAATCCAAACTAAGCTGGTTTACAGAGGAAGGAGGATTGTTTCACTCATTGTGTGTGTGTGTGTGTGTGTGCTTAATGAAAACACAAAAGTATATTTTTACATTTTGTCTTAGTTACATTTATGGGTTTGTTTGATCGGCCTAGATTTTATTTATCAAAGTTTAAACCTGCAGTGTGTAGAATTTTGGGTTTTATTTCCTAGCAGATTTTGTAGAAAGTAATTATAATATCCATAAGTACATTTAATTTAGTGCATAATAGCTGAACATTTTTTTTTGATTTATTTTTTCCCTTAGAAAGGGTCTCATATATGTCCATATTTCTGCATATTTTGGACCAAGGCCTAGTGCCGCCATCTTGAAAGTGTCATAGTTGGAATATCATCAGGTGCATTGTTTAGAATTTAGAATTGTTCTTGTCCTTGAAGGCCACTGTAGCTTCTGTTATTATTCTAAAGGGGTGGGGTTACCCAGGGAGCGTTGCATTCTAGAACTTTCTAGAACTTTCTTGATGATGTCATATTACACACTGCACCTTTAATTATATCATATTCATATTGTCTGTGTGTGTGTGTGTTTTCAGTGTTAATACACAGCCTAGGCTCTGTAAACTGGCATGTTGCTAGCTACAGTGGGCCCTTTGTTTACATACCAGTTTACAGAGCCTAGGCTGTGTATTAACACCGGATTTTTTCAGCACACACACAGTACAGACAGGTAGTGGATCATGAGGAGATATTCACTGATTTTGACAGAAAGTGATTTTGGCAACAAGCGTTCTCCAGAATCACTGACTACACCTTTAATAAATCTGAGAGAGAGAGAGGGAGAGAGAGAGAGAGAGGAGAGAGAGAGAGAGAGAAGAGAGAGAGAGAGAGAGAGACACAGAGAGACACAGAGAGAGAGAGACAGAGAGAGACAGAGACAGAGAGAGAGAGAGAAGACAGACAGACAGACAGACAGACAGACAGTAATGCTGACTCAACCTGATGGGTTTTACTGGATAATTGTGACATCACAATGAGGGACCTATCAGGCACAAGCACATTTTTGTTATATTTAGATGTTGTTCTTTTATCATTATTAGTAATATATTTAGGCCTAAGGCTTCGGCTAAACTGTCCACCACGTGCCAGTACAACTTGAATTTGAGAGAGAGAGAGACAGAGAGAACAGAGAGAGAGAGAGAGAACACAAGAGAGAGAGAGAGAACAGAGAGAGAGAGAGACACATAGAGACAGAGACACAGAGAGAGAGAGACACAGAGAGAGAGAGAGAACATAGAGACAGAGAACAGAGAGAGAGAGAGAGACACACAGAGAGAGACACAGAGAGAGAGAGAGAGAGAAAGAGAGAGAGAGACAGAGAGAGACACACAGAGAGAGACAGAGAGAAGAGAGACACACAGAGAGAAAGAGAGAGAGAGAGAGAGAGACACACAGAGAGAGAGAGAGAGAACAGAGAGAGAGAGAGAGAGAACAGGGAGAGAGAGAGAGAGAGAGAGAGAGAGAGAGAGACAGACAGACAGACAGACAGACAGACAGACAGACAGACAGACAGACAGACAGACAGACAGAAAAGGAGGAGGCGAAAACCTGATGGTCTTATGAGCAGAACTGGCACAAATGACTTCAAAAGAGGCACTTGCTATGGCTGACTGTGCTTGACCCTCCTCTGTATGTGGCCTTAGAGGTGGCTAGATGCAAATCAGAAACTTATTTCGATGTACCCTGTGTAAATTGAGAGAAAAAAACAACAACAACAACCCACATGTAAAGTAAAGTACGACCATTTGAGGTGAAAATATAAAAGTTTAGTTTAGTTTAGTTTATTTGTTAGGGACAGTGCATATTCAAATATAAAAAGAGACATACAAATAATAAACGATAAATTACATCTCCCCCCCCCCCCCTCAGCTAATCTGTCACTTCAACCTGGACTTCCCCTGCTAATGCCACGACACACAGATTTGCATCAGTAGCAAAAATGTGCAATATTTCAATATTTCCTGTGCCCGTAAACTCAAGATAACAACTCAGGAAGTTTTTGATAAGTTGCCTCACGATATGTTTGTCTAATCTGTTGATCTGAAATTCTCTGAAAAGGCATAAGATGACTTGATAAGGAGCCTCTTGCTTGAAAGTTTTCCATGACGTAGAGACCTGCGGTTCTCAGAAGCTGCTGAAGAGCGTTGACACGGAGCTGTTGGCGTCAGTGCTTTGAGTGACAGTCACACTGAGACCTCGGAGCAGAATGGCTGCAGTCGCACACCTCGTCTTGCTGCTGTTTGCTTTCATCAGCAACATTCACTCAGAAGAACAAATCAGAATCCTAAAGAAAGGAGACGATTACACCTTCATACTCGATAACAAGGTCAACTCTTCCTGCCTGATCTCCAGGTCTGTTGGAGAGGAGAAGCTTGTCCTATGGAACATCTCTGACTCCTCGTCTGAGAACTCCACTACCGGACGGCTTGAAACAACGACTGACAGTTTCCATCTGGGACAAGTTTTCTGATTACACGATCCACGATCTGACCCCTTCAGACTCAGGTCTGTACCAAGAGGAGTGTTGGACCGATGGCAATGTGACATTGGAGAGAAACACCAGTATTATTATTTGTAGTCGGATAGATGGGTTAAAACTTTTCCCAGTGGGAGGTGGAGACACAGAGGACCTGCCATGTGAGGACGCGGCTGACGGTCTGGAAATCCAGTGGCTCATGACTGATGGATATCATGATTTGGACAATAGGGAAGAGAGATTGTGGACAAGAGTTTTTAAGGACGGTACGACATCGGTGACGGACATTGTTAAAGGAAGATTTCAAGTGGTGAAAAAAGCATCAGGTTTTCGTCAGTCCAACATCACGACAGCAGTCACTGGGTTGTTCACTTGTCTTGTGATGAACCAACAGCAGTGTGTCAGCAGTCAGCCTGTACAGGTAATCATACCACATGAGACAATCTACCGCTCGGTGGGAGAGACGGCCGTGTTGCAGTGCGAGGGCTCCGGTGATGACGAGCCACGTTGGGAGAAGTCTGAATTGTTCAAACCTTCCCAAAAACCGGAAGTTTTCCAGAACGAGTCACTGGTGTTTTCATCGTTAGCATTAAATGACTCAGGTCGGTACGAGTGTCAAAACTATTACAGTAGAAGTGGTTTAATCTGTTTGTGTGCCCCACATTTGGCCCCCCTGATGTAGAGCTCTTCTCAGGAGGAGAAAATGTCACTATCAGATGTATCGGAGATTTGAGTGGAGGTGAGAGATTCCATTGGTTCATGAAGTCTAAACAAACAAACGGCAGTGTTGTTTATCAAAGGGAGTTTGATCAGAACAGAATAGTTACCTCTGGCGGGTCGGTTACTATCTTAAATGTCTCTCTGGAGGACACAGGGGAGTATTGGTGTGCAGTTAGGGACTCAGACGGCCAGTGTCTGCCAACAACCAAAACTCTCCTGATGTACAGAGATCCCTTTGGGGTCTACTCCAACTTTTACACAGTGAGATGTGTAGTGGTCAGTATTCTGCTGGGGGGTCTCTGTGTCATTGTGGGATTGTGAACTATAAGACCAACTGAGTAGAGGCTTAAAGGTGCAGTGTGTAATATGACATCATTAAGAAAGTTCTACAAAGTTCTAGAATGCAACACTCCCTGGGTAACCCCACCCCTTTAGAATAATAACAGAAGCTACAGTGGCCTTCAAGGACAAGAACAATTCTAAATTTTAAACAATGCACCTGATGACATTCCAACTATGACACTTTCAAGATGGCGGCACTAGGCCTTGGTCCAAGATATGCAGAAATATGGACATATATGAGACCCTTTCTAACGGAAAAAATAATAATTCAAAAAAAAAATTCAGCTATTATGCACTAAATTAAATGTACTTATGGATATTATAATTACTTTCTACAAAATCTGCTTGGAAATAAAACCCAACATTCTACACACTGCAGGTTTAAAGGGATAGTTCAGTATTGTTGAAGTGGGGTTGTATGAGGGTGTATGAGGTACTATGATAGTTAGTGTGTTATCTTATGGAGATGGCGATCAGGGCAGTTATTTTAAAACGTTTTGGGGAGACGTGGCTGAAGCAGAAGTCAGCCTTGTACTGTTGCAGAGGGGGCCAGAAGTAAAACGTTTTTTGTTGCCTTGTATACAGTATAAATGATTACCTAAAAACTAAATATGCGTTCAATTATTCACAAAATTCAGGATTTTTTCACTGCTGATTTGCGGACTGATAGGCTGCACATCATCGGCAGACAGATGTTTATTTTTTGACTTTTTTTTTCAAGCGTAGTTCGGCCATGTATTACTGTGTCAACTCGTGCAGCCGTTTTTTCCTGCTGGCCCCCTCTGCAACGGTACAATGCTGACTCATGCTACAGTCACGTCTCCCCCAAACTCCTTATAGTGACTGCACTGATCACCATCTCCATAAGGTAAGAGAATAACTATGCATAAGTACAGCATATAACCACACTTCAAAAATACTAAACTATACCTTTAATGTGCACATGTTCAAATTTCATCTCAAAAATGAGAGGCAGACAGTCAGGCAGTGATGAAGGTTATTCTCACATAAAAAAATATTAAAATGATTTTTATTTTTATATATATTAGTGAGTATTTTAATCAATAAATTTTTTGGTATTTTTTTATGCTTTTTATTAGACCGTTTGTAGAGAGAGAGAGATGAAATGGGGCAGAGAGGGGGATGACATGCAGATAACGACCACGGGCTGGATTCTAACCCGTGGTCCGTGAGACACACAGTCAGGCAGTGATGAAGGTTATTCTCACATCAAAAACCTTATCATTGTTTTATTTTCATTTTTTTCTCATATATAATTGAGTATTTTAATCCATTTTATTTTTGTATTATTGTAAAATCAAGATAACGATGATGAAAAAAAGTTTCCCCCTTAGATTCCGTACAAGTTTATTGTGTACATATTTTATGAAGATAATTTTTGGTATTTTTTTATGCTTTTTATTTTTTTGTTTATTATTATAATAACATTTTGGAAATTAATAAAACGTGGAAGTTGTTCAAAAGAAACTAATAAATTAGTATATATAAAATCAGGTATAATTATTGTAACCAAAAATCAAGTTCCCCTTAGATTCCGTACAAGTTTGTTGGTGTACATATTTTTTTTAAATAATTTTTGGTATTTTTTTTATGCTTTTTATTAGACAGTTTGTAGAGAGAGAGATGAAATGGGGCAGAGAGGGGAATGACATGCAGATAACGACCACGGGCTGGATTCTAACCCGTGGTCCGTGAGATAGACAGTCAGGCAGTGATGAAGGCTATTCTCACATTAAAAAATAGTGCAGTTTTTTTTTATCATATATTATTGAGTATTTTAATCCATTTTATTTTTGTATTATTTCAGTTGCTTGATTTTCATGTGCCTCATGACATTTCTTAGTCCTCTTTCAACCATATATATGAGTTTGTTGATATGGCTGTATTGCTGGCAAAACAAATGTGTATACTTATTTTTTTAGCACATTTTTAAGATTTTTTTTAGTAATAGATAGTTTGTAGATTTTTTTTTTTTTTTGTCATATATTAGTGTGTATTTTAATCAATACATTTTTTTTTGTAGTATTTCAGTTGCTTGATTTTTTTGTGTTGCCTCTCATTGCCTCCTTACATTTATTAGTCCTGGTTCAACCACGTAAACCACTTTCTTAACTTCATTTTTTTGTTTATTATTATAATAACATTTTGGAAATTAATAAAACGTGGAAGTGGTTCAAAAGAAACTAATAAATTAGTATATATAAAATCAGGTATAATTATTGTAACCAAAAATCAAGTTCCCCTTAGATTCCGTACAAGTTTGTTGGTGTACATATTTTTTTTAAATAATTTTTGGTATTTTTTTATGCTTTTTATTAGACCGTTTGTAGAGAGAGAGATGAAATGGGGCAGAGAGGGGGATGACATGCAGATAACGACCACGGGCTGGATTCTAACCCGTGGTCCGTGAGATAGACAGTCAGGCAGTGATGAAGGCTATTCTCACATCAAAAAATAGTGCAGTTTTTTTTTATCACATATTATTGAGTATTTTAATCCATTTTATTTTTGTATTATTTCAGTTGCTTGATTTTTATGTGCATCATGACATGATTTTGCTGCCAAAACAAATGTATGTATATATTTTTTTTGTCTTTTTTTTTTTTAAGATAATTTTCCAGCATTTTTATGCTTTATTGATAGTGTAGAGACATAGTTGAAATGGGGCAGAGAGGGGAGTGACATGCAGAGAACGACCACAGGCTGGATTCTAACCCGTGGTCCGTGAGACAGACAGTCAGGCAGTGATGAAAATACATTGAAATATATTAACATTAAAAAAAAAATTCTTTATCATATTATTGAGTATTTTAATCCATTTTATTTTGGTATTATTTCAGTTGATTGATTTTTTTATGTGCCTCATTGCCTCATGGAAAAATGTTTGGCACAACTATGTTAACCACTTTCTTAACTTTAATTTGAAAAAAACTGTATATTATATTGCTACACCTGAACCCCAAAAATCTTCATTTGAGAGTCAAAGAACAAATGTATATGTACATATTTTTTTCTTAATTTACTTAATTTGTATTTGTATTAAGATAATTTTCCAGCATTTTTATGCTTTTTATTAGACAGTTTGTAGAGACAGAGATGAAATGGGGCAGAGAGGGGAATGACATGCAGAGAACGACCACGGGCCGGACTTTGTTTTCTTTTTTTTTGCACCCCGACACATATGAAGGGGCTGGTCTATTGAGTGATTTTCTACTCTTTTTTAAATCTTGTTTTATTGTAATTTACAAAAAAAAAATGTGCTTTCATATTTTCTTGCTTTACATCTCACTATAATGTGATTTCTTTTGAGAGGGGATTTTTTTCAACACATATATAATTGTTGTATGTAGCTGTGTTATTGGCGCAATGTGATTGCTAATTTTTAAATGATGAATTGTCTCTCTTATATCTTTCAATAAAGGCTTAAAATTAAAGACAAAACCTGGAGCCCAGTTTTCAATGTTTTGATTTATAATTTGTATTATTTTAAGCATCTTTAATATGTATCAATCTAATATTTTGAATCAGATTACACAAATAATAATTTTCTGTGCCTTTACGGCTTTGATCTTTGCAAATTAAATTATATTTAGACAGAAAACAAAACAAAGAATATTATTGTATGACCTAAATTAAGTTAAGTTTTGTCTTGTGATTAAATAAATATATCGATTATGGTTTAATGTCAAATATAGTTTGTATTGAATCAGAAATTTAATTTAGTGAAGTTAATGAAACTTCTTGTAACAAAATTACATCTTTTTTGTATAATTAGTTACTGAATAGTTAAAATGTTGTGCCAAAGTAAAAAAGAAAAAAAAGGTTCACGGTCTCTAATAAGTGAGTGTGTGTGTGAGTGAGTGAGTGAGTGAGTGTGTGTGTGAGTGAGTGAGTGAGTGAGTGAGTGAGTGTGTGGGTGGTTTACCCCCCCCCCCCCCCCCCCCCTCGCTTCTTGCTTCTCAGAAAAGGCGACAGCTGATGTAGAGTTTGATTACCAAGAAGTGAGCCTTTTTTTTTTAATAGAATATTTTGGCATTTTTTATGCTTTATTGATAGTGTAGAGACAGAGGTGAAATGTGTCAGAGAGGGGATGACATGCAGAGAACGACCCGGGCTGGATTCTAACCTGGGTCTGCTGTGAAGAGGACAGACAGACAGACAGTCAGAGAGGGGAGTGACATGCAGAGAACGACCGCGGGCTGGATTCTAACCCGGGTCTGCTGTGAAGAGGACTGAGACTCTATGACCATAACCCCCCCCGGTTTAGTAACCCTTTGTAGTTGCTATGTCCAGAATATACTCTGTGTGTGTGTGTGTGTGTGTGTGTGTGTGTGTTGTGTGTGTCAGCTTAATGAAAACACAAAAGTATATTTTACCATTTTGTTTTAGTTACATTTATGGGTTTGTTTGATCGGCCTAGATTTTATTTATCATAATTTAATTGTATCATATTCAATACCGTGTGTGTGTGGTTTTCAGTGTTAATACACAGCCTAGGCTCTGTAAACGGGCATGTTGCTAGCTACTGTGGCCCCCTCTTTGTTTACATACCAGTTTACAGAGCCTAGGCTGTGTATTAACACTGGATTTTTTTTCAGCACACACACAGTACAGACAGGTAGTGGATCATGAGGAGATATTCACTGATTTTGACAGAAAGTGATTTTGACAACAAGCGTTCTCCAGAATCACTGACTACACCTTTAATAAATCTGAGAGAGAGAGAGAGGGGGAGAGAGAGAGAGGAAGAGAAAGAGAGAGAGAGAGACAGACAGACAGTAACACTGACTCATGATGGGTTTTACTGGATAATTGTGACATCACTTATTATGTCATGATCTGTCTCACATTACAAACTGTCATCTTTCACACACACACACACACACACACACACACACACACACACACACAGTCCCACACGCACACACACACACACACACAGTCCCACACACAGACAGTCCCACACACAGACACACACACACACACACACACACACACAGTCCCACACACACACACACACACACACACACACACACACACACACACACACAGTCCCACACACACACAGTCCCACACACACACACACACACACACACACGACAGTCATTAGGAGAATCTGGAGCATTACGTCATTTTAGCAAGAACCGCTGTGCAGTCTCCTAGCTCTGATTGGTGCATCGCCTCGGCAGCCTAAGAATCCTATTGGCTAAGAGGGAGTCACGTGCATAGAGGACAGGGAAGAGAGAGCGAGAGAGAGAGAGAGATGGAGAGAGAGATGGAGAGGGAGAGAGAGCGATGCTTCACATAAAAACCCAACTCAAGCTGTCCACATCTGGGTCAGAAACAATTGAATAAACGCGGAAGATTCTGGCGTTTCTGGTGTTATAATTGGACTATCGCGAATTCTTCCGAAGGTTTCCGAACTTGGCCGAAGATATCCGAACTCGTCTGTCTGCCGGTCGTTGGGTTCCCCGTTTTTTGGTTTCGGATTCGGAACGAAGGAACGAGCGAAGGTGAGTCTGAACCTGAAAATGGGCGTCTATGGCAGCTAACACACACACACACACACACAACACAGGCTAATATTTTTTATTATTATACCGCTGCAGCATCCCATAGTATGCATAATCTAAACGAGCTTTTTACTGTCGGCTAAAATACATCAAAGTATATGATGATGTCAGTGATAGGTGTGACGTAAGGGTGCACGCTCTCTTTGGGATAGATGGATAGATAGATAGATAGATAGATAGATAGATAGATGGGTAGATGGATAGATGGGTAGATGGATAGATAGATGGGTAGATGGATAGATAGATAGATGGATGGATAGATAGATAGATAGATAGATAGATAGATAGATAGATAGATAGATAGATAGATAGATAGATACAAACAAACATACAAAATGAGACATATGACAATATGCATTTAAGAGATAGTAAAAAACAAAACGTGAGAGCAGGCAGACTCATGGTTAAAAAGAAAAAAAAATTGCATTTAAAAGATGATGAAAACAAGCACATTAAAAAGTTCCAGGTTAGATGGCAAACAGTGTGCGTGTGTGTGTTTCAAAGAGCTAAGAGTTGCAGCAGACCTCAAGTTTTCTGGAAGTTTAAATTGGCATCTCTTTCTAAACAAAACAGATTTTGGATACTGCATGTTTTATTTTATGAATCAAATGTCTCATAAAACCTCTGTAATAACCTTCAGAATAGTGCTGAGAATGATTATGGAAAGTATAGTTGATGTAAGCGATTTAGAAAGTTGAGATTTTTGCTTCAGAGTTTTGAAGAATACTGTGGCTCAGGTGGTTAGAGCGGGTCGGCCGATGATCAAAGGGTTGGAGGTTCGATCCCCGCCCTGCCACCTGTGTCATAGTTGTTGTGTCCTTGGGCAAGACACTTCACCCACCTTGCCTCGTGTGAATGTCGATAGTTAGCCTGCTGCTATCGGTGTATGAATGTGTGTGTGAATGGTAACGTGGGAAAGGAAAACAGGTCTCCCTTGTAAAAGAGTCTTCGGTCTCAATGGGATTTACCTGTAGAAATAAAGGTTAAAAAAAATAATAATAATAATATTGAATGTTGTGTTGTGAAGTTGTTATCTATCTATCTATCTATCTATCTATCTATCTATCTATCTATCTATCTATCTATCTATCTATCTATCTATCTATCTATCTATCTATCTATCTATCTATCTTTCTGTTGTTGGATGAAAGTAGGTCACTGAGTTGTTTCTCTTTCTGCATGTTTCCACAGTAACAGCTTTATATAACTTACGAATAATTATAATTTCATTAAAGGTGTAGTCAGTGATTCTGGAGAACGCTTGTTGTCTCTCTCTCTCTCTCTATCTCTCTCTCTCTCTCCCTCTCTCTCTCTCTGTCCCTCTCTCTCTGTCTCTCTCTCTCTCCTCCTCATTCTCTCTCCATCTCTCTCCATCTCTCTCTCTCTC
>CM047511.1:33019126-33021626 GCA_026122265.1 Ammodytes dubius | reverse complement strand
TTTGCCGAGCCATAACATGACCCAGCTATACTCTGTCTGTGATTTCTGCCCTACACTGTATTTCCCTTTCATCAAACACACACACACACACACACACACACACACACACACACACACACACACACATGGCGTACTCTACTTTACAGGTTTCTAAGGACATTGTTTAAACTAATGGCAAATGTTAAGCAGAAAATAAAAAGTCAACGAGGTGTCATGTAGGTCCCTTCAGTACTGTTTTATATAGCTCCGGAAAACATTAAGAGACCAGTCTGGATTTTTCTTAAATCTTCATCTCTACGTTACTTATTATAGACAAAAAATGTATTGTGAATTTGGTAGAAATGTTGTCAGTAGTTTATATTAGTTAAGTTATCTTTATTTGTCAGTTGTACACGAGGCACATTGAAATTTGTCTTTTCGCATATCCCCTCTCAAGTTACCACACTTCGGAGGGGGTCAGAGCGCAGGGTCAGCCGCAGTACAGCGCCTCTGGAGCAGTTTTGGGGTTAAGTGTCTTGCTCAAGGACACAATGGTAGAGATGGTGGGCACCGTAGACACAATACCAGCCTCTGCTAGTTTTACGACTCACACCCTCCTGTCCGGTGCTGGGGATCGAACCAGCGACCTCATGGTTACTGGTCGGCCACCTTACCTCTAGGCCATCCTACCACCCCCAAAAACCAAACCAAAATGTTCATTCTACTCAAACATATGCCTATAAAGAGTAAAACGAGAGACACTGAACATTTGGAGCGGTCTCTTAAATTTTTCCAGAGCTGTGTAGTCCAGGAAAGGCTGCCATACTAAACTTATTATATATTAAACTTCTTTCCCTGCAGTGTGTGTGTGTCTCTCTCTCTCTCTCTCTCTCTCTATGTGTGTCTCTCTCTCTCTCTCTCTCTCTCTCTCTCTCTCTCTCTCTCTCTCTCTCTCTCTTCTCTCTCTCTTCTCTCTCTCTCTCTCTCTCTTCTCTCTCTCTCTCTCTCTCTCTCTCTCTCTCTCTCTCTCTCTCTCTCTGCGTGTCTTCCATACCTGTTTAACCTTCTCTGCTTTTCCCTGAGGATCTCACTGTGTATTTCTCTGCCCTCTGCTCTGTCTCCCAGGCTGCATCTGAACTCTAACCGCCTGGTAGCGATAGACAGTCGCTGGTTCGAGTCCCTGCCCGCCTTAGAGATCCTGATGATCGGTGAAAACCCCATCCTGGGTCTAGAAGAACAGAACTTTCTCCCTCTGTCTCGCCTGCACAGTCTGGTGTTAGCCGGGATGGGGTTAGCATCTATCCCCTCCGCTGCCTTCAAAGGGCTGGACTACCTGGAAAGCCTGTCCTTTTATGATAATAAACTGAGGTGTGTGTCTGTCTGTCTGTCTGTCTGTCTGTCTGTCTGTCTATCCCGGTGTGTTTGTGTGTGTGGGGGGGGGAAGCGTGTGTGTGTGTGTGTGTGTGTGTGTGTGTGTGTGTGTGTGTAGCTGGGATGGGGTTAGCATCTATCCCCTCTGCTGCCTTCAAGGGGCTGGACTATCTAGAGAGCCTGTATTTCTACGATAACAAATTGAGGTGTGTGTGGGGGGTGGGGAGGCTGTTAAAATAAGCGACAGTCTGTTTACTGCGCAGTAGAGCTGCAACAATTAATCGACGAATCGATTATTTATCGATTATTAAAATAATCACCAACTATTTTGATAATCGATTAATCGTTTTGAGTAATTTTTTAATAAAAAATTTCCAAATTCTCTGATTTCAGCTTCTCAAATGTGAATATTTTCTGGTTTCTTTAATCCTATTATGACAGTAAACTGAAATATCTGTGTGTTTTGGACATAACAATACATTTGAGGACGTCAACATGGGCTTTGGAAAATTGATCAACATTTTTCAAAATGTTCTGACATTTTACGGACCAAAACACTAATCGATTAATAATCGATTAATCGAGAAAATAATCGACAGATTAATCGATTATCAAAATAATCGTTAGTTGCAGCCCTACTGCGCAGTAGGCTATTATAGCTTGCCTACATAATACAGCGAATATAAAACACTGTCAATGCTGTGCGGCGCTAGCTTATATGTTTTGCTGCTGCTGATGTGCGTAACTTTATTCTTAAAATAGACTTGCTTCTCATACGGAAGCGTAATGATTCCATTGACAAAAAAAATTCCCCCCCCGTTGTTTTTCTGAATTGCCGAGGTGATTAGATCAGAGACAATATCCCTGTTAATTCTTCTCCATACCATAAGCTCATTCGTTAATATTTCTAACTCTAGTGGGAGGAGCGGAGAAGTTTTCTTTTTTTTTCTTTTTTGAGAAGTGGAGAAGTGGGAGGATCACGCATTTGTTTCTTCTGTTTCCATGGTGAATCATGTTATTGACCCAACGCTGATCCACTGTTCTGAAACCCAAAACCCAGAGTTGCTGGTCAGTTTACAAACTCAGAGCGCAGGATTAAACTCAGAGTATGTAAAACCAGCTACCTGAAACAGGCCTCTGACTAAACCTT
>CM047511.1:33004126-33014126 GCA_026122265.1 Ammodytes dubius | reverse complement strand
AACAAAATGTCAATAAATGATCCTCTCTTCTCTTGATTGGTCCAGGTGAGCTCTGAGGCGGTGGCTGCTCCAATCATGTCGCAGGAGGGGCGTGGCCTAACCAGGAAGCAGAAGAAACGTAAACATCGCGTGTCAGAGCCCGGAGCGCTAGTGATCGAACACGCAGAGCCTTCAGACGCAGGTACGGATAAAATCTCTGCAAAACATATTTACCAAAATCCCCTTAATTAATGTTAATGTAAACCCAAATCCTTATAAACAAAATCCTTCTAACTATGTAATGTGTGTGGAGTTTGGAGTTTCATGATAGTGAAGCATCTGAAAAGACCACAGACGGGAAAAAATGCTATTTTATGATATTTATGAACATTTATTTTCAATCAGAATTTTGCCAAAGCATACTGAAACACCCAACTATGATATCGTATATTGATTTTTACTATTTTTGACCAGGTTTACAGAGGTTATAAAGGTGCTCCGAGGAACTTTAAGTTTGTGTTAAGTCCCCATTTCGACAAAAGCGGTTGTCCCTGGGTGAGCGTATACCCATGACAAAGGCATTAAGAAAAACTATATAAAAATAGCATTCTTTGCACTGATGGTCTCGTTTGCTGTTACATGTAATTTATGATCATCAGAGGAGAAATTTGAAATATTTAAAAGTTCCTCCTAGCACCTTTTTAAGTATAAAAATTATAATATTCAAAATCACAAACCTGACACAATATTGGATGTTAAATTCTCTGTCTGCCTGTCTGTCTGTCTGTCTGTCTGTCTGTCTGTCTGTCTGTCTGTCTGTCTGTCTGTCTGTCTGTCTGTCTGTCTGTCTGTCTGTCTGTCTGTCTGTCTGTCTGTCTGTCTGTCTGTCTGTCTGTCTGTCCGTCTAACTATGTAATGTGTGGTGGAGTGAGGCATTATAGGCATATTTATCATTCCACATTAAAGATATTGTCATTTAAGTTTGATAAACTTTACAGAAATATGGTTTTAAATGAGGTGGTCTATGCTCTGGTTCTTATGACACAATAAGTATTTTAAACCAATCATGTCTGTCTGTCTGTCTGTCTCTCTCCCTGTCTGTCTGTCTGTCTCTCTCCCTGTCTGTCTGTCTGTCTGTCTGTCTGTCTGTCTGTCTGTCTGTCTCTCTCAGGTGTGTATACGTGTGTCGCGTGGAACGTGGAGGGAGCCGACACTAAGAGCGTGTCAGTCTTTGTCGACCCCAAGGACCAGGGGGCGTTTGGTGGAGCGCCGACCCCAGCAGAGAGCATCCGTGGCTGGGTAACAACTCCAACAATTCAGCCTCTCTGGTGGTGCTAGCTAAGGTAACTGATGTTTCAAAATTTCTTTAATATTGATGTTTTTTATGCATTATTTGTTAGAATTGTGTCCGTCTGTCCGTACAGGCAAAGTGTGCACAAATGTCCAATTCTAAAAAAAAAGAAAATCCAGCTATTATACACTAAATTAAACGTACTTATCGATATTATAATTATTTTCTACCAAGTATGATATGAAAAAATTCCCAAAATTCTACACACTGCAGGTTAAATCAAAGATGAACTGAGGTCAAAAGATGAGGTCAAATGTCACTGTGACATCAAATTTGTATACAGGTGCATCTAAAAATGCAAAAGTAATTTTTTTTCTGTATTTTAAGTGAAAGTTGCATATTTTCTAGATTTATTACCTAAAAAGTAAAATATTTTGAAGCATTTAAAAATGATTTGACCCAAACAATTATTTTTGGAATGACATTGTATTGTAGCTCTGTAATATAAATGTATTTAAAGGTGCAGTGTGTAATATGACATCATCAAGAAAGTTCTACAAAGTTCTAGAATGCAACTCTCCCTGGGTAACCCCACCCCTTTAGAATAATAACAGAAGCTACAGTGGCCTTCAAGGACCAGAACAATTCTAAATTTTAAACAATGCACCTGATGACATTCCAACTATGACACTTTCAAGATGGCGGTATAGGCCTTGGTCCAAAATATGCAGAAATATAGACATATATGAGACCCTTTCGAAGGGAAAAAATAATAATTCAAAACATTTTTTTCAGCTATTATGCACTAAATTAAATGTACTTATGGATATTATAATTACTTTCTACAAAATCTGCTAGGAAATAAAACCCCAAATTCTACATACTGCAAGTTTAATACCTAAAAAGTTAAATATTTTGAAGCGTTTAAAAATGATTTGACCCAAACAATTATTTTTGGAATGACATCGTATTGTAGCTCTGTAATATAAATGTATTTAAATATAATTTAATTTTTTTTTTTTTATTTGTGTTCTGTGCAGGTGGTCCACTCCCAGTCCGTGGTGTTAGAGTGGAAGTTGTTCCCCAGCCGAGGAGCTCCGTCTCTGGGTAACGTGCGGCCCGACACCCCCCTACCTCTGCCACGCTGGAGCAGTGCAACGGTGCACATCGACAACCCACAGATCAGCTACACAGCACAGGTAGGGAGGGAGAGAGAGAGGGAGGGAGGGAGAGAGGGAGGGAGAGAGGGAGGGAGGGAGGGAGAGAGGGGAGAGGGAGGGAGGGAGGGAGAGAGAGAGGAGGGAGGGAGGGAGGGAGGGAGAGAGAGAGAGGGAGGGAGGAGAGAGAGAGAGACACACAGAGAGAGAGGTAGAGAGAGGGAGGGAGGGAGGGAGGGGAGAGAGAGGGAGGTAGAGAGAGAGAGAGAGAGAGAGAGAGACACACACACAGTGGTGGAGCACCCATGGTTCAATAAGAACAAGAGGATCAAATTAATTAGATAACATAATTGCATATTTTGGACCAAGGCCTAGTGCCGCCATCTTGAAAGTGTCATAGTTGGAATGTCATCAGGTGCATTGTTTAAAATTTAGAATTGTTCTTGTCCTTGAAGGCCACTGTAGCTTCTGTTATTATTCTAAAGGGGTGGGGTTACCCAGGGAGTGTTGCATTCTAGAACTTTGTAGAACCTTCTTGATGATGTCATATTACACACTGCACCTTTAAGTGGAAAGTGTATTTTGGTAACCGCGTATATTTTTCTGTGTGTATATCTCTCCCCCCCCCAGGTTCCAGTGGATATCCAGGAGTATAACCTAACCCACCTCCTGCCGGCTACAGAATATCGCGTGTGTCTAACCGTCTCCTCACCTGTCCACACATCTTGCCTAAACGTCACCACCAAAGAAGCCGGATTCACCGTGCAAATCGTAGCTTCCCAGCGTAGCAACGTAGCGCTCGCCGCCATTTTAGGGTCGATGTTCGCGCTGTCGATTATGGCGCTTCTGGTGGTGTATATGGGCCGCCGCGTGCAACAGCATAAAAGCTGCGTTGGCGGAAATTCGCTGAAGAAATACATGCACAGCGCTACCACGTCAATATCTCTAAACGAGCTGTACCCTCCGCTAATCACGCTGTGGGAAAACGAGGATAAAGAAAAGGAAGAAAAAGAGATAGAAGAAGAGAGGAAGAATGGAGAGGATCCCATTGATACGACGAAGACTTATATGTGGTAGCTAACGGCTAACGGCTAACGGTTAAATGGGAATGAATGGCTAGCTGGCTGGCTGCAGTATTGGAGCTAGCTAGGGTAAGCACAGAAAGCTAACGACAGGGGAAACTGGTCATGTGATTAAATTTGGGGCCGGTTATAGACAAACAGACGAGGAAGAGAAGATTTTAAAAATGACAAACGGACAAAAGATAATTCTGGTGTTTAAATTATATTTTAATCAATTAATTATACAATTCTGATAATTCTCTTGATTATAGATTTCTAGAGCTGGTTTTACTACTATATAAATATCGTTTAAATCCGCCAAAAAAAATCTCAGTTTGGGGTTAGCGATGAGTTTTGTGAAAAAAAGTTAAAATGTTTAGTAAAAAACATATTAATTACATAGAAAAAGTAAAAATTTTGAAAATCTATTTGAAACACAATTTTTCTGTTAAAATTAAATTCAAAAAATAATTTTGACTTTTCTTCTTGTCATTTAGACTATTTGGACAAAAAGTGTCTTACAGAGAAATAAGAACAATCGGTTTAATAACCTAATCTAATAAAAAAAACACATCTCCAAAATAATGGAGTTTCTAAATGACCTCGAACAAATTTTTTGACATAATTTTGGTCGTATGAAAATTTGAGCAATCAGGATTTTTTAGTTTTAATTGTTTAAAATATGAAAAACACCAGATTATTTTCCTTCAAACCATTTATGTCACGAACTGAACACTGGATGTCTGTCAAACTGTGGCTCGGGGACCCGTTTTAGGCCGCCAGTTTGTTTTTCAAGGGCCGATTTAACTGTCCTCATGTTTTTGACTCTCTTCCTCTCTGTCAAAGCACATTGGCAGTATCTGTACTGTATAAAAAACAACAATCTAATTATTGTAATTTAGGTAATTTTGATGAATGCACTAAAACTGAGCACAGAACAATATTTCACTGTTATACAGGTCCCGTATTCACAACTATTGTATTTTTTTTATTTTTTAAGATTTTTTTTGGGGGGCATTTTTTACTTTATTAGACAGTTTGGAGAGACAGAGTTGAAACGTGTCAGAGAGGAGAATGACATGCAGAGAACAACTCGGGGTTAAAGTATTTTCGAATGAGACAGAAGTTTTTTTTTTTAATTCTTTATTGCTGCTTCTGTATACTTCAGTGTAAAACGGTCCGACGAACCTCAACCTCGCATACACAATGGATGGTTAAGTAGACAGTGTGTAGTATATACATGTTGAGTATGTAGGAGGGAGGACGTTAGTAGGGCTTTTACAACACAGCCACAGTCACACTCACTTGAGCTTAGAACCAAACTAACTTTCTCTGTGAATACGGGACCTTAAAGCCCTACTTCACCGGTGGGAATATGAAGGTGTATTGAACTCTGAGATCCTATGTAGTATAAATGTGCGAAAAAAATTAAAATCGGTTCATCCTAGCCTGAGAAAAGGCAGAAAGACTGTTTTTTTAACCCTATAAAAAACTTACTTTGTAAATATTACTGTGATGTCTTTTACTGTGACATCACAGTAATATTTACAAAGTACGTTTTTTTTTTAACCCTATATTTCTCTTTCTGTGATGTCACGAGAAAGAGAAATATAGGGTTAAAAAAAACACTCTTTCTGCCTTTTCTCAGGCTAGGATGAACCGATTTTAATTTTTTTTGCACATTTATACTACATAGGATCTCAGAATTCAATACACCTTCATATTCAAACCGGTGAAGTAGGCCTTTAAAAATCAGCACAGCAGCATGAATGACGTCTATTATATCTGAATCTATTTCTAAAGACATCTACCCTGCGTTCCGAATCTCATACTCTTTCTTTTCCCTCTCCTCCATACTACATCTGACCATAAACAGTATCTAGTTAGTATGCAGTATGCTACAACTGGGACATACTTTAACTTATTCATTTCATCCTAACATGGCTCCTTGATCTTGCCTCTTGCTTTTATATCCGTCTCATCCCCGTTTGTTTTCATATGGAGGCTTCGTCGATGTGACGTCACTTTCGGTGCGCACCGGATTGTGGGTCAGAATCGGCCAAATAGGATGCTGTTTTCAACACTAAAAATCACCGCCGGATGTAGTAGGACATCCGGGTATTTCTAAGCATACTAAATCTGACCACAAGAATCAGGACATACTAAATCTTTTTTTCTACCATACTAAATAGTACATAGTATGGGGATTGGAACGCAGGGAGTGTTTTTATCTCTCTGACTCTTCTTTGATATTTTTTATTTTATTTTTTAGTTGTTTTTGACGTTGCACTGAGAGATACTTCATGGAGGTGCGCATGACTTTTGCCTCATATTTAGGACTGTTTATAAAACCACAGTCTGTTTAAAAAAACCTGCAAACTGCTGGAATAGAGTTGGGTTTAGTTATGTAAGATTTTCAATATAACAAAATGAATTCGATCAAATTTAAAGTAGCAACGAGGAACTTCTAGTTGTGGTGGATTCTAGCGCCCCCTTTGGACAAAAGCGGTAGAGTTTGTACCACGCCAGCTGTTGTTCCTGGGTGAGCGTATACCCATGACAAAGGCATTAAGAAAAACTGTATAAAAATAGCATTCTTTTGCACTGATGGTCTCGTTTGCTGTTACATGTAATTTATGATCATCAGAGGAAAAATTTGACTGTTTCAGAAATATTTAAAAGTTTGAATTACATGTAACAGCAAACGAGACCATCAGAAAGAATGCTGTTATTTTTATATAGTTTTTCTTAATGCCTTTGTCATGGGTATACGCTCACCCAGGAACAACAGCTTGGCGTGGTAAAAACACTACCGCTTTCGTCCAAAGGGGGCGCTAGAATGAACACACACTGAAAGTTCCTCCGAGCATGAAATCGTAGCCAGATGTTAAACCTGCAGTGTGTAGAATTTTGGGTTTTATTTCTTAGCAGATTTTGTAGAAAGTAATTATAATATCCATAAGTACGTTTAATTTAGTGCATAATAGCTGAATTTCTTTTTTAGAATTATTATTATTTTCCTTTGAAAGGGTCTCATATATGTCCATATTTCTCCATACTTTGGACCAAGGCCTTGTCACCGCCATTTTGGAAGTGTCATAGTTGGAATGTCATCAGGTGCATTGTTTAAAATTTAGAATTGTTCTTGTCCTTGAAGGCCACTGTAGCTTCTGTTATTATTCAAAAGGGGTGGGGTTACCCAGGGAGCGTTGCATTCTAGAACTTTCTAGAACTAACTTGATGATGTCATATTACACACTGTACCTTTAAGAGAACTCTGATACATCAATTTGCAGGTTTTTTTTAATCTTTCAGACTTTTCAACCAAAACACTTCTTCAGGAACCAAAGCCTCAGCGGGCATTTTGAATCGTAGACTCTGGTTGCGTTCCGAATCGCATACTCTTTCTTTTTTCTATTCTACATACTACATCCGACGATAAAAAGAATCTAGTTAGGATGCAGTTGTAGGCATACTATTGGGACATACTTTTACTCTCTTATTTCATCATAACATTGCGCCTTGATCTTGCCTCTTGCTTTTATATCCGTCTCATCCCCGTTTGTTTTCATATGGAGGCTTCGTCGATGTGACGTCACTTCACGTGCGCACTGGATTGTGGGTCAGAATCGCCCCCAAATAGGATGCAGTTTTCAACACTAACAATCTTGGCCGCATGAAGTAGGACATCCGGGTACTTCTAACCATCCTAAATCTGGCCACAAGAATCGGGACATCCTAAATATTTTTTTCTACCATACTAAATAGTAGAAAGTATGCGATTCGGAACGCAACCTCTGTAAATACACACACGCACACGAAATGCTGTTTAAAAAAGACGATTTATTTGCAGATTTTATATCTAAATGAACGGATGGATATGTGTGGGTTTTGAAGACAGTCGGACACTGGGACATAAACAAAACGTGGAGATGAAGATTCCATTATGAACTGCTGGAATGGACTCAGTTTTGTGATGATTTTGGAAGATTTGGGACGTGTATTTTGTGTATTTTTTGGGGTTTTTTCACACGTGTTCAGTGAAGACTTGAGGCACAAGGAGGATTTGAATTCTGCGGATTTCTGGACCTTTGAAAATGGAAAATGTAGCAGAAAAAACAAAGTGAAATTTGATTTGTCGTTTGTAAAGATTTTGCCTCCAAAACGAGCACTGTTTTTCCCTCCCTCCCTCTCCCTCCCTCTCTCCTCTCTCTCCCTCCTCTCTCTCTCTCCCTCTCTCTCCCCCTCCCCCTCCCTCTCTCTCCCCTCTCTCTCCCCCTCCTCTCTCTCCCCCTCTCCCCCTCCCTCCCTCCCCCCTCCCTCCCTCTCTCTCCCCCTCCCTCTCCCCCTCCCCCTCCCTCTCTCTCCCCCTCTCCCCCTCCCTCCCTCTCTCCCTCTCTCTCCCTCCCTCTCTCTCTCTCCCTCTCTCTCCCCCCTCCCCTCCCTCTCTCTCCCCCTCTCTCTCCCCCTCCCTCTCTCTCCCCCTCTCCCCCCTCCCTCCCTCTCCCCCTCCCTCCCTCTCTCTCCCCTCCCTCCTCCCCCTCCCTCCCTCTCTCTCCCCCTCTCCCCTCTCCTCCCTCTCCCCCTCTCTCTCCCCCTCCCCTCTCTCTCTCTCCCTCCCTCTCTCTCTCTCCCTCTCTCCCTCCCTCTCTCTCTCTCCCTCTCTCTCCCTCGCTCTCTCTGTCGTGGGAAGTTTTGGAACCAACAAAGTAAAACTATGGAAGAGTTTAAGGGCCATAGGGAGAAAAAAATTAGATCAAGTTTTTGTTTGTCAATGTTTGTTTGTTAATCACTTCAAGAAAAAAAAAATGTAATCAAAATTTTGGAAAAAGTCAAGTTTCCAGAAAAAATCGAAAAAAAGTCGGAATTTCAATAATTATTTTCAAGAACAATTTTGTGAATTTTGGGAAGTTTTGGAACCAACAAAGTAAAAACTATGGAAGAGTTTAAGGGCCATGGGGAGAAAAAAATATTAGATGAGATCAAGTTTTTGTTTGTCATTATTCACTTCAAGAAAAAAAAGTTTAAATTTTATTTTGGGAAAACGTCAAAATTTCCAGAAAAAAATCGAAAAAAAGTCGGAATTTCAATAATTATTTTCAAGAAAATTTTTGTGAATTAAGTTAAAATTTTAACAAAAAAATAAAATATTTAAAAAAATAGTCAGAATGTTGAAAATACATTTTGTTATTCAATTTGTGAAAGTCAACCCCCGGCTCTATACTCTTCTGTGAGAAACATGAGAAGTGGAGTTGTGTGAAGGCCAAGGGTGAGAAGAAAATTAGATGAGGATTTTTTTTTTCATTTTAAATGAATTCGAAATACAGTTTTTTTCTGTAAAGAAGTTCAAATGTTCATTATAGAAATTTCCAGAAAAAAGTTGGAAATAGTCAAACAAAAAAAATGGGGAAAAGTCCAAATGTGGACAAAAGATTAATAAAGTCCAATTTAATGAAAAAGGTTAAAATTTCTAAAAATAAATTCGAACTACAATTTTGTAAATTTTATTCTCAATATTTCTTGAATCTGAAATTAAATTTGTGAAAGTAAAAAAAAATTAAAGTCAATCCCTGGCCCGATACTTTCTGTTAAACATGAGAAGTGGAGTTTTATGTGACGGCAATTGTGAGATGTTTTTTTTTATTATTAACTTGGAGAAAAAAGGTTCAAATTACATTTTGTGGAAAAATCCAAACGTTGAAGAAAAAAATGCAAAATATCGAAACATTTATTTTTAAATTATTTTGTGAAAAAGTCAAAAATATCGATGAAAAAAACTTGGAAATGACGAGTAAACAAAATCAAATTAGAGAGAAAAAATAGAAAATGTCAAAAATGTATTTCAATTTGTGAAAGTCAAATAAATATAAAAAAATATATATAAAAACATTCTCATCCCTGGCCCGATACTTTTCTGTAAAACATGAGAAGGGGAGTTTTTTGTGACGGCAAGACTTGAGACACAATGTAGATTTTAATCACTTTGGGACTTCTGAATTCTGGGTCTTTTGAAAATGGAAAATGTAGCAGAAAAAAACATCAACGACTTCTTATGTTGTTTTTTAAAGCTTTCCACTCCAAATACTAAACAGTCCCTGCGTTCCAATCCCCATACTTCCCTACTATTTAGTACGCCAGAAAAAGATTTAGGATGTCCCAATACATGCACATCAATTGTAGTATGCTGAAAAATACATAAATGCCCCACCAACTCCAATAGCATTTTGGAGTATTCGTCTTTATTTTTGACATTTCTCGACATAATGAAAAAAAAAAATTCCTTATCTGATTTTTTTTTTCTCTCTCCTGTCTGTGGCCCTAAAACTCTTCTGTACTTTAGTATGTAGTGTAGTGAAAAGAAAGAGTATGTGATTTGGAACGCAGGGTTGGTGGCTGTGTGTGTAGGGGTTAGGTTGCCCCCCCCCAGTGGCCAAGAAAGGGAACTGCTCTTCACTTTAAACTAAACTTGACTGTAACATGCAATGCAGGGTATTTTGTACAAAATGTATCAC
>CM047511.1:32981626-32989126 GCA_026122265.1 Ammodytes dubius | reverse complement strand
TTAGAAATCGGTTCATCCTAGCCTGAGAAAAGGCAGAAAGAGTGTTTTATGGTCTCACTGTCTTAACCCTATTTTCCCATGTTTGACATCACATTTGTAAAAACCTAGGGTTAGGATTAACAGGACAGCTGGGCCAAGGGAAGACTGAGGGAAGACTGAGGGAAGAAAAACCTCATTCATTATATTATAATAGTGATTTTATAATGATAGAACGCCGGTTCCGTATGAGTGAAGTATTCCTTTAAAAGATCTTTTAGTCCATGATTTCCAATTGGACTGTTTATTGAATCTCTTTTGAAGACACACAGCTCTGGAAAACATTCAGAGACCAGTCTGGATTGTTCTTCAATCTTCATCTCTACATTACTTCATGGAAAATGCTCTTTAATGACAATATTTTTGGGGGGGAATTTGGTAGAAATGCTGTCAGTAGTTTATATTATAAAATCAAAATGTTCATTCTACTCAAACATATGCCTATAAATAGTAGATAGATAGATAGATAGATAGATAGATAAATAGATAGATAGATAGATAGATAGATAGATAGATAGATAGATAGATAGATAGATAGATAGATAGATAGATAGACAGATAGATAGATAGATAGATAGATAGATAGATAGATAGATAGATAGATAGATAGATAGATAGATAGATAGATAGATAGATGTAGTTCTACCGGCTCTGTCACTCCTTCAGGTTAAATTTGCATGTTGAGAAAACTGACTGAATTCAACCAATCACAAGCCTCCACCTGTGTGACACATATTGTCCTACTAAGGAGAGACACAGTATGCAAATAATACATACCATGTCTTTGAGTGTTGTGTGTGTGTGTGTGTGTGTGTGTGTGTGTGTGTGTGTGTGTGTGTGTGTGTGTGTGTGTGTGTGTGTGTGTGTGTGTGTGTGTGTGTGTGTGTGTGTGTGTGTGTGTGTGTGTGTGTGTGTGTGTGTGTGTGTGTGTGTGTGTGTGCGCACGTGTTTGCATGCTTGTGTAAGGCAGCTTTTTTTTTAAATGCATTTAGAGATTTTTTTGTCTATGTATCTATCATAACATGTCTTCTTTCATATATAAATCAAAGGTCCAACATGTACATTCAGGTGTTTATTTGACTAAACCTTGTCTGTTTGCGTCTGTATATTTCACCTATACAACCATCTTTAACGGACATTATCTCAACATTAGTTTTTTTTTCAATACTCTGAACCAACTTACATCAACTAAACTTTCCATAATCATTCTCAGCACTATTCTGAAGGTTATTACAGAAGGATTTGTTCATATGTTGTTCACTGTCTGATTTATGAGACATTTTTCTTCTAAACATGCTGAAAATGCATCTTTAAAACCTGTACATAGTATCTTTTGATTTAAAAAAAAAAAAAAAAAAAAGAAGCTGAATCCAAAATCTGTTCTGTAACTACTATGTGATTAATTTCTGTTTAGGGGCGACTGTGTCTCAGTTGGTAGAGCGGGTCGGCCGATGATCAAAGGGTTGGAGGTTCGATCCCCGCCCTGCCACCTGTGTCATAGTTGTTGTGTCCTTGGGCAAGACACTTCACCCACCTTGCCTCGTGTGAATGTCGATAGTTAGCCTGCTGCTATCGGTGTATGAATGTGTGTGTGAATGGTAACGTGGGAATGGAAAACAGGTCTCCCTTAAAAAAGAGTCTTCGGTCTCAATGGGATTTATACGGAAGAGGATTAGGGCCACACATGAACAAAAAAAAAAAAAGGTTTAAAAAAAAAAAAGTTCTGACTTTATTCTCAGAATTCTGACTTTTTTTTTTTCATTAAATTCTGACTTTTTTTTTATTCATGGTATTCTGACTTTTGTTTTTGTTCATGGAATTCTGACTTTTTTTTTTGTTCATGAAAAAAAAAAGTCAGAATTCTGACTTTAAAGTCAGAACTACGGGTACTTGTAAGGACCAACCTCCGTGGGAGAGCCTACTTGTGCAAAAATGACTTCCCTTAGCGACTTATTGCGGGTTTGAGGGGTTCAAGAAGAAGTCGTTTGTTAATGGAAGACCAAAAGGTGAGTGAAACTGTAATATGTGTTGTTTTGGTACAGGGTGCATGTCTTTTAATAGGTCCATGGTGCATGAGGTGACAGTGTGCATATTAGCTAACACATGTGCAACTCTAGGCACCAAAACAACACATATAGTTTCACGCACCTTTTGGTCTTTCATAAACGAAATGGCTTCTTCTGGAACCCCTCGAACCCGCAAGAAGTCGCTAATGGAAGCCATTTTAGCACAAGTAGGCTAGGGCTACTGGCTACTCTCATGGATGGACGGCTACTCTGCATGTGGTTTCCTCCTACTGCATAAAGCAAAGTGTCTCTCCCACGGAGGTTGGTCCTTACAAGTACCCGTAGTTCATCAACAAAAAAAAAAAAGTCAGAATTCCATGAACAAAAAAAAAAGTAAAAATTCCATGAAAAAAAAAAAGTCAGAATTTCATGAAAAAAAAAGTCAGAATTTCATGAAAAAGTCAGAACTTTTTTTTTTTTTTTTACTTTTTTTTTTTTTTTTTCATGTGTGGCCCTAATCCTCTTCCGTAGATTTACCTGTAGAAATAAAGGTTAAAAAAATGTATATGTGAAAAAAATAAATAGGTGTGGTTATGACGAGGTGAGATTTAAAGGGAATGGCTAAAATGGTTTGTGTTAAATTTTCCAGTAGGGGGCGACAGAGATCACATGATTTTGGACCAGAATTAATTTCAGTTCATTCAACCTTTATTGTTGTGTGTGTGTGTGTGTGTGTCTGTGTGTGTGTGTGTGTGTGTGTGTGTGTGTGTGTGTGTGTGTGTGTGTGTGTGTGTGTGTGTGTGTGTGTTTTGTGTGTGTGTGTGTTTGTGCGCGTGTGTGTGTGTGTGTGTGTGTGTGTGTGTGTGCGTGCGCGTGCGTGTGCGTGTGTGCGTGTGTGTGTGACCCACATTTGCAATGATGTCAAGTCAAACAAATGCATAGCAAAAAAATAAGTAATGTAGAGATGAAGATTGAAGAAAAATCCAGACTGGTCTCTTAATTTTTCTTGAGCTGTGTAATACACATAATTGTTTTTTTATGCAATTTTTCTTTTTAACGGCTAATTCTCCTTCACGATCGTCCCACAGAATAATCGTCCCTTTTCGGATTCTGAAATATTAAAATAAATTCTTGTCGACAATTTTTTTCTCACAATATGTAAAGAGGGATTTTTTTTAACCGCCCAACTGTTTTTTTTAATAAAAGATAAGGCAGTTAAACTCGGGGAAAAAAAATTATAGGCTAATATCTTTTATGTAATAATAATAATAATAATAATAATAATAATAATAATAATAATAACAATAATAATAATAATAATAATAATAATAATAATAATAATAATAATAATAATAATAATAATAATAATAATAATAATAATAATAATAATAATAATAATAATAATAATAATTCATTTTATTTGAGGGCGCCTTTCATAGCACTCAAGGTCACCTTACAGGGCAGAGTTAAAAAAAAAAAAAAAATCAACAATCATAAAAAAAACATATTGAAACAATTTACACAAGTGGGGTGAAATGGGTGGGAGACAATAAACTAGATTGAATATATACAATCTATGGCTACTACTAATAAATGTATGAAAATAAATACACTAATATAATAGTAACAAATAATTTAATATGGATATAAATAGTAACAAATACATTACATTTAAAGTGTAACTGAACCCTTTTACTTGTTTTTTTAGATAGAAGCTGAATTAAATCACTATGTTGTTTAAGAACACATATATGCTGGTGTTAATATTGAAAAAAATTGCAATATGTTAAATATCGGCAATTTAATATAAGTCGTAAAGAAAAAAATGGAAAAAAAATAATGAAGGCATTCCGGACGTGACGTGACGCCACTGTCCTCACAGGCGGTGACGTCACAGCTGTGTTGATGTTTTGTGGAGAGAAACGGGAAGAGGCGACGAGGCTTTTTTTTCGCTTTTTTTGTTTTTCGTGAACTAAAAAACCTTTAAAAATAACGAAACAACAGATCGGTCGCTGTCGGTCCGTGTCGGTTGGTTTCGGGGGGGGGCTTACGTCGTTGGTTCCGGTTTGTTGGGTGTTTGTTTTTAGATCCAAAAAATCGGTTCCAACGGCTAATATTTGGGCTATTTTTCTCCATGACGATCCTGCCGAAGAAGAAGCCCAATTCGGGGGTAGGCGTCCAGGACCATGCGGATGACAGCGACCGAAGGAGCGGGTCGGATTCACACCAACACCCGCACCCCCACGCAGGCAGGGCCGGAGCCAGACCCAGGGCTTCACCACCGCCCTGGACCTACCAGCCGACCCCGCCTAACAGGGGCGAAGAGCGGCGAAGCATCGAGGCGAGCGCCCGGTCTCAACAGGCCTCACCGCCGCCTGTGGGCTCTGTGTCCCCCGTACTAGGGCCAAGCGATCCCAGGGACAACACTGGAGCGATGGTGGGTTGATTTAGGTTCTTATTTAGATCTATAAGGGTTTTTTCTTGGGCTATGTGGTCAAATTTTGGTTACAGCAATGTTTTGGGGTCACACAGCTAGCATAATAACTAGCCTAATGTGTTATTCCCATAGCAAATTTGCCGGTAATTTCTTATAATTTTATTAAATTAAATAATGTCTATAAGGCTTGAGTACATGAAACCTTGAATAGTAAAAATGGTTAAAAAATATTTAATTTAATTAAATAAATGATTTAATATTTTATTTATTTATTAACCTGTTAAATAATGCGATTATTCCTAATTGACGTTGGGTAGTTATGCTAATATTTATATAGAAGCTAAGGCCGTGTTTATAATGAATATAGAGGGGGGAACATCACCTGTAATATAAAATAATATGCTATAAATGTCCACCCCACTTTTATTGATAAAAATATGTAAATTTAATTAAATAAGAAAAATGTTTATGCCAAGACTGTATTGTATATATTATAATATTAATAAATTATTATTTTTTTATTTGGCTACGTGGACAGATTTTGGCTACAACTGTTTAACTGTTAATTTGCCGTTAATTTCTTACAATTTAATTAAAATAAAATTATGTATTTTATGCTCGTTAATTAAACCCCTGTTTTACCCCATGTTGAAAAACTGGTTAAAAAATATTTTATTTACTAAGATGATTATTTTATATATGTTATTTAGGCTATTTATTAACCTATTAAATGGTGCTACTAGTATGTATATGTGTATAACCACTAAGTCATATTAATGGGGCCCAAGCAGGAAAAAAAGTGCACAATTGTATTTTTAAAAACACTTTTGACATTTTCTTTACTGATATGCCATTCCTATCTGACTTGTTTTTCCACATTTTGTGAGTTGCCCGACATGACAGGGAAAACGTTTTCAAGATGGGGTCAGTGATTCTGGAGAACGCTTGTTGTCAAAATCAATTATTGTCAAAATCAGTGAATATCTCCTCATGATCCGCTACCTGTCTGTACTGTGTGTGCGCTGAAAACTATCCAGTGTTAATACACAGCCTAGGCTCTGTAAACTGGTGTATGTAAAAACAAATGATAGGTTAACAAAGGGCCCATCATTGCAAGCCACATAACAGTTACTCTTTACCAATTTTTTTTAGTACAGACAGGTAGTGGATCATGAGGAGATATTCACTGATTTTGACAAAAAGTGATTTTGACAACAAGCGTTCTCCAGAATCACTGACTGCACCTTTAAACCAAACTGTCACAATATATAATAGGGGGGATGTAGCTCAGTGTGTAGGGCGGTCGTCCACTGGGTTACAGGGTCGGTGGTTCGATCCCCCGTCTCCCCGCCACATGTCCAAGTGTCCCTGGGCAAAGAGACACTGAACCCTAAATGTCTCCTGATAGTTAGCTTGCACCCTGCGTGGTAGCTGCTGCTGCTATCGGTGTATGAATGTGTGCTCCAGTTGTAAGTCTCTTTGGATAAAAGCGTCTGCTAAATGACATGTAATATAATGTAATCCATGACATTATCAAGTTGTATACATCCAGGACCGCATTGCAATGTGCTGTGCTTTCTATTTGTGTAATAGAAATCGGGCCGACTGTGTCTCAGGTGGTAGAGCGAGTCGGCTGATGATCAAAGGGTTGGAGGTTCGATCCCCGCCCTGCCACCTGTGTCATGGTTGTTGTGTCCTTGGGCAAGACACTTAACCCACCTTGCCTCGTGTGAATGTCGATAGTTAGCCTGCTGCTATCGGTGTGTGAATGTGTGTGTGAATGGTAACGTAGGAAAGGAAAACAGGTCTCCCTTGCAAAAGAGTCTTCGGTCTCAATGGGGTTTACCTGTAGAAATAAAGGTTAAAAAAAAATATATGTATTTTTTTTTCAAATAGTCACTATTCGACTGCCAATCTCACAGTCGAATAGTCGCAAACATTAGTTATGAAACAAAGATAATTCTTTTCTGGCTTTATGGGGGAGCTGAATGTCTGCGTTCCAGTCCCCATACTTTCTACTATTTAGTTTAGTAGAAGAAAGATTTAGGATGTCCCGATTCTTGTGGCCAGATTTAGGATGTGTAGAAGTACCCGGATGTCCTACTTCATCTGGACGAGATTTTTAGTGTTGAAATCAGCATTGCTATTGACGATGATTGTTGCGACGGATATAAAAGCAAGAGGCAAGATCAAGGAGCAATGTTAGGATGAAATAAATAAGTCAAAGTATCTCCCAGTTGTAGCATACTACATCCTAACTAGATACTGTTTATGGTCAGATGTAGTATGGAGGAGAGAGAGAGAGAAAGAGTATGACATTTGGAATGCAGGGATGGTCTATTGTGGTATAAATATTAGCTTGTTATAAAACGGTTGTCCATCCATAAGTGATTTAAAAGAAGTAAGTAATTACCGGTATTGTCCAAATGTATCTATCATCTAAATTAAACCTGCAGTGTGTAGAATTGTGGGTTTTATTTCCTAGCAGATTTTGTAGAAAGTAATTATAATATCCATAAGTACATTTAATTTAGTGCATAATAGCTGAAAAAAATGTTTTTAATATTTTTTTTTTCCCTCAGAAAGGGTCTCATATATGTCCATATTTCTGCATATTTTGGACCAAGGCCTAGTGCCGCCATCTTGAAAGTGTCATAGTTGGAATGTCATCAGGTGCATTGTTTAAAATTTAGAATTGTTCTTGTCCTTGAAGGCCACTGTAGCTTCTGTTATTATTCTAAAGGGGTGGGGTTACCCAGGGAGCGTTGCATTCTAGAACTTTGTAGAACTTTCTTGATGATGTCATATTACACACTGCACCTTTAATGAATTATTTTATTATTATTCTTGTCTTTCCCTCAGTCCCGCGGTGAGCTGTCTGTCTCCTCCGGGGGCTCTGGCTGTGGAGGAGGGCTGGGCAGCTGCTGCTCTGGTCCGGGGCTGAGCAAGAGGAGGAGGCAAGGCCCAGGGACATGCTCCAACACGGGGCGAACGGTAAGAGAGTTCAAATTTCTTTATTAG
>CM047511.1:32949126-32969126 GCA_026122265.1 Ammodytes dubius | reverse complement strand
GACGGAGGATTTCACCACATACATCAACAGGAAGAGGAAAAACAACTGCCATGGCAACCACATCGAGATGCAAGCCATGGCCGAGATGTACAACCGACCAGTGGAGGTTTACCAGTACAGCACAGGTGTGTGTGTGTGTGTGTGTGTGTGTGTGTGTGTGTGTGTGTGTCTGTGTGTGTGTGTGTGTGTGTGTGTGTGTGTGTGTGTGTGTGTGTGTCTGTGTGTGTGTGTGTCTGTGTGTGTGTGTGTCTGTGAAATTTCATCTTAAACCTGCAGTGTGTAGAATTTTGGGTTTTATTTCCTAGCAGATTTTTGTAGAAAGTAATTATAATATCCATAAGTACATTTAATTTAGTGCATAATAGCTGAAAAAAATGTTTTGAATAATTTTTTTTCCCCTCAGAAAGGGTCTCCTATATGTCCATATTTCTGCATATTTTGGACCAAGGCCTAGTGCCGCCATCTTGAAAGTGTCATAGTTGGAATGTCATCAGGTGCATTGTTTAAAATGTAGAATTGTTCTTGTCCTTGAAGGCCACTGTAGCTTCTGTTATTATTCTAAAGGGTTGGGGTTACCCAGGGAGCGTTGCATTCTAGAACTTTGTAGAACTTTCTTGATGATGTCATATTACACACTGCACCTTTAAGTGGCATTAAAAAGGTTTTAAAAAGTCTTAAATTTAGCTTGGAGATTCCGGGCAGAGCAGGTAAAAATCCTTCCCAATTTCTGTTTTGATGGTTTTTAATCATGTTTTATCACACTTATGGATCTGAGATGATGCTAGATAACTCGCTGCTTGAAGACCGCAGTGCATTAATGTGGTGACGTAGGGACGAGCGAGGGGACTGCTAACTGCAGTAACTGACAGGAAGTTAGCTAAAAGAACCATTCCGCTTACAGCTCCTTTAAAGGTGCAGTGTGTAATATGACATCATCAAGTAAGTTCTACAAAGTTCTTGAATGCAACGCTCCCTGGGTAACCCCACCCCTTTTGAATAATAACAGAAGCTACAGTGGCCATCAAGGACAAGAACAATTCTAAATTTTAAACAATGCACCTGATGACATTCCAACTATGACACTTTCAAGATGGCGGCACTAGGCCTTGGTCCAAGATATGCAGAAATATGGACATATCTGAGACCCTTTCTAAGGGAAAAAATTATAATTCAAAAACATTTTTTCAGCTATTATGCACTAAATTAAATGTACTCATGGATATTATAATTACTTTCTACAAAATCTGCTAGGAAATAAAACCCAAAATTCTACACACTGCAGGTTTAATTTCACCAAATCTTGAAGCACTATTGCCACCATGACATCATTCTGACCCCGCCCTCTTTTCCCCCCTCAGAACCAATCAACACGTTCCACGGCATCCACCAGAACAATGACGAGCCAATCAGAGTGAGCTACCACCGCAACATCCACTACAACTCCGTGGTCAACCCCAACAAGGCGACCATCGGAGTGGGCCTGGGGCTGCCCGCCTTCAAGCCAGGGGTACGTTCAATAACACCACTCTGTGTGTGTCTGTCTGTCTTCTGTGTGTGTGTGTGTGTGTGTGTGTGTTGTGTGTGTGTGTGTGTGTGTGTGTGTGTGTGTGTGTGTGTGTGTGTGTGTGGGGGGGGGGGGGTGTGTGGTTGTGTGTGTGAGAGAGACTGTGTGTGTGTGTGTGTGTGGGGGGGGGGGGGGGGTGGGTGTGTGTGGTGTGTGTGTGGGGGGGGGGGGGGGGGTGTGTGTGTGTGTGGGGGGGGGGGTGTGTGTGTGTGTGTGGGGGGGGGGGGGTGTGTGGGGCTGGGGCTGCCCGCCTTCAAGCCAGGGGTACGTTCAATAACACCACTCTCTGTGTGTGTGGGGGGGGGGGGGGGTGTGTGTGGTGGGGTGGGGGGGGGGGGGGGGTGTGTGGGGGGGGGGGTGGGGGGGTGGTGTGTGTGTATAAACGCTGTGTTTACTGATGGTGGTTTACACAGCCTAGGCTGTGTATAAACGCTGTGTTTACAGAGCCTAGGCTGTGTATTAACCAGTTTACAGAGCCTAGGCTGTGTATTAACCAGTTTACAGAGCCTAGGCTGTGTATTAACCAGTTTACAGAGCCTAGGCTGTGTATAAACGCTGTGTTTACTGATGGTGGTTTACAGAGCCTAGGCTGTGAATAAACGCTGTGTTTACTGATGGTGGTTGCCCCCCCACCAGTACGCGGAGCAGACTGTTTACAGAGCCTAGGCTGTGTATAAACCAGTTTACAGAGCCTAGGCTGTGTATAAACTCTGTGTTTACTGATGGTGGTTTGCCTGCTTGCCACCAGTACGCGGAGCAGACTCTGATGAATAGCTAGGAACATAGATAGATATATGGACCAGTTTACAGAGCCTAGGCTGTGTATAAACCCTGTGTTTACAGAGCCTAGGCTGTGTATAAACGTGTATAAACGCTGTGTTTACTGATGGTGGTTGCCCCCCCACCAGTACGCGGAGCAGACCCTGAATAGCTAGGTTAACTTAGTGTTAACAGGACCAGTTTACAGAGCCTAGGCTGTGTATAAACGCTGTGTTTACTGATGGTGGTTTACAGAGCCTAGGCTGGCTTGTGTGTGTGTATAAACGCTGTGTTTACTGATGGTGGTTGCCCCCCCACCAGTTTACAGAGCCTAGGCTGTGTATAAACGCTGTGTTTACTGATGGTGGTTGCCCCCCCACCAGTTTACAGAGCCTAGGCTGTGTATAAACGCTGTGTTTACTGATGGTGGTTGCCCCCCCACCAGTTTACAGAGCCTAGGCTGTGTATAAACGCTGTGTTTACTGATGGTGGTTGCCCCCACCAGTTTACAGAGCCTAGGCTTTGTATAAACGTGTATAAACGCTGTGTTTACTGATGGTGGTTTACAGAGCCTAGGCTGGCTGTGTGTGTGTATAAACGCTGTGTTTACAGAGCCTAGGCTGTGTATTAACCAGTTTACAGAGCCTAGGCTGTGTATTAACCAGTTTACAGTATTAACAGTATTAGTTTAGTGTATTAACCCTTATGGTGGCTGCCCCCCCCACCAGTACGCGGAGCAGACAGTTTACAGAGCCTAGGCTGTGTATAAACGCTGTGTATTAACCAGTTTACAGTATTAACAGTATTATTGTTATTGTTTACTGATGGTGGTTGAAGTGTAGGGCCCAGTTTACAGAGCCTAGGCTGTGTATAAACGTGTATAAACGCTGTGTATTAACCCGTATGGTGGCTGCCCCCCACCAGTACGCGGAGCAGACAGGGCTGTGTATAAACCAGTTTACAGTATTAACAGTATTAGTTTAGTGTATTAACCCTTATGGTGGCTGCCCCCCCACCAGTACGCGGAGCAGACTGTTTACAGAGCCTAGGCTGTGTATTAACGCTGTGTATTAACCCTCATGGTGGCTGCCCCCCCACCAGTACGCGGAGCAGACTCTGATGAAGTCGGCGATCAAGACGTCTGAGGAGTCGTGGATCGAGCAGCAGATGTTGGAGGACAAGAAGAGAGCGACGGACTGGGAGGCGACTAACGAGGCCATAGAGGAACAGGTGGCCAGGGAGAGCTACCTGCAGTGGCTTCAGGACCAGGAGAAACAGGCCAGACAGGTGAGGGGGTCTGTGGGGGTGTGAGGGGGTCAGTGTGTGTGTGAGGGGGTCAGTGGGGGGGTAGAGGGGCCATAGAGGAACAGGTGGCCAGAGAGAGCTACCTGCAGTGGCTCCAGGACCAGGAGAAACAGGCCAGACAGGTGAGAGAGAGAGAGAGAGAGAGAGAGAGAGAGAGTGGGGTCTCTGTGTGTGTGTGGGGAGGGTGGGGGGTTGGGGGCTATAGAGGGAGGCCACCAACGAGGCCATAGAGGAACAGGTGGCCAGGGAGAGCTACCTGCAGTGGCTCCAGGACCAGGAGAAACAGGCCAGACAGGTGAGAGAGAGAGAGAGAGAGAGGGGGGGGAGGGGGTCTGTGTGTGTGTGGGGAGGGGCTATAGAGGAACAGGTGGCCCGGGAGAGCTACCTGCAGTGGCTCCAGGACCAGGAGAAACAGGCCAGACAGCTGAGGGTTATTTATTTAAATTAAAAAAAAAAAATTGTGATTTAAAAAAAAAAAAAAAAAAAAAAAAAAAAAAATGTCAAACTTTTTTTTTTTTTTTTTTTTTTACTTAAAGTCAATGTCTTTTTTAAGTTATTTAGTGGAGCGGTACATGTATTTACAGAGAGAGAGAAAGAGAGAGAGAGAGAGAGTGGGGTGTGTGTGTGTGTGTGTGTGAGAGAGTATAGTATTTAGCCTTAGAGTAACAGGTGGCCAGGGAGAGCTACCTAGAGTGTCTGTTAGGAGGTAAGGAGGTTTAGGTTAGCTTTGGGTGTGAGTTAGTATTTAGCTATAGAGGAACAGGTGGCCAGGGAGAGCTACCTGCAATGGCTGCAGGACCAGGAGAAACAGGCCAGACAGGTGAGGGTTATTTTTTTTAATTTTTTAATTTTTTTGCGTGATTTAAAAAATAAATAAAAAATAAATAAAATGTGTGATTTTTTTTTTTTTTTTTAGTTATTTAGTGGAGCGGTACATGTATTTACTGAGAGAGAGAAAGAGAGAGAGAGAGTATAGTATTTAGCTATAGAGGAACAGGTAGCCAGGGAGAGCTACCTGCAATGGCTGCAGGACCAGGAGAAACAGGCCAGACAGGTGAGAGAGAGAGTGTGTGTGTGTGGGAGGGGGTCAGTGTGTGTGTGTGTGTGTGTGTGCGTGTGGGAGAGATTTTTACTCCGCCTCATTTCCTCGTACGGAAAAAGGGCATTGATGTGACGTCAGGGGGAGGGAGATACGCCCATCTAGCTGACGTAACCTGTCTATCCCCCCTTCAGCCTCGTAAAGCCAGCACACACACACACACACTCACACAGACACACACACCCACACACACACACACAGACACCTCTTAACCTGTCTATAACCTGTCTATCCCCCCCCACTTGAGGTCTGCTACAACCCTCAGTTCTTTTAAATCGAGTCTGAAGACTTTTCTGTTCCCATTTTAACCTGTACTTTTAATTTAATTTAAATGTTTTACTTCTTTTCATTCGCTTTTAAATGTCTTCTAATATGTTTTATGTATTCTAATCTTGCCCCTGTAAAGCACTTTGAGTGGCCTTGTGTCTGAATTGTGCTATAGAAATAAACTTGCCTTGCCCACAGCCCCGTAAAGCGAGCGCTACCTGCAGCTAACCTGTCTATAACCTGTCTCCCCCCCTCAGCCCCGTAAAGCCAGCACACACACTCTAACCTGTCTTTCCCCCCCCCTCTCTCCCCCCCTCTCTCTCTCACACTCTCACACACCCCTTAACCTGTCTCCCCCCCTCTCTCCCCCCCCCCTCTCCCCCCTCTCTCTTCAGCCCCGTAAAGCGAGTGCGACCTGCAGCTCGGCGACAGCAGCAGCTTCCAGCGGATTGGACGATTGGAGCGGCCGGTCGCCACGGCAACGAGACCCTGACTCCGCCCACTCTGACATCACAGCGACCAACGCAGCGACACAAAACAACAAACCGCCCTCGCCCACCGCTCTCAGCAAACCCCCTCGCCATGCGCACCAGGTAACATAGAGATATATACTGTATACACACTAGGGCTGGCCCGAATTATTCGAATATTCGAATACTCGTTCGGAAAATTAGTATTCGGAGCT
This sequence comes from Ammodytes dubius, assembly GCA_026122265.1. Taxonomy (NCBI): domain Eukaryota; kingdom Metazoa; phylum Chordata; class Actinopteri; order Uranoscopiformes; family Ammodytidae; genus Ammodytes; species Ammodytes dubius. Next base: position 32,963,447 of record CM047511.1, on the reverse strand, counting down.
TAAATTAGTATTCGGAGCTTTGTTTTTTTTTTTTTTTTTGTTTTTTTTACGTTTTTTTATGTTGTTTTTGATGGTGTGTTTTTCTGGAACGAATATTCGAATATTCGCTCGGAAAAACCAACGAATATTCGAAGCCTGAAAAACGGCATTCGGGCCAGCCCTAATACACACACATAGGCACGCACACACACACAAACAGGGACGCACACACACAGAGGAGAGAGAGAGAGACACAAACTCACTCACACACTCAGACAGAGACATACAGAGAGAATAATAACTCAACTCGTCTGCGTGCGTGCGTGTGTGTGTGTGTGTGTGTGTGTGTGTGTGTGTGTGTGTGTGTGTGTGTGTGTGTGTGTGTGTGTGTTGTGTGCGTGTGCGTGTGCGTGTGTGCGTGTGTGTGTGTAGGTCCCAGTAATCAGAGTCGTCATCATCTGGAGTACAGAGCAATCATGCAGGAGATGTCGCCAACCGCGTTTGGTAAAAAATGTATACCTTCATATTTATCTATTTATCTATATCTAACTGTCTGTCTGTCTGTCTGTCTGTCTGTCTGTCTGTCTGTCTGTCTGTCTGTCTGTCTGTCTGTCTGTCTGCAGTGTTCACAGATTCTGCAACACTCACCTACATGTCAGTCACGTTTTGTTGTTTAGTGTCAAACCTCAACAGGAAGCAAGCGTGTGTGTGTGTGTGTGTGTGTGTGTGTGTGTGTGTGTGTGTGTGTGTGTGTGTGTGTGTGTGGTGTGTGTGTGTGTGTGTGTTGTGTGTGTGTGTGTGTGTGTGTGTGTGTGTTGTGGGGTTATCTGAGGTTTGCAAGAGTACCTATTTGGAGACCCATGGAGAAAACGGACCTCCACTACACCGGAAGCAAGATGGGGCCACGCCCCAAACTCATTTCATTGGTCAGAATTGTAACCTACTCTGAGTTTGTTTTCACTTTACGCTGCAGCTCCGACTGAAGAAAGAGTGTCACTGCAACAACGCGACCCTGTACAGTTTAAAGCAAAATCACTCCATAGAAATCTCCATTTTTATAATTTCCTGATGATGTTACGTTTAATCGATCATTTGTCTGTGTACATTCAGTACACTCTCAGTTTCTCCCGGCGAAAATGAAATCCAAGCTGTGGCCGCCATTGCTACAGTTTTTAATTTAGGCTTTTAAAAGATTTATAAGTTATTAATTGGGTTTTTGATAACATTGTTGGTGAGAAATGTGTGTCATACTTTCACAATCTTCACTCAGTGAATGTGTACGATTTAGTTTGATGGTTATCACGAGTATTATTCTGGACATCGCAAGGTTTGTTTATCTTTGATCAGCTGCTTGAACAACGTGCATTTGTTGATAGCAGAGATTGCACTGATTGTGAATTAAACAGACGGATTTCAGAAGATGTACACAAAGCTTCGTTGCTTCTTTCATCTTCTACCTCAACATCTACTTTTTACCACCGTCCTGGCCACTTGGGACCCTTAACAAACTGACGTATTTTACTGTGTACTAGCACCATAACCGGTGGAAACCGTGTATTATTATTCACCGCTAGGTGAACTCCGGCAGTAAAACAAAAAGAAGAAAACAAATTCAGAGTAGGTTACAATTCTGACCAATGAAATCCACTTCCGGTGGAGCTCCACTTTCCCCATGCGTCTCCAAATAGGTGCCTCTCGAGGTTTGAGGGTTTAGGTCTTTGTCACTCTGAGAATGCAAAGTGACAGTTTCAGTGTTTCTGACTTTTCTCACGTTTACTGCACAGCTGTGATGAATTATTTTATCATTATAAAACAAACATCTAATTAACATTTATTTTTATCAATTTATTGTTCATTAAAGGTGCAGTGTGTAATATGACATCATCAAGAAAGTTCTACAAAGTTCTAGCCCTAACCCTAACCCTGATGACATTCCAACTATGACACTTTCAAGATGGCGGCACTAGGCCTTGGTCCAAAATATGCAGAAATATGGACATATATGAGACCCTTTCTAAGGAAAAAAAATAATAATAAAAAAAAATGTTCAGCTATTATGCACTAAATTAAATGTACTTATGGATATTATAATTACTTTCTACAAAATCTGCTAGGAAATAAAACCCACAATTCTACACACTGCAGGTTTAAACTGGGTTGTTGTTGAAATATAACTATGAGTTTACGTTGAAGGAAATAATAGCTTTTAGAATTTGAAGTAAATGGTCTCATCTGCCGATTTATTCTGTAGTTTTGGACAGTTTTCAGTTCTGTGAGGCTAAGCGAACTAGAGATAGAAGTTAGTCAGTTTAGAAGAGCATATGGTGTCAGGAAACAGTTCAGTCTTAACCCTCTTTCCCTCTCCCTCCCTCTCCCTCTCTCCCTCCCTCCCTCTCCCTCCCTCCCTCTCTCCCTCCTTCCCTCTCTCCTTCCCTCTCTCTCTCCCTCCCTCTCTCCCTCTCTCCCTCCCTCCCTCCCTCCCTCTCTCTCTCTCTCTCTCTCTCTCTCTCTCAGGTCTTACGGACTGGGAAGATGATGAGATCTTAGCCTCGGTGCTCGCGGTTTCCCAACAGGAATACATGGACAGCATGAAACAGAGCGGGCCCTCATCCGCCACCATGCAACGAGAGAGAGAGCCCTCGCCAGACAGTAGCTGATAACTGGCCCTATAAAACCACACACACACACACACACACACACACACACACACACACACACACACACACACACACACACACAGCCATCACCTTTGCCCTAGCCCCTAGACCCCCTCCCCTTATAGGATATCAACAAAAATTAAAAAACATCAAAACAGAAAAAAAGCACTTGAAATTTTTTCCGCAAGAATTATTTGCGCCCCCATCTTAACCTTTCTGTAACAATGCATTATGTAATAAAAAGTAAAATTTTCATAAAATGTAAAACGGGATTATTGAATATTATGCTACATTTTTTTGCAATTAAAGGCGCTACGAGGAACTTTTAAATATTTCTGAAACAGTCTAATTTTTTCCTCTGATGATCATAAATTACATTAGCAAACGAGACCATCAGTGCAAAGAGAATGCTATTTTTATATAGTTTTTCTTAATGCCTTTGTCATGGGTATATACGCTCACCTAGGAACAACAGCTGGTGTGATAAAAACACTACCGCTTTTGTCCAAAGGGGGCGCTAGAATTAACACACACTAAAAAGTTCCTCGGAGCACTTCAAATGTTGACGTTGTTATTACATAATTCGTTGTTACACCAACTGATTTAGGAACAGCTGTTTTAACTTTAAGTAGCCTGTTTCTGTTATTAGCTTTGATGCTAACGGCGCCATTGGTTTCAATGAGGAAATGCTAAAACTGCTGTATGTCAGTGTCAAGTAGGCTACATCTTTAGCGTGCATTTAAGCTAGCATTAGCGAGCGAGCTAGCTAGCTATCACCTGAAGTCTTACTACGTTTTAAAAAGCTAATTCCTTTTTTTACACGCGCTATAGTTAGCGAGTTAGCTAAGCAAACAATAGTGAAACAGTGCCCCTCTCTTTATACACACACACACACACACAGACACGCACACACACACACACACACAGACACAGACACACACACACACACACACACACACACACACACACACGCACACACACACACACACAGCTCCACTGGCAGCCATTTTTGTGTCAACCAAAACACATGTACATCTTCATCTTCATGGGACTTATTTAGCTGCATGTTTATTGACCAATATCATCATAGTGAAGAAAAAAAACGACAAATAAAATGTATAAAAAAAAAAGAAGAAAAAAAAAGTTGAGAATTGTCATACTTATCCTCTTAACTGATTGATTATTGTTGTTATTATTAATATTATAAGTTTGTTTTATTTTATTTCATTGTTTGGGATGAAAATACCTTTTTTTTCTTGGAATAAAAAGAGGAAAAATGTTTCTGAAAAAAAAAAAAAAATCTCGGTTTCGATATTTATTTATTTTTTCTTCTACTTCTTTAAAGGTGTAGTCAGTGATTCTGGAGAACACTTGTTGTCTCTCTCTCTTTTCTCTTTTCTCTCTCTCTCACCCCTCTCTCTTTCTATCTCTCTCCCCCCCTCTCTCTCTCTCTCTCTCTCTCTCTCTCTCTCTCTCGCTCTCAGATTTAAAGGGTGTAGTCAGTGATTCTGGAGAACGCTTGTTGTCAAAATCAGTGAATATCTCCTCATGATCCACTACCTGTCTGTACTGAAAAAATATCCAGTGTTAATTCACAGCCTAGGCTCTGTAAACGGGCATGTTGCTAGCTACAGTGGGCCCTTTGTTCCCAGCTGTCCTGTTAATCCTAACCCTACATTTTACCATGTGTGATGTCACACATGGTAAAATGTAGGGTTAGACAGTGAGACCATTAAACACTCTTTCTGCCTTTTCTCAGGCTAGGATGGACCCACATTTATACTTCATAGGATCTCAGAGTTCAATACACCTTCATATTTCCACCGGTGAAGTAGGTCTTTAAAAACATAGTCTTTTAATTCAAATTAATTTAAAAAAAACATGCCTGTAAGTGTGCAGTTACTGTTATACTATAAAGCCTTATAATGGTTTACTTTGAATCGCCTACAGGTTATATCAAGTATAGGCTATATCTATCTTGGGGTGCTCCGGTGGTGTAGTGGATTAGAGCGCGTACCATATTGGCTCCGACCTTCGTTGCAGTGGTCGCAGGTTCAAATCCGACCTGTGGACCTTTACTGCAGGTCATCCCCCCCCCCCTCTCTCTCTGTCTGTCTGTCTCCCCATTTCATCTCTGTACTGTCTAATAAAGCTATCCCTCTCTCTCTCTCTCTCTCTCTCCTCTCTCTCTCTCTCTCTCTCTCTCTCTCTCTCTGTCTCCCCATTTCAACTCTGTACTGTCTAACAAAGCTTGAAAATGCAAAAAAAAAAAAAAGTGTATCTATCTTGCAGTTATAGCCTACCAGTAAAAATGTGTTTTATCCATAGTATATTAAAGGTGCAGTGTGTAATATGACATCATCAAGAAAGTTCTACAAAGTTCTAGAATGCAACGCTCCCTGGGTAACCCCAACCCTTTTGAATAATAACAGAAGCTACAGTGGCCTTCAAGGACAAGAACAATTCTAAATTTTAAACAATGCACCTGATGACATTCCAACTATGACACTTTCAAGATGGCGGCACTAGGCCTTGGTCCAAAATATGCAGAAATATGGACATTTATGAGACCCTTTCTAAGGGAAAAAATAATAATTCAAAACATTTTTTTCAGCTATTATGCACTAAATTAAATGTACTTGTGGATATTATAATTACTTTCTACAAAATCTGCTAGGAAATAAAACCCAAAATTCTACACACTGCAGGTTTAAATGTGTTTTACCCCAGGATGTGTGGTTGACGTAATAGGTGACGTTATATTATATTACGCACACAACCTTTTCGGTAACGGTCTGACCCGATTAGGACATTTCTGGTGATGACACAGGAAGTAGCCTACATATGGTGCCTTGCGGAATCCTTGCGTAAGTATAGTGTGTGTGTGTGTGTGTGTGTGTGTGTGTGTGTGTGTGTGTGTGTGTGCGAGTGTGTGGTGTGAGTGTGGTGTGTGAGTGTGTGTGTGTGAGTGGGTGTGTGAGTGGGCGAGTGTGTGATGTGGTGTGAGTGAGTGGTGTGCGTGTTGTGTGTGTGTGAGTGAGTGTGGGTGTGGTGATGTGTGTGTGTGTGGTGTGAGAGAGAGAGAAGAGAGTGTGTGTGTGTGTGTGTGAGAGAGAGAAGAGGAGTGTGTGTGTGTGGTGAGGAGTGTGTGTGTGTGTGTGTGGTGGTGTGTGTGGTGTGTGTGTGTGTGTGTGTGTTGTGAGTGTGTGAGTGAGTGAGCGAGTGTGCAAGTGTGTTTTAGTGTGTACGTACATAGACTATAGATAAAAAAGGGTTTTTACCGGGAAACTGGTCAGTCAGAGGGAATCCTAAAATAAACATATGAGAAGTGAGGGGAACTGGTGGGTTTATTTCAAGTAAGTGTGTGTGTCAAGTGTGTGTGTGTCAAGTGTGTGTGTGTTTAGTATGTTAATGTGTGTGTGGTTGTGTGTCAAGTGTGTGGGTCTTCAGTATGTTAATAAGTGTGTGTGTGTGTGTTTATAACTTTTTCATTTAGCCTAAATCATTCTAGAACTTTGTAGAAGTTTCAAGAACTTACTTGATGATCATCAAGAAAGTTCTACAAAGTTCTAGAATGCAACGCTCCCTGGGTAACCCCACCCCTTTAGAATAATAACAGAAGCTACAGTGGTCTTCAAGGACAAGAACAATTCTAAATTTTAAACAATGCACCTGATGACATTCCAACTATGACACTTTCAAGATGGCGGCACTAGGCCTTGGTCCAAGGTATGGAGAAATATGGACATATATGAGACCCTTTCTAAGGGAAAAAATAATAATTCAAAACTTTTTTTCAGCTATTATGCACTAAATTAAATGTACTTATGGATATTATAATTTCTTTCAACAAAATCTGCTAGGAAATAAAACACAAAATTCTACACACTGCAGGTTTAAGGCAATAAGTTTGATTATTTTTGATCATTATTTTTTCAGATGGTGGAGCAAGGTCTCCTGTTGTAGCATCGCAAATAAATGAGGCTGCATTTTTTATATCAATAAATTTGAGGATATTAAGAAACATCTGTAGCCTACAACTTGTTTCTGTCTATTAGAAAATGTTTTCTAGTGTCTGTGTGTGTGTGTGTGTGTGTTTCAGTGTATCGGTGTGTGTGTAGTGTGTGTGGGGCGTGTTTCAGTGGGCCTGTCTGTGTGTGTGTGTGTGTGTGTGTGTGTGTGCGCGTGTGTGTGTTTGTGTGTGTGTGTGTGTGTGTGTGTGTGTGTGTGTGTGTGTGTGTTTCAGTGTGTCTGTGTATCAGTGTGTGTGTGTGCGCGCGCGTGTGTCTGTGCTTCAGAATGCCTCTGTGTGTGTGTGTGTGTGTGTGTGTGTGCGTGTATGTGTGTGTGTGTGTGTGTGTGTGTGTGTGTGTGTGTGTGTGTGTGTGTGTGTGTGTGCGCGCGCCTGTCTGTGTTTCAGAATGCCTCTGCGTGTGTGTGTGTGTGTGTGTGTGTGTGTGTGTGCGTGTGTGTGTGCGTGCGCGTTTCCGTTTTGGGGAAACCGTCATCTTGTTTCCCGTCATCAGCGCGCGCGTCTCTGAATTCTACGAATTCCTTTCGCGGGATTTGAATATTCATGACGTACACCGCAGCTCGAATCTGATTGGCTGAGCCGGTTCAAAACATTGAGCACATTCTAGCACATTCTGGGCGCTGATTGGTCGGTGAGGGCGTGGTGGGCGGGAACACACGGAGGCGTATAAATAGGAAACCAAAACAGTAACGTAAGGACAGAGAGAGAGGAGTCAGCATTGTAACTACGTATATTAGTAGGTTTTTTAGCTAGTTCAACGCGACTAAATCACATTTTTTAAGCTGGAATTGGATTAAAAAGTCGTAAGGCGGGAAAGTTACAGCGGCAACTGTCGATTAAAGGCGGAAATACGTTTGAAGACCAACTGCAAGATGATTTTGACCAACTTTAACTGAAGAAAACGGACGAAAACTGCCTAAAATGTTGGAGAAAAGGTCGGCTGAGCTTCACGTGGAGGAGGAGGTCCGAGGCAAAAACGGTAAGGACTGAAATATGGGCGGTTAGGACTTAATATTTGACGTTTATATGAAATAAATGAGGTTAAAAGTAACAGAATGACATTAATAAGGTGAACAGTGATTGAATATGACATTAAAAAGGTTAAAATTGAGGAAATAACCCGTCTGTTTACACTTTAGTAGCGAGGCTTCAGTCAAGAAAGGACCCAACCGTCATTAACGTTTACTTTATTTTACAGTCTCCATGGCTACTGGATTTAGTTTAAAAAAACGTTAAAACGTATCTAAAAAAAAAAAAAAATACGTCACAACTTTTGATAAAAAAAATTACTAGTTTTTTTATTTAATTATTATTATTTAATGTATTATTATTAAACTTGAGATAAATAGGCTTTTTAAAGGAAATACTTTTTTATTTATTTAATTATTTAGCTTTTTTGCTTAATTTATACTTTTCATTTCGTTGAAAATCCGACAAAGATTAGTAGGCTAAATCTAAATTAATTTATCCTTCGATTTATCTTCTACATTTGTGTCAGGAAAATGGCAGTTATCAAAAAGACATGCATATTTTTATAGGTTATACACCATAGGCATAGTTTTGGGGTTACAAAAATTATTTTCATTATTGATATGCAAAAAGCCAAAAGAAGGTCAAATAAGTACAAAATAGAACATTTTAAATTGTGTGTACACTCCAAAACTACTACACTAGATAGAGATACAGGTAGTCAAGTTGATATTAAACTACTACTATTTTTTTTAACCTTTTCTTTTGAAAGGTTTTGAAAACCTTTTAAAGAAAGTCAGAATATAATTATATTTTGGTGATTTTTACATAGTAATGTGCAGAGATCTCAAAATGGCCGAAATTATCTATATTTTGGTTATTTTTACCTATTCGTAGTGTGAAAACATCCCAATAAGTCAGAATGTGCATTGTCCTGAAACAAATAAATAAATAAATAGATAGTAGCCTCGTTCGACTTACCCAGGTCTGAGCAAGACCTGCGCAACTATGACGCGCGTCTTGCTGAGCGCACAACAAAAATGCTGCAAAAATGCTGTGCGCTCAGCAAGCCGAGCGTCATAGTTGCGCAGGTCTTAGCAAGACGGCGACATCTCGAACGAGGCTATTAGCTTCGTTTGAGTAGGAGCTGTCTTGCTCAGACCTGCGCAACTATGACGCGCACAGCATTTCGTGTGAATGTCGATAGTTAGCTGCTGCTATCGGTATATGAATGTGTGTGTGAATGGGAACCATGGACATATAAAGAAATGGACACCGTATTGAAACATGGCGCCCATTCATTCCTATGAAGCTGCTCATTGGCGCAGAGAAGCAACAAGGAAGCTGCCATACTGCTTTCATGTGAGCCCGTGTGAGCCAGGCACGCCCCTAAAGCATGACGCGCAGGGTACGTTTCATTCTCGAGCAGTGTAACGTTATAATATGTCCGTGCATTAAGCTAAGCGGGACGGGCACAGTTGCATTGTTTATCGACCATGGAAGTATAAGTTACTAATCCCCGATGATTCTCTGTATGTAATATTTAAATTACACCCCGTCGTTGTAAAGTAATATAGTGATAAACGAAGATTCCTCCCGCCATCGGAGGCCGGGCCGGCCGAAACAACGGTTGTTTCACTACGGCTCCTTTTAGCGGCAACACGCCTAACGGCTAAAACTGAAAATAAAACGGCTATAAAACGCTTTCGGTGGCGTTTTGAAAAGCGAAAACTTCCATCCTATTAGTACATGGTCTAAAGAAAAGTATGAGCCTTTGATTGATATCCATAAAAATTTAGCGGAGATACATTCTTGTTTGACGAAATTGTATTGGGAATGAATGGGGCTGAGCTCATGTGATCGCCATTTTGATTTACGGACCCGTCCCAGACAGTCTAATGCGTGTTATACCAGGCGTGGCCACCTGTCCATGCTGGTTGCTCGGAAAAGGCACAATCCTGGGGGCCTGATGGGAACAGGTCTCCCTTGAAAAAGAGTCTCCGGTCTCAATGGGATTTACCTGTAGAAATAAAGGTTAAAACGGCTCCTTCTCAAATGAGGCTATTATTATGGCCTGTTTGCCTGTGATCCTGCCTGTCTGTCTGTCTGCCTGCCTGTCTGCCTGTCTGTCTGTCTGTCTGTCTGTCTGTCTGTCTGTCTGTCTGTGTGTGGGAGGTAACTGACTGACTCACAGTTAACATGGCGCTTCTCTGTCTCCCCCTGGCGCCAAAGTTCAATATTACAAAAATATTCAACTAGAAAAACTGTTTTTTCCTGAGCTTTGAACCTCGTGTCAATGACTTCATTGATGTGTTTAAACGGTCATGTGGTGTGTGTGTGTGTGTGTCTGTGTGTGTGTGTGTGTGTGTGTGTGTGTGTGTGTGTGTGTGTGTGTGTGTGTGTATTAGTGTGTGTGTGAGTTGATATTGTCAACAGAATTGAGAAACTCAATATGTAAACTAGACAGACCTTTTAACCTGTAATGCCTGTTTAGATATTATTGAAATAGTGAAGAAAGTATATTCTTACCTTACACTTTACCTGTGAGTTGGTTATGCGTGCGTGTGTGTGTGGATCAAGTGTGTGTGTGTGTGTGTAATGTATTGTATATTGTGTACTGTGTATTAATATTTGTATGTTATTCTGTGTGTGTCATGTGTATTAGTGTGTATTAACGTGTGTGTGTATCCTGTATATTAATGTGTGTGTGTGTATATCATGTGTATTAACGTGTGTGTGTGTGTGTGTATATCATGTGTGTCTATGTGTGTGTGTGTATCCTGTGTGTCTATGTGTGTGTGTGTATCCTGTGTGTCTATGTGTGTGTGTGTATCCTGTGTATGAAGATATGAAAGAGAAAATTGTGTATTGGTGGAATTGTCCGAAAGAATAATAAATAAATAAATAAAGTGTGTATCATCCTGTCCCTTCCAGAGAAGGAGCCTTTCTTCAGCCAGTACCAGTGTGGTGCTCTGCTGGGCAGCGGAGGGTTCGGGTCAGTGTTCTCAGGACGGAGACTCTCTGATGGACTGCAGGTTAGTTCATCATATATCTGTCTGTCTGTCTCTCCGTCTGTCTGTCTATCTGTCTGTCTCTATGTGTGTCTGTCTGTCTGTCTGTCTGTCTGTCTGTCTGTCTGTCTGTCTGTCTGTCTGTTACTATCTGTCTCTCTTTGTCTTTCTGTCCATCCAGTAAGTTAGTTAGAATGTAATTGAATACAGCAAGCAAAAAAATATAAAAAATACAATGTGATTTTTTTATTTTAATTTTAAATAAGCAATTTATAAATGTTTTCTGGTCCTTTTTGTCCCTCCAGGTTGCCATCAAACAGATTTCCAGTGACAGAGTCCAGCAGTGGGCGAGACTGGTGAGTAAATCAGACAGTGAACAACACATGTGAATGTCCGTTAAAGATGGTCGTATAGGAGAAATATACAGACGCAAACAGACAAGGTTTAGTCAAATAAACACCTGAATGACTCATCATGTGAGGTTGACAGTAAACAGTCAGTGAAGCAGACTTTGCCCCTAGTGGCCTGGTAGCTGAAAAATTACAATTTTTTTTTATAGTTTATACATTCTATTATAAACATGTAATTTGGGGCTACAACGATTATTTTTTCAAATAGTTTTTTATTTTTTTTAAGATACTTTTTGGGCATTTTTTTATGCTCTATTGATAGTTTAGAGACTAAATATTACTGTGATGTCTTTTACTGTGACATCACAGTAATATTTACAAAGTACGTTTAAAAAAAAAAAAAAAAACACTCTTTCTGCCTTTTCTCAGGCTAGGATGAACTGATTTTAATTTTATTGCAGAAGTTACAACAAGTACAAAGTTGCAAATTTTAAATGTTAGTTCCACTTTAGACCTTTGATTTGTCTATCTGAATGACTCATCATGAGAAGTTGAAAGTAAACAGTCAGTGAAGCAGACTTTGCCCCCTGGTGGCCTGATGGGTGAATTACAGTCGGGGGGGGGGGGGAGACTGGCCCCTAGTTCCCACGGAAACAGACCTGTGACATCACGGTTTAATAACTGTCAGAGGGTTTCCCCTAACTGACAAAAACACATTCTCTGATTCATCTGATATTTACTCAGGGACTCTCCCACACACACAGGGAGATACACACAGAAATACACACACCAAAAACACAGATATACACACACACACAGACTCTATCACATAGACACACACACACGCACACAGAGATACACACACACACACACACACAGTCTGTCCCACACACACACACACATAGACTCTATCACATAGTCACACACACACACACCAAAAACACCTGCAGATTAATCGGGACTCTCCCACACACACACACTCACACACATAGACAGATGCACAAACACCCAGTCACAAAGACGCACACTCTCCCTCTTTCACACACTCACACACACATAAACACACACACACACACACACACACACACACACACACACACACACATAAACACACACACACACAGATAAACACACACACACACACACACACATCACCCCAAAAACACCTGCAGATACAAAAACACCAAAATGACTCATCACTGGAACATGAGACGATTTGTTCAAAACATGTTTTCATTTGAACAAGACGTTTGTTTCCCACATTCTACAGAAGGAAAATAACTTCATCCCAGAGAGTAGATATTTTATTAGTTTAGTTTAGTACACACAAATAAATGCCCAAAAACAATAGCAAATGTCAAATACTCCTGTCCTCAATTTCCTTTTTTAGATTTTCTATTAGATTATTATTTTATTTTTTTTATTTTTTTTTTTTCATTACTGCTCAATTTTCTTGATGGTGTTTTGGGCCCCCCCCCCAAAACACCAAACACAACTCAATTGTGTATAGATAGATAGAAAACTAATAGATAGATAGATAGATATAGGTAGGTAGATAGATAGATAGACACACACCACACACACACACACACACACACACACACACACACACACACACACACACACACACACACACACACACACACACACACACACACACACACACACACACACACACACACACACACACACTATATAAAGCCATGTGTATATTAACCATGCCCCCCCCCCCCCTCTCTCTCTCAGCCAGGTGAGCCCAGCCCTGTCCCCATGGAGATCGCGTTGCTACAGCGCCTGTCGGAGGCCGGCGGTCACATGGGCGTGGTCCGGCTCATCGATTGGTTCCCGCTGCCCGAGGGGCGGGGCTTCCTGCTGGTGATGGAGAAACCTGCAAACTGCCAAGACCTGTTCGACTTCATCACCGAGAGGGAGGCCCTGCCCGAAAGCCTGGCTCTGAGGTATGGGGGGGGTGTGGGTGTGTGTGTGTGTGTGTGTGTGTCTCATTATATGTGTGTGAGTGTTTATGTGTGGCCTATTATTCTCTCTCTCTCTCTCTCTCTCTCTCTCTCTCTCTCTCTCTCCTCTCTCTCTCTCTCTCTCTCTCTCTCTCTCTCTCTCTCTCTCTCTCTCTCTCTCCAAAATATATATTAAAGTAAAAAAAAAAAAGGCAAAACACATCTGTAAAAAAATACTCCATTTACAAATTTTTTCGATATACATCTTTCAACTTTAAAGTGCTTCACAATATAGAATCAATAAATAAATAGCAATACACGAGAAAACAACATTAATGTATCTCCCTCTCCCTCCCTCCCTCCCTGTCTCTGTCTCTCCCTTCTCAAGTTCGATATTAAATACAGTTGTACAACATAAAAATAAGATTCTTAACTAAAAACATTCACAATTTCCGATGGAGTCCAACTTCAAACTCTTAACAACAGCTTTAAATTCGTTTAGAGTTACTAGGTCCTGAAGCTTAAGCTGCTTCTAGGGCTGCAACTAACGATTATTTTGATAATCGATTAATCTGTCGATTATTTTCTCGATTAATCGATTTTTAATCGATTAGTGTTTTGGTCCATAAAATGTCAGAACATGGTGAAAAATGTTGATCAATTTTCCAAAGCCCATGTTGACGTCCTCAAATGTTTTGTTTTGTCCAAAACACAAAGATATTTCAGTTTACTGTCATAATAGGATTAAAGAAACCAGAAAATATTCACACTTGAGAAGCTGAAATCAGAGAATTTGGAAAAAAATTATAAAAAAAATTACTTTATTATTTTAATAATCGATTCGTCGATTAATCGTTGCAGCTCTAGCTGCTTCTGCAGGTTATTCCATGACAACCTGTCATTAACATATCTCTTTGTCTCTCTCTGCAGGTTTTTCCGTCAGATCGTCTCCTCCCTGCTCTTCCTGCAGTCCCAGGGAGTCGTTCACAGAGACATAAAGGATGAAAACATCGTGGTGGACAGACGCTCTCTGGAGGTCAAGATCATAGACTTTGGATCAGGAGCGCCGCTCAAGGACTCACAGTACACCGAGTTTGAAGGTAAGGGGACGAGGGGTTTATCGTCTGTCTGTCTGTCTGTCTATCTATCTGTCTATGGTAGGGGGACGAGGGGATTTTACTCTGGTTGGTTTGATATACAGCAGCTTATTAAGACATAAAGGAAAAGTTTTTTTCCCCCCAGTAATTTTCATTCAAAAATGAGAAATTTTCATATATTCAAGAGTCATTACACATAGTTTTTATTTTATATTAATGATTACGGCTTACAGCTCATGGAAATCCCCCCCCAAAAGGTCTCAAAATATT
>CM047511.1:32931626-32946626 GCA_026122265.1 Ammodytes dubius | reverse complement strand
AATCGGTATGTTGCTAGCTACAGTGGGTCCCCCTTTTGTTTACATACCCGTTTACAGAGTCTAGGCTGTGTATTAACTATTTTCTTTTTGTGCACGGACAGGTAGCAGATCATGAGGAGATATTCACTGATTTTGACAACAAGCGTTCTCCAGAATCACTGACTACACCTTGTAACATTTCAAATCTGATTTTTTTTTTTTTCCATCATCAAACTAATATTCTGTCTGACTAACTTATGTCTTTTCATTTCCTGTCCTTCCAGAATGCCAGTCTCTGATTCGCTGGTGCCTGTCGTTCCGTCCCGAGGCTCGTCCCTCATTGGAGGAGATCCTGAGCCACCGCTGGATGGAGGCGGGGCAAGGGGAGGAGCTACAGGAGGAGTTCGACGGACAGGACAATGACAATGACAGTTCGCTCTCCGGCAAATCGCTCTGATCTGATCGCATCGCTGCTGCAACCCGCGGGGCTATACAGGGCTCTGGATGGACAAGTAAACCACATCTACACAGCGCAACCCAGTCTATACATCACTCTTGTTACAACAACATCAAAACAATGGCAACCCCACCCTGTCTGTAAATCGTAACACCATTCATACATAGCTCTGCCTGGCACAATGGCATCGCTGCAACCGCGGGCTATACAGGGCTCTGGATGGACACGTAAACCACATCTACACAGCGCAACCCAGTCTGTACATCACTCTTGTTACAACAACATCAAAACAATGGCAACCCCACCCTGACTATACAGCGTAAACACCATTCATACATAGCTCTGCCTGGTACATTAGCATCGCTGCAACCGCGGGCTATACAGAGCACTGGATGGGCACAACTCTAAATCTACACAAGCGCTGCAACCCCAGTCCATACAACGCTCTGCCTGGTACAATCCCATTTTAAACAGTGCTACAACATTTATACAGCTCCTGGTGCAACCCCCACCTAGACAGCTCTAACCAAGCATTCACTGTGATGCGATCGCTGCAACCCCACCCATCCATTGCTCTGCTTAGACCAGCCCCATCCATACAAACAGACAGAGGAATAAACGTAACACCATTCATAAGTCGCTGTCTCTGCCTAGCACAACAGAGCTATAACCAACCATTGACTGTGATGCGATTGCTGCAACCCCACCCATCCATTGCTCTGCTTAGACCAACCCCCGTCCATCCTTCCATACAGACAGAGGAATAAACGTAACACCATTTATGCGTTGCCCTGCTTAGCACAACAGAGCTATAACCAACCATTGACTGCGATTGCTGCAACCCCACCCATCCATTGCTCTACTTAACCCCCATCCGTCCATACAAACAGACAGAGGAATAAACGTAACACCATTCATGCGTCGCTGTCTCTGCCTAGCACAACAGAGCTATAACCAACCATTGACTGTGATGCGATTGCTGCAACCCCACCCATCCATTGCTCTGCTTAGACCAGCCCCCGTCCATCCGTCCAGACAAACAGACAGAGGAATAAACGTAACCCTGAACATACAGCGCTCTGGACTCAGACTGTAAAACACTGGATTTAAAGCAACAGCGACGACACTGAAACTATTTATGTTTTTTTTTTTTAGCGTTTTTTTTTTCTTTTTCTATAATTTATCGAACAATGTCGGGGGAACTTTGGGCAGAATGGCTTCGGTTTCGACACTGGTTATTTATTGAGCCGAGTATTTATTATTTTGGAAATTTTCTGGTTATTTCTTCTGGTTCTTTTAAACACTTGGGGACGAGTGAAACGGCCATGTCGGGAAAGATATTTAAATTCTGAGGACAGAGCCGTGATTTTACAAGAGAAAAGTTGAAATATTACGAAAAATAAGTCGAAATTATGAGAACAAATTACAATTCTCTTAATTTTATGACTTTATTTGAGTAAAATTACCTTTTTTATTCTCTTAATATTGTCAAGGTTTTCCCTTCAAGTGGCCATACAACTGTCGAACTATTTGAGATATTTATATTTAAAAACAGTTTTAGAGTTGAAGCGCTGAGTTGAGCTGAAACGTCTGAATGCCGGACACTTCCACACAAACAGGAGATCACACGATGACGAATAATAAATCTGTTAATATTAAAAACTATATTTTAAAATACTAGAAAATGGTTTAAAACAACTCAACGGTGAATTATTTTAGTTTAAAAGCTGCAATTTTCTTTTGAATGATTTAATTGAAGAAGAAAAAAATGTAATTCTAATTTTTTTTACTTTAATAGTTTTGTGCAAACTCATTTCGATAGTGACGTCATTCCAAATTTTAAAAAGTGTATATTTTTTTTCCCTCTCATGTGATCTTTCTGGTTTGAGTCTATTTTTATTTTTTTATATTTGCCTCCAGCATTCAGTCCATTTCTGCCTTTTAGTTCAAAACATGTAGAAACTCTGTTATTTAGAGATTCTTACTTTGTTACAAGAACTCCAGTGACCAGATAAATATATTCAACACAATATACAGAATATCGTAAAGTTCCTGAAAAAGTAATATTTCAACAAAATGTCACTTTAACTGGTAACGTCCAAAGAATGAAAATTTAAAGGTGGAGTCAGTGATTCTGGAGAACGCTTGTTGTCAAAATTAGAGTACTATTAAGAAGTGTGTGTGTGTGTGTGTGTGTGTGTTTTACAGTGTGTCTGTATGTGTGAGAGGGAGAAACGCAAGCTTGTGTGTGTGTGAGAGTGAGAGAGAGACGCAAGCGTGTGTGTGTGTGTGTGTGTGTGTGTGTGTGTGTGTGTGTGTGTGTGTGTGTGTGTTGTGTCTGTGATGAAATAGCAGATGAAACACTTGACTCCATCTTTAAAACAGGTGACTATAAGTAAAGTGTTTTCTGTCCTGTAAATATTGAGGCAATCTCACACATAACCATCGCAGGTCAGTTTACGTTTTTATATATTTTTATTTTGTCAAAGATTCAGTTTTTGAGGAGAGAGTCTGTCTGTTAATAACTCGTGGCTGTAGATACTTGTGTATTTCTCACACACACACACTCACACACGTATTTCTCAGACGGTTTTAAAGTGGCTACGCGTCACTTTGTCTTATGTTTATTTACATTAAATAAGAATTTTATGGATCGAAAAAGAAGAACAAAGATCCCACGTTCTAAATAATAAAACTATTTTTCTGTTTTCATCCCGTTGTGTTTGACTCATTATTTAAAGGTGCAGTGTGTGATATGACATCATCAAGAAAGTTCTAGAATGCAACGCTCCCTGGGTAACCCCACCCCTTTAGAATAATAACAGAAGCTACAGTGGCCTTCAAGGACAAGAACAATTCTACATTTTAAACAATGCTCCTGATGACATTCCAACTATGACACTTTCAAGATGGCGGTACTAGGCCTTGGTCCAAAATATGCAGAAATATGGACATACATGAGACCCTTTCTAAGGGAAAAAATAATAATTCAAAACATTTTTTTCAGCTATTATGCACTAAATTAAATGTACTTATGGATATTATAATTACTTTCTACAAAATCTGCTAGGAAATAAAACCCAAAATTCTACACACTGCAGGTTTAATATGTTTCACATTAAATTCACTGATATTTCCAACTCATTCAGGTTTGTTTATATTAGATTAAAGCTACAGTGTGTAATATCTGAGTATTTAGCGCCATCTAGTGACAGATAGATAGATGGATGGATAGATAGATAGATAGATATATAGATAGATGGATGGATGGATAGATAGACAGACATACAGATAGATAGAACGACAGAGACAGATGGATAAATAAACAAATAGATAGATAGATGGTTGGATAGATAAATAAACAGATAGATAGATAGATAAACAGATAGACAGACAGATAGATAGAGAGAGAGAGAGAGAGAGATAGATAGATAGACAGTTCACTGTATTGCAGTGTCTAACCAGCAGGTGGCGCTAAACATCAACAACATCTGAAGGAAACCCGGAAGTAAAATCAGAATGGATGAAGAGGTCTCACTCCGTCTGATATTTCACTGCTCACATTAAACATTGTTTACAGAAAGCGTTTCTATAAATTACACATTAGTTAGTTCATCAAATGTGGTCCGTGTGTGTGTGTGTGTGTGTGTGTGTGTGTGTGTGTGTGTGTGTGTGTGTGTGTGTGGCCTTTAAAGGGCTGTTTGAGGGTTAACACTAGGTTTTAAGGACAGGCCTTTAAAGGGCTGTTTGAGGGTTAACACTAGGTTTTAAGGACAGGCCTTTAAAGGGCTGTTTGAGGGTTAACACTAGGTTTTAAGGACAGGCCTTTAAAGGGCTGTTTGAGGGTTAACACTAGGTTTTAAGGTTCAGGTATGAATTAGGTTTATGTTAGGGTTAGTGTAAGGGTTGGGGTTAGGCATTTAGTTTGGATGGTTAGGGTTAGGGTAAAGGGCTAGGGGATGCATTATGTCAATGAATGTCCTCACAAGTATAGGCGCCTCCTACTAGTACAGGCAACTTGTGAGAAAATATGGGTGGACCTCTCAAAAATTGCAACAGAAACCATTCCAACTGTTTTTGACTCATGAATATGTAATAAATAACATACTAAAAGTCTTAAGGAATCCAAGTGGTGGAAAGTTATTTTCTAAGGGGTTTCTTAACCATACCTTTATGTCAATTTTCGCAATTTGCACGTTTTCTATGCTACTAGTTTCTGGTATAAGATACATTTACACTAATTGACTGCACCAAATATTGCACTCTTTTGTATTTCTGCACATGACAATAAATCATTTGAAATCTTTTGGTGGTATTGTTGAAATAAATAACGCTTAAAAATTAACATCAACAACAAATTCTTCACACAAAAAAGAAAAAAAAGGCGGTTCTCTACATGAATAACCAAACCAACCTACCCTTCAAAACTATAAAGTTGGCCTATATTTGGTTGCAACATTTAGGCTTAGTTCATTCTGCTCTCATCACTGCAAAATTTCTGAAAACATTACTGAAATCATTACAAAAAAGTTCTTAATCTTTTAACTCAAATCTGTTCCTTCAGTTATTTCCAACTTCTTTGTGCCTTGTGTCTTTCTTTGCATTAAGAACTTTTTAAGGTCTATTTTTATTTTTTATTTTTAGAAACCATACAGAAAGCAGGACCTTGGTGGTTATAATGATTAAAACAGGATGATGCTGCTCGTCAGCTTCATTGTGGTAGGACCCGGCTGGCTGGTCGATTGGCCAGGTTTGTGAAAAACTGGTCAGACCTGGCTGGCCGTGTCAACCTGAAGACTCATGTCAAAGCCTTTAGAAGTTGTTGACAGATGGAACTTGTTATTGGTGACGTAGTGGCCCATCCTGTTTTAACCGGTTTTACAATCTCTGTATTTGTAGTTTCTCTGGTTCCTGGACACATCAGATCCTCCACGAATCTCTCCCCCGCGGCTGGTTCCCCTTACCCCCCCTTAGCCCCCTGCGAGTGTCCGCTTGAGAGGTCACTAAAGCGGGTTAGAATCCTGAGGTCGCTACGGTGGTCTGGAGGTAGCTTGGAAGGCTAGCGGGGCGTTAGCCGAGCTGAAGCCGGGCTAAGGCGCACCATGGCCGGCGTGAGCAACAGCCAAGCGACGGAGGAGAAGTCAGTTACAAGGGGCCAGAGCGCAGGTGAGAGGACACACTGCTAGCGACACATTTCCACAGCGAGATCACGCGAGACATAAAATAATATTTCTGTTTCTTTTTACCTGAAAAATTGTATAAATAATTAAAAGTGTTTAGTGTTTCCGTCAGTTACACAGCAAGCTAACTAGCAGCTAAACTAGCCAAACTTAGCTCACTGTTTGAGGCGTTTAATATACTATTTAAGCAGTTAAGTTATCCAGAAAACTAAATACCTAATGTCCATACTATTTAACATCATCTCAGAAGTTTAAAAAGTAAATTCAGTGTATTTATCGTAATGAAAACGGACGGGAAAGTGACTGTTAGCATTTTTCGCTGAGCTCAATGCTATACTTGAATGCTAGTCAAATTGTTGGCTTACTCTTGTGTTGTTTATGCTTTGAAATAAACGGGTTTATCTTGTTTATCTGCACTGCAAAGAGTCGTTTAAGGTGTTTTCTTAGACAAGCTATTGTTAGCCTAGCACACAGGTAAAACAAGGTGAGAGATTGTCAGATAGGCTGGTGACGTGGACTCAAAGATACACACACCATGCGATACAAATCTCATATACTACACTACATACTAAAGTACAGAAGAGTTTTAGTCTTTTTACTACACTACATACTAAAGTACAGAAGAGTTTTAGTCTTTTTACTACACTACATACTAAAGTACAGAAGAGTTTTAGTCTTTTTACTACACTACATACTAAAGTACAGAAGAGTTTCAGTCTTTTTACTACACTACATACTAAAGTACAGAAGAGTTTTAGTCTTTTTACTACACTACATACTAAAGTACAGAAGAGTTTTAGTCTTTTTACTACACTACATACTAAAGTACAGAAGAGTTTTAGTCTTTTTACTACACTACATACTAAAGTACAGCAGAGTTTTAGTCTTTTTACTACACTACATACTAAAGTACAGAAGAGTTTTAGTCTTTTTACTACACTACATACTAAAGTACAGAAGAGTTTTAGTCTTTTTACTACACTACATACTAAAGTACAGAAGAGTTTTAGTCTTTTTACTACACAACATTAAAGTACAGAAGAGTTTTAGTCTTTTTACTACACTACATACTAAAGTACAGAAGAGTTTTAGTCTTTTTCCTACACTACATACTAAAGTACAGAAGAGTTTTAGTCTTTTTCCTACACTACATACTAAAGTACAGAAGAGTTTTAGTCTTTTTACTACACTACATACTAAAGTACAGAAGAGTTTTAGTCTTTTTGCTACACTACATACTAAAGCACAGAAGAGTTTTAGTCTTTTTACTACACTACATACTAAAGTACAGAAGAGTTTTAGTCTTTTTACTACACTACATACTAAAGTACAGAAGAGTTTTAGTCTTTTTACTACACTACATTTACACTACACTACATACGAATACTCCAAAATGCTATTGGAGTTAGTGGGGCATTTATGTATTT
Organism: Ammodytes dubius; assembly: GCA_026122265.1. NCBI lineage: Eukaryota > Metazoa > Chordata > Actinopteri > Uranoscopiformes > Ammodytidae > Ammodytes > Ammodytes dubius. The sequence goes on along the minus strand of CM047511.1, from coordinate 32,939,583 downwards.
TCAGCATACTACAATTGACGTGCATGTATTGGGACATCCTAAATCTTTTTCTGGCATAATTATGGGCATTGAAACACACATGCACACACACACACACACACACGCACACGTACACACACACACACACAGTCAGGCACACACTGAGACACACACACACACACCACACACACACACACACGTACACACACATTCTTGCAGGACACACCTGTGGTTTACAGGTTTACAGGTTTACAGGTAACACACCTTTATGTGTCGCCTGTTCACTCCCGGAGTGTAAATAGAATGTCCTATATTGTGAAAGAGTGTCCGGTATGTCTGTCTCTTATACATCTAGAACAAACAAGATAACTACCTTTCACTAGGGCTGTGTGTGTGTGTGTGTGTGTGTGTGTGTGTGTGTGTGTGTGTGTGTGTGTGTGCGTCTGTCTGTCTGCCTCAGTGTGTGTGTGTGTGTGTGTGTGTGTGTGTGTGTGTGTGCGTCTGTCTGTCTGTCTGTCTGTCTGTCTGTCTGTCTGTCTGTCTCAGTGTGTGTGTCTGTCTGACTTCGATTGCGATTAATGAACGATTATTTTTTATTTTTGCCTGACGAGGTTTGTAGGTGTAAAATGCTGAACTATTAAAGCTTGGGTATTTTTTATAATGAAAGCGGTTCAGATCTAATCTTTGGCAATTAAAAGTGCAGTCAGTGATTCTGGAGAACGCTTGTTGTCAAAATCACTTTTTGTCAAAATCAGTGAATATCTCCTCATGATCCACTACCTGTCTGTACTGTGTGTGCGCTTGGAGCCTAGGCTCTGTAAACGGGCATGCAAATAAACCGTTTATTTAGTCCACTGGTTCCTAAGGTAAACATGCCAGTTTACAGAGCCTAGGATGTGTATATTGACACTGGGTTTTTTCAAAAAGTTTGTTTGTAACTTTGCTAACATACGCTAACACTGGGCAAACATCAGAGGGCCCACTGTAGCTAGTTTACAGAGCCTAGGCTGTTTATTAACAACACTGGAGCTTTTTCAGCACACACACAGTACAGACAGGTAGCGGATCATGAGGAGATATTCACTGATTTTGACAACAGGCGTTCTCCAGAATCACTGACTACACCTTTAACTTATTTTAAGTTGTTTAAACACATTTTTCAATAGTTTGTATGTAGTTTTGATGTGTGTGTATCTCTCTCCTTAGTAAACTGGTGTGTAAACAAGGGGTCCTGTCGTATAGCTAGAAACATGGCAGTGACAGTTTACAGAGCCTAGGCTGTGTGTTAACTCTAGAAATGTAAATATTTTAATATATATTTGTGTGTATTTTTCACTCACTCACTCACTCACTCACTCACTCACTCACTCACTCACACACACACACACACACACACCCTGTTACACACACACACACACACACACACACACACACACACACACACACACACACACACACACAGACACTCACACACAAGTTTGTATGTAGTTTTGATTTTTGTGTATTTTTCTCTTGTTTAGTTGCCTTTGTGTACGAAATGTGCTAGAAATAAAGTTGTGTTGAATCAGAATTCATCACTCATGCTCACTCATCCTAACACTTCACTGTTCACTATATATTATATACCGTTTATTTAGTTCAGTTGTTCCCAAGTTAGGGTTCTGGACAAAATGAGGAGAAACCTTCAATTCTGTAATATCAAATAATAATTTCTGAAATAATTTTTTGGGTGATCTTAAAAAGGTCTTTAAAATGTCTTAAATTTGACTTTAAAAGAGGCGCAAGAACCACATCAGTCATGTCAATTTGTTCGTTTGTCATGGAGGGACCAAAGAGAACTAGAATTGCAATTCCTTGAAGAAATTGCGGTGTGAATGCTGACACTGATGCTGAAGCTGATGCTGAAATTGACTTCACTGCTGAATGTTGATGAAGAACGAAGGATGAATATATCTGAATCAACAGAATGGTTGAATAATAGAATGTTTGAAAAATGTGGAATATTTGGAAGTTTGAATGGACTTTCTAGCTGAATTGAGGAATGAAATATGACCTTGAAGTATGACCTCCAAAATTTAATCAGTTCATCTTTGAGTCAGAATCAACATTTGTGCAAAATTTGAAGAAAAATCGTGGAAGCGTTCATGAGAATGCAGTCACAAAAGGCAACGTCAAAGTGACCTTGAAATTTGACCTTTGACCTCTAAACTCTTGTGATGTCATCTCTGAGTCATAATCAACATCTGTGCAAAATTTTAAGAAAATCCGGTGAAGTCTAAAATTTGGTGTTGGAGCGGGGAATTGAACCCCCAACCCTGTGTTCAGCTCAATCAGGATACTACCATGTAATGCCCTGAAGGAGCTGAACATGTAGAATGTGGTATGAAGTTTATTGGATGAAAACTGACTGAGTAACTGCTACTTGAATTTTGTGTGTGTTGTGTGTGTGTGTGTGTGTGTGTGTGTGTGTGTGTGTGTGTGTGTGTGTGTGTGTGTGTGTGTGTGTGTGTGGTGTGTGTGTGTGTGTGTGTGTGTGTGTGTGTGTGTGTGTGTGTGTGTGTGTGTGTGTGTGTGTGTGTCTGTGTGGTGTGTGTGTGTGTGTGCGTGCGTGTGTGTGTGTGTGTGTGTGTGTGTGTGAGTGTGTGTGTGCGTGTGTGTGCATGTGTGTGCGTGTGTGTGTGTGTGTGTGTGTGTATGTGTGTGTGTGTGTGTCTCTCCCTCCCTCTCTCTCTCTCTCTATGGATCCTAATGATTGGAGTTTGACCTACATATTAGCCTATGATGTCACAGACAGGTGCAGAGGTCTCTATAGTGATTGACAGCTAATCAGTGTGCCAATTGCAAACAGCTGTTATGCATGCAGTTAGTGATCTCTCCCTCTCAGGGATGAAACAGAGAGGCGTTTTCAAATGAACGCTAAGCCCGAACTTCTGCCTCTCACACGCAAACCGTTTGTCTGACAGAAAAAATGAGCGAACCGTGAGAATGAGATGATTCCAATTAATATTCACTGTGACATTTGGGTCTGTATTGTAAACAATTTGGTTAGGCCAGCAAGTTGAAAATGGAGTTCACTCGACATCCGATCATGGAGTGTAGCTCCATCCACTCACTGTTTGATTTTGAGATTGCGTGCCTTCAAACAAGGCTGTCTCATGAGAAAACTAAACATTTGTTGAAAAAACGGTTTAAGATTATGAAAGAGGGAAGTCAGCTGAATATTTATCTGTTTGAATTAAGTTTCTCGGATGAAGTATGAATGAGCAGAAGCGTTTGGCGTCATGTCCAAATGCTTCGCATTTGGACCCTTTCCCTATTAATTAACATTGAGAGATTGTTTGTTTATTAAACCTTTATTATCTCTAAAGCTATACATTTTATGAAAAACGAGTGAATTATGAAAGTCTGCTGCTGTGCAAGACGAACAGGAAGAACTTTGAATGGAGTTTCTACGATGAAGTATGAATGAGTAGGAACGATCATATTTCTGCATGAAATATTAAAATTCATAAAAGTTGAATTTATTTGAAATTTTGCAGTGTGGCAAAAAATTCTGAATCGTACAGATTAATGTCCTGAATTAGCTGAACAATTGAAGGTGTATATGAAGTTTGTGGGAATAAGTATGAATGAGTGGCCGGGATCTGAATATTTTTCATAAAACGTTGAAAAAATATGAAATTATGAATTTTTTTGAAAATGTTGAAATGGTCCCAAGAAGCCCTTGAAGAGCTGAAAATGTTGATATGTGGAAGTTGTATGAAGGTTGAAGTATGTTGAAGTTATTGAACGACAAAGAAGTGGCGGAATAAAAAATAATAATAAGAACTAGAATTGCAATTCCTTGAAGAAATTGCGGTGTGAATGCTGACACTGATGCTGAAGCTGATGCTGAAATTGACTTCACTGCTGAATGTTGATGAAGAACGAAGGATGAATATATCTGAATCAACAGAATGGTTGAATAATAGAATGTTTGAAAAATGTGGAATATTTGGAAGTTTGAATGGACTTTCTAGCTGAATTGAGGAATGAATTATGACCTTGAAGTATGACCTCCAAAATTTAATCAGTTCATCTTTGAGTCAGAATCAACATTTGTGCAAAATTTGAAGAAAAATCGTGGAAGCGTTCATGAGAATGCAGTCACAAAAGGCAACGTCACAGTGACCTTGAAATTTGACCTTTGACCTCTAAACTCTTGTGATGTCATCTCTGAGTCATAATCAACATCTGTGCAAAATTTTAAGAAAATCCGGTGAAGTCTAAAATTTAGTGTTGGAGCGGGGAATTGAACCCCCAACCCTGTGTTCAGCTCAATCAGGATACTACCATGTAATGCCCTGAAGGAGCTGAACATGTAGAATGTGGTATGAAGTTTATTGGATGAAAACTGACTGAGTAACTGCTACTTGAATTTTGTGTGTGTGTGTGTGTGTGTGTTGTGTGTGTGTGTGTGTGTGTGTGTGTGTGTGTGTGTGTGTGTGTGTGTCTGTGTGTCTGTGTGTGTGTCTGTGTGTCTCTGTGGTAGTGTGTAGGGTTGTGTGTGTGTGTGTGTGCGTGCATGTGTGTGTGTGTGTGTGTGTGTTGTGCGTGTGTGTGTGCGTGTGTGTGCGTGTGTGTGTGTGTGTGTGTGTGTATGTGTGTGTGTGCGTGTGTGTGCGTGTGTGTGTGTGTGTGTGTGTGTATGTGTGTGTGTGTGTGTGTCTCTCCCTCCCTCTCTCTCTCTCTCTCTATGGATCCTAATGATTGGAGTTTGACCTACATATTAGCCTATGATGTCACAGACAGGTGCAGAGGTCTCTATAGTGATTGACAGCTAATCAGTGTCTCAATTGCAAACAGCTGTTATGCATGCAGTTAGTGATCTCTCCACCTCAGGGATGAAACAGAGAGGCGTTTTCAAATGAACGCTAAGCCCGAACTAATGGCCCTATCTCGCAAACCGTTTGTCTGACAGAAAAAATGAGCGTACCGTGAGAATGAGCAGATTCCAATTAATATTCACTGTGCCATTTGGGTCTGTATTGTAAACAATTTGGTTAGGCCAGCAAGTTGAAAATGGAGTTCATTTTACATCCGATCATGGAGTGTAGCTCCATCCACTCACTGTTTGATTTTGAGATTGCGTGCCTTCAAACAAGGCTGTCTCATGAGAAAACTAAACATTTGTTGAAAAAACTGTTAGATGATTATGAAAGAGGGAAGTCAGCTGAATATTTATCTGTTTGAATTAAGTTTCTCGGATGAAGTATGAATGAGCAGAAGCGTTTGGCGTCATGTCCAAATGCTTCGCATTTGGACCCTTTCCCTATTAATTAACATTGAGAGATTGTTTGTTTATTAAACCTTTATTATCTCTAAAGTTATACATTTTATGAAAAAATAGTGAATTATGAAAGTGTGGTCCTGTGCAAGACCAACAGGAAGAACTTTGAATGGAGTTTCTACGATGAAGTATGGACGAGTAGGAACGATCATAATTTTGCATGAAATATTAAAATTCATAAAAGTTGAATTTATTTGAAATTTTGCAGTGTAGCAAAAAATTCTGAATCATACAGAATAATGTCCTGAATTAGCTGAACAATTGAAGGTGTATATGAAGTTTGTGGGAATAAGTATGAATGAGTGGCCGGATCTGAATATTTTTCATAAAACGTTGAAAAAATATGAAATTATGAATTTTTTTGAAAATGTTGAAATGGCCCATGGAAGCCCTTGAAGAGCTGAAAATGTTGATATGTTGAAGTTGTATGAAGGTTGAAGTATGTTGAAGTTATTGAACGCCAAAGAACGTACGGAATAATAATAATAATAATAAGAATAAATACGCAGAATATTAAAGCTGTGAATGCTTTCAGCATTCACACCAATAAATACGCAGAATATTAAAGCTGTGAATGCTTTCAGCATTCACACCAACAAGTGGAGCGGTTGAGGTATTTGGATTCAATCTCTAGCTATATTCTCCCAAAATCCTCCATCCCAGCTTTAAATAATTTTTTGGGTGATCTTAACTCGTTTAAGTTATTTTAAGTGGTTTGAACACATTTTTCAAAAGTTTTTTTTTTGTAGTTTTCTGTGTATATTTCTCTGTTTGTTGAACATGCCATTCAGAGCCTAGGCTGTGTATTAACAACATGCCAGTTTACAGAGCCTAGGCTGTGTATTAACAACATGCTAGTTTACAGAGCCTAGGCTGTGTATTAACACTGGGTTTTCTATGTGTTGTTCCCCCCAGTGAACCGGCGGTTGAAGTACATCAGCTTGGCTTCACTCATTCTAACCATTAACTGTTCTCTAAATAAATAATAATAATAATAATAATAATAATAATAATAATAATAATAATAATAATAATAATAATAATAATAATAAAAGTTGGTATGTAATTTTGATGTCTGTGTTTTTTTTTTTTTTTTTGGAAGATATTTTTTTGGCCATTTTTATGCTTTATTGATAGTGTAGAGACAGAGTTGAAATGGGGCAGAGAGGGGAGTGACATGCAGAGAACGACCGCGGGCTGAAGTTTACTTTGTGTATGAAAGGTGCTACGAATAAAGTTGTCTTGAATTTTTTTCCTTAGTAAATCACTCACTCACTCACTCACTCACTCACTCACTCACTCACTCACTCACTCACTCATCACTCACTCACTCACTCACTCACTCACTCACTCACTCACTCACTCACTCACTCACTCACTCACTTATTTTTCTCTGTTTACTTTGTGTATGAAAGGTGCTACAAATAATTATTTTTTTTCCTTAGTAATTCCGTCACTCACTGACTCTTTCACACACACACACACACACACACACACTCTTACACACACACTGTTACACACTCACTCACTCACAGTTACACACACACACCAAAATCATCTTAAAAAAAATAGTTGGAATGTAATTTTGATGTCTGTTTTTAAGAATAAATAAATAAAGTTGTCTTGTGTGTTTCCCTCAGTGAACCGGCGGTTGAAGTACATCAGCTTGGCGGTTCTGGTGGTGCAGAACGCGTCTCTCATCCTGTCAATCAGATACGTGCGCGTGCGCACCGTTCTACACACCAGCGCCGTGGTGATGGCAGAGTCCTGAAGGTCTCCACCTGTCTCGATCATACTCATCCCAGAAGAGTGTGAGGTCCTCAACTCACTCACTCGACTCACTCACTCACTCATCACTCACTCACTCACTCACTCACTCACTCACTCACTCACTCACTCACACATTTACTCACTCACTCACTCACTCACTCACTCACTCACTCACTCACTCACTCACTCACTCACTCACTCACTCACTCACTCACTCACTCACTCACTCACTCACTCACTCACTCACACACTCACTCACTCACTCACTCACTCACTCACACACTCACTCACTCACTCACTCACTCACTCACTCACTCACTCACTCACTCACTCACTCACACTCACACACTCACTTCACTCACTCACTCACTCACTCACTCACTCACTCACCATCGCTCGCATCACCACACTCGCTCGCTCATCGCTCACTCACTCACTCACTCACTCACTCACTCACTCACTCACTGGCACACATACATAGACACGTTTATATACACACACACACACGTTAATACACACACACACACACGTTAATACACACACACACACACACACACACACACACACACACACACACACACACACACACACACACAGGGACACAGACAGACAAACAGACAGACAGACACACACACACATGTTTACAAAGTCGTGCACACAAACTGAAAATTGTGCGAATAAATATGCAAATTTGGCAATATCTAACTAGTGTGTGTCTCTCCCTCCCTCCCTCCCTCTCTCTCTGTCTGTGTGTGTGTGTGTGTGTGTGTGTGTGTGTGTGTGTCTGTCTCTCTCTCTCTCTCTCTCTCTCTGCGTGTATGTATCTTTCTTTGCCCTGTGTGTGTGTGTGTCTGTGTGTGTGTGTGTCTCTCTCTCTCT
>CM047511.1:32916626-32926626 GCA_026122265.1 Ammodytes dubius | reverse complement strand
TTAAACTTATTTTACCCTTTTTTTATTATTAAATAAAATGGTTTGGATCAAATTATTATTATTTTTCAGTCAATATCATGAACTAAAAATTACTCCAATTCAACAGATGAAGCTGTAACAATGATGGAGTTGACATTGGGTCGACCAAACCTACCGGAAAATAATTAAAGCATTTGAAACATGTCAAGGTATATTAAAAAATAAGTCCTATTATTCTGTGTCTCTGCCTTAACACTTTTACTTTTACTTTAACTGTGTGAAAAGAGAAAACAGCTAATAAGCCTTATGCTGCATGGAGAGTGAATGTTCTCACGTGCGTTTATTAAAGCCCTCTGTAAACCTAGGTTGCGTTCCGAATCGCATACTCTTTATTTTTTCTATTCTACATACTACATCCGACGATAAAAATAATCTAGTTAGGATGCAGTAGGCATACTATTGGGACATACTTTTACTCTCTTATTTCATCATAACATGGCTCCTTGATCTTGCCTCTTGCTTTTATATCCGTCTCATCCCCGTTTGTTTTCATGTGGAGGCTCCGTCGATGTGACGTCACTTCACGTGCGCACTGGATTGTGGGTCAGAATCACCCAAATAGGATGCAGTTTTCAACACTAACAATCTTGGCCGGATGAAGTAGGACATCCGGGTACTTCTAACCATCCTAAATCTGGGGCCACAAGAATCAGGACATCCTAAATCTTTTTTCTACCAAACTATATAGTAGAAAGTATGCGATTCGGAACGCAACCCTAGTTTCCACTAAGCGGTATAGTTTGGTTTCGGTACAGCTTGGCACCCATTTATTTGCTTTTCCACATTCAAACTAAGCAAACAATACCGTACCTATTGTTGTCCCCCTATTGGTTGTTTGAACCAAGCTATCCCGAAAAGGGGGTGGAGCTACACAATGCAGTCATTTGATTGGTCAACATAATCGTCATTTCCTGCTATGTGTAATCTCCTTGACAACATTCAAATCTTTATTTAGAGACAAATGTCGATGCAGCTATTGTAGTCTGACACCGACATTAAGTTGTATTTTTTGCCTGGGAGAATTTTAGGCAAAAATCATCTTTATTCTTATTTTAAGGGAAATTAAATGTATAAATATAAATATAAATCGGCTAAAAATCTCTGAAAAAAAACTGACATGGGATCAGTTTTGAGACGCAGCTGTGACTGGGATGTATGTGCTCGTTTGATTTGAGCACTTTATTGTATATTTTTTTTTATATGTAAAATAAATTACCGAATCATAATTATTATAATGTCTGTTTTGATACTGCAAGCGCCTTGTTGAAGAAGGCTGATCAGTGAGGGGCGATTTATGAATGTTATTTACGGTTGTTTTATGGAGAATTTTTTGATCGGGATTAAAAAATGGTGGTCTCTTTTTGTTTGTTTTTTAAGCTAATTTCTGGTGATTTTTTTGTTTATTTTTTTGTTTTTAAATTGCTTTTTCGATTTTTTTTTTTTTTTATCCGGAGAAAATTGTTGGTTTCGTTGTGTTTTGTTTTTTGTTAAGCTACTTTTTTTTGGTGAATCCTTTTTTTTTTTTCTTTTTTTTTTTTCGCCTTTTTTGAAGAATTTATTTTTGTATTTTTGTCTCCGAATCACTGTAGGAAATTATGAATTTGACGTGAATTTAGTTACTGATTTGATACGTCACGTTTAAAATGAGGCAGCTGAGAATTTAAGCTACTTGCGTTTCCCGAACCCATTTATTATCAATGAATTGGTTATTTTGTCCAAACAACTTGTTCTTGGACAGTTTAAGGATTTTTTTTTTAACTTTTATATTTTTATTTTTATTTTTATTTTTAACCTTCTAAACCTTGAACATAATCGATTAATACTTTCTCCATATCTTACTAAATAACTAAAGCACATTGTAAACTGAATTGAGAGCTGACTCCTGCCTCTTATCATTTACTAAATTAATTAATTGATAACATACTGCAAATTCTGGGCTTTTTTTTCTGTCTACCAACCAATTTAAAACTAAAATAAAAAGTTAATTTTATCGCGATGTGAAAGCGTTTTAAGAAGTTTCTCTCCTCTCAAATGCAGATCTTAGTTATTCTGACCTAGATTTTGTAAATAGAAGAAGGGGGATATTATGATTTTTCAGTTTATACTTTGCTTTATATATAAAAAAAAAAAAAAAAATCTAGGTACATTTGACGCAATAAATTCAGCCCTGGAGTCAAATAATTTCATCAAATACAAGAAAATATTTTTTATTTTTTTTATTTTTATTTTTTGTTACATAAATTTGTCGGGATGAATCCAGCCCTCGAATCCAACAACAAAATTATTTCTTCACAAAAACTAGAATTTTTTTTTATTTTATTTTATGTTGTTTTCCAGCTCCTACAGGTCAGATAGTTTGGAGACAAAGTTACAAAAATATAAAAATTCAAAATAATATCAATAAATATTCTGGAGATTTTTTTTCTTAATTCACTCAAACTGAAAAAAACAAAAAACAAAACAATTAATACATTTTTTTTCTGCATCTTGTATAAAAAAAAATTAATAAAAAAAAAATTGAAAATAAATCATCCAGTTGAAAACTATATATTAATATATCAATTTATTTTTTTCTTTTATTGTGGGAGTGAATGGGTGATCTGTAAGGATGGGGGTTTTATTTTGGCGGGGAAGAGGAAAATGTCGCAAGTGGCTCCATGTTTCTATGTGACGACAATTTATTTTTTTATTTTTATTATTTAATCAAAATTAAAATAATTTCGATTTTTTTTTTATTATTTTTTGATTTGAGATTTTTGTATTTTACAAAAAACAAAATCAAAAAAATTATGAATTTTATTTCACAAAAGACATCTAGAGCGCCACCTTCTGGCTCTTAGTAATATATCCTGTAAAAATTCAATGCAATTTTCAAATAACTCATTCATGGATTTTATTCTTTCATTCATAAGAATAGTATCTTTAAAATCCATCAAGATTTGTTTTTTTGGACGATCTAGTTGTAGAATCGTCCAATAGAATCGCTTGGAAATCTTTACAGGATGTATTAAAGGTGCATTCAGTGATTCTGGAGAACGCTTGTTGTCAAAATCACTTTTTTTGTCAAAATCAGTGAATATCTCCTCATGATCCATTACCTGTCTGTACTGTGTGTGTGTGCTGGAGAAAAATCCAGTGTTAATACACAGCCTAGGCTCTGTAAACTGGCATGTTGCGATGGTGGGCCATTTGTTTATATACCAGTTTACAGAGCCTAGGCTGTGTATTGACACCAGATTTTATTTTTTCAGTGCACACACAGTACAGACAGGTAGTGGATCATGAGGAGATATTCACTGATTTTGACAAAAAGCATTTTCAAGAATTACTGACTGCACCTTTAAGATACTTTTCCTCTTCTCAGCCGTGTGTGTGTGTGTGTGTGTGTGTGTGTGTGTGTGCGTGTGTGCGTGTGTGGTGTGTGTGTGCGCGTGGTGTGTGTGTGTGTCTCTCTCTGTGTGTGTGTGTGTGTGTGTGACGGATCTGTTTATTTTGCACTTGATTGTCTGACTTGTACACAATGCCTCTTGACATGTAAATACTTCTTTTGGTAAAAAGTTTTATATAAACAAGGAAATGGACTTAAACATACTCTGGAGTTTGTCTTAATTTCTAGGAATTTTATAGTAAAAATAATCATAATAAGTTTAATTAAAGGAGCTACGAGGAACTTTTAAATATTTCTGAAACAGTCTCATTTTTCCTCTGATGATCATAAATGACATGTAACAGAAAAACGAGACCATCAGTGTAAAGAACGTTATTTTTTTTATATAGTTTTTCTTAATGCCTTTGTCATGGGTATACGCTCACCCAGGAACAACAGCTGGCGTAGTAGAAACACTACCGCTTTTGAACCAAAGGGGGCGCTAGAATTAACACACACTGAAAGTTCCTCAGAGCACCTTTAAGGTTTTATTTTTTTTTGTCAGTTTTCAAAGAATGACATACAAATATTTTTAGAAAAGACACTTCAGGATATTAGGTTACAATTTAAAACTACTATTTGTACAGGTCTTAAAAAATGCATTTCCAGCATGTTTTTAAGAAGAAAATGTCTCATAAATCAGACAGTGAACAACATATGAACAAATCCTTCTGTAATAACCTTCAGAATAGTGCTGAGAATGATTATGGAAAGTTTAGTTGATGTAAGTGCTTTAGAAGTTGAGATTTTTGGTTCAGAGTATTGAATTAAAAAAAAACTAATGTTGAGATAATGTCCGTTAAAGATGGTTGTATAGGAGAAATATACAGATGCAAACAGACAAGGTTTAGTCAAATAAACACCTGAATGTACATGTTGGACCTTTGATTTATACTAGTATGAAAGAAGACATGTTATGGAAGATAAGTAGACAGAAAATGTAATGTTTTTGCCTTTACTTGTTTATTTTTCCCTAACTCTCTCTAACTATTAACATGTAGAAGTCTCACTTTTTTCTCCGATCTATCCCTGCGTTCCAATCCCCATACTTCCCTACTATTTAGTATGCCAGAAAAAGATTTAGGATGTCCCAATACATGCACGTCAATTGCAGTATGCTGAAAATACACAATTGCCCCACTAACTCCAACAGCATTTTGGAGTATTCGTCTTTATTCTTGACATTTCTCGACATAATGAAAATAAATCTTCCTTATCTGATTTTTTTTGTGTGGCCCTAAAACTCTTCTGTACTTTAGTATGTAGTGTAGTAAAAAGGCTAAAACTCTTCTGTACTTTAGTATGTAGTGTAGTAAAAAGACTAAAACTCTTCTGTATTTTAGTATGTAGTGTAGTAAAAAGACTAAAACTCTTCTGTACTTTAGTATGTAGTGTAGTGAAAAGAAAAGAGTATGTGATTTGGAACGCAGGGTTTTGTAAAATTTCCACAAAGAGAAATTTGAGGAAAACTTCCCGTTAACTTTCTCTTTCTCTTTTCCTATGTTATGGAAATAATAATAATAATAATAAAATAATATATTATAATATTAATTTCCATAACAATTATAATATTCTGGACATTTTCTAACCGCCGATCTCAAACTAACCTTCATGGAGCTGTTGAGTGACCAGTAATTGGTTTTATTCACAGGTACGTTCACGCAAAAAATTTAAAGACCTACTTCACCGGTTTGAATATGAAGGCGTATTGAATTCTGTGATGTCTTTTACTGTGACATCACAGTAATATTTACAAAGTACGTTTTTTTTAACCCTATATTTCTCTTTCTGTGATGTCACGAGAAAGAAATATAGGGTTTAAAAAAAACACTCTTTCTGCCTTTTCTCAGGCTAGGATGAACCGATTTCAATTTTTTTCGCACATTTATACTGCATAGGATCTCAGAATTCAATACACCTTCATATTCAAACCGGTGAAGTAGGCCTTTAATCAAAATCAATTTTAAACCCGTGAATCCAACATAATACAACACCTCAAATGGCTCCTTCAGTGTCTATTTACATATTTACATTTGTTTTTTGTGTATTTTTGCTTAATTTGCTTCTTTTCATGGTCGTTTTTCATCTTTTATTAGCTGATTTGTGTCTGTCTGTGGTGATTTCTTGGTATCCAGCTTCTTTTCAGTTTTTTCGTGGTAATTTTGATTATTTTTTATTATTTTCGTGGTAATTTTTATTATTTTCGTGGTAATTTTTATTATTTTCGTGGTAATTTTGATTATTTTCATGGTTATTTTGGAACTTTTTGGGGTCGTCTTTTTGGTGTTTTTGTGTTGCTTATTGTATGTCCATTATTTTTATTATTTTCCCCATAATTTGCATTGATCGTTTGACCTCTACCCTTTAAAATGTTTGTTGTTTCCAAATCTCATAATATTTACAAACACTTTCAACTTTTTTTCTTCACATAAATCTAAGGAAAATCGGAAAATCATCACTAACTCCTTATCTATTCTCTTCTCTGCTTGTGTGTGTGTGTGTGTGTGTGTGTGTGTGTGTGTGTGTGTGTGTGTGTGTGTGTGTGTGTGTGTGTGTGTGTGTGTGTGTGTGTCTCTTCCAGGTGTTCAGGGAAACAGAAAGGATCCTGAGTGACAGACGCACAGACGGACAACTTTCAAAAAACCAAAAAAAAAAAACGATTTAATTCATTTATTTTGAATCAAGTAAATATTCCTTCAACATTTCAGCCAGAGCAACAGCGCCCTCCAGTGGAGACATACGGTTACTGCAGTGTTTTAATGGCGCAGTACTCACTCAGATTCTAACTAAAAAACGTCTAAATATCTAAAAACAGTGACTAAATATGTGAAATTATCTTTAAAAACCACAAAATAGCTCAAAATTATAACTTGGTATCTCAAAATATTGACTTAATAACGCCAAAAACAACCAAATATCTCAAAAAAAAGTCTTAGAATTTCAGAATAAATTTGCCTTTAGACAAAGACCACTCAGATTCTAACTCAAAAAACAACTAGATATCTCAAAATAATGACTAAATATGTAGAAATATTGACTTCACATAACGTAAAACAATAAAAATGTCAAAATTATAACGAAGTATCTCAAAATATTGACTTAATATCTCAAGAAACAACCAAATATATCAAAATAACAACAAAATAAATGTGCCTTTATACACAGACAAGTTGATTGTGGACTTAAAGGTGCAGTGTGTAATATGACATCATCAAGAAAGTTCTACAAAGTTCTAGAATGCAACGCTCCCTGGGTAACCCCAACCCTTTAGAATAATAACAGAAGCTACAGCGGCCTTCAAGGACAAGAACAATTCTAAATTCTAAACAATGCACCTGATGACATTCCAACTATGACACTTTCAAGATGGCGGCACTATAGGCCTTGGTCCAAAATATGCAGAAATATGGACATATATGAAACCCTTTCTAAGGGAAAAAAGAATAATTCAAAAAAATGTTTTCAGCTATTATGCACTAAATTAAATGTACTTATGGATATTATAATTACTTTCTACAAAATCTGCTAGGAAATAAAACCCAAAATTCTACACACTGCAGGTTTAAATAATGAATTAATAATATTTATATTTTTTATATGGCCGATGGTCTTCATTTCAAAATAAGACCTGGACCTATAAATTGTGTCCTACATTTCAGAATAAAATGCCTTAAACATTCTTCCAAAGTGTTACATTTATCAAAGGAGACATTTCAAACTATTTTACGATTTATTTATTATTTTTATTATGAAATTTATTATTTAGAAATCACTTATTATTTTAATTACTTTTAATTTAGATTTAGTCTCTTCTTAATATCTTTATCTTTAAGATTTCTTTTTTTTTTTTTTGGCATTTTTATGCTTTATTGATAGTGTAGAGACAGAGTTAAAATGGGGCAGAGAGGGGAGTGACATGCAGAGAACGACCGCGGGCTGGAATCAAACCCGGGTCCGCTGCTGGCCGAGGCCCATGGGGGGGGACGCCCTACCAACTGAGCTAAGGGCCCATGGGGGGGGGGGGGGGACGCCCTACCAACTGAGCTAAGGCGCCCCTTTTAAGATTTTTTAACCAATATTTTATTCTATTTTTAACATGGACTGTAGT
Organism: Ammodytes dubius; assembly: GCA_026122265.1. Taxonomy (NCBI): domain Eukaryota; kingdom Metazoa; phylum Chordata; class Actinopteri; order Uranoscopiformes; family Ammodytidae; genus Ammodytes; species Ammodytes dubius. The sequence goes on along the minus strand of CM047511.1, from coordinate 32,919,052 downwards.
GGAGTATTCTAGTATTAGTAGTGGAATCTTTTCAAAATAAATGTTCTTGTCACTTAGTTCAGTTCAGTTCATTTCGATCAAAACATTCACAACATTACTTACATAAGTTAAAAAAATAAAAAATAATATAATAAAAAACACAAAATAACACAAAGTTAATTTCTTAATTTCTTATAAATAGTATTGATCGAAAAGGTGTAGGCTGAAGCCTTAGCTTATTGCGCCTACCCTTACTTAGACGAGTATTAAACAGTATTTGAACCTAAAACATTTCATAGTCTTGCCTTATGTAGTAATATTAAGTATTTTAAAATGTTGATAATCTTTATTTTATTTTATTTTATTTTATTTTATTTTATTTTATTTTATTTTATTTTATTTTATTTTATTTTATTTTATTTTATTTTATTTTATTCAATTTTATTTTATTTTATTTTATTTTATTTTATTTTATTTTATTTTGAACATGTCAAAATAAAACGTCATATTTATTCCTCCAAAGTCGACCTCTTACGTTTACAAAAGAAACATTTCAAACAATATTGTGAAAATGTTGTTACTTACGTGTGTGTGTGTCTGTGTGTGTGTGTGTGTGTGTCTCTCTGTCTGTGTGTGTGTGTGTGTGTGTGTGTCTGTGTGTGTGTGTGTGTGTGTGTCTGTGTGTGTGTGTGTGTGTGTGTGTGTGTGTGTGTGTGTGTGTGTTGGTGTGTGTGTGTGTGTGTGTGTGTGTGTGTGTGTTCACCTAACTGCCTTAAGAACAAGTTAAAATGCTTTAAGATAAAAAGTAAAAATTGTTTTTATTTGTATATTTTCTGAATTTTTTTCCAAAATAAAACACTAAAGAAAGTATTGAATATTGAATGTTTGTGTCTGTCCAATTCTCAATTTTTTTATTCCAAATGATTTTAAAGGTGAAGTAAGCGGTTTATTTATGTTAATATAAGTGTAAAATCGCTCTTTATTCATACAGTGATCACTTACATAATGTGCGCGTTTCATAAAGCCGATCTCTCAGTCAGCTGCTTTGCATGTAATCGGCAAATAAACGTATTGGAGGATCCCGAAATTTTTATCCAATCAGAAGAGAGAACGCTACAAACCGACACCCGTCTTGCTCATATATAGGCTATGTCCCATTACAGAGACCACGCACTTGGTAGGTCTATGGAGGCTATAGCCCTAAGGCCGGTTTTAAGGCCGGTTTTAAGGCCAACGAGCCTTGTTAAACGAGACGGTCTCCGCAGGTCTCCGTATACGAGCATTTCCGGTTTACGTAACAAGCCGTTACCTTGCGTGACGACTCGCCGCTCCTGTGCTGCCTAGCAACCCTGATTGCTGCCAACGGAGACAGCCCTGTCAACGGAGGAAAAAATAAAAAGAAGTTGCCTACCAGACGAAAAGGAAAAAAAGTACAAGAAAAAAAGAAAGGAAGATAAAAGTTAAGAAGATGGAGCAACACGTTGCTGTTTTGTTATTTTTTATTTTATTTTATGCAATCTCTGAAAAACCGAAATGAATCTTGGGATATGTTGGGCTGCGAAGGATCCATCTGATGCAGCCTTCAAAACCGTGAAACGAAGGCTGCATTTCTCGGCCGCACATGAGGAGCCTTGCAAGGAGCCTTGCAAATGGAACAACCTTTACGCGCCGCTATGACGCAATCGGTCTTCAAATGCAGCCTACGTAGACCGCAACCCCTGAATCAAGATACAGCCATAGTATATACACTCCATGGTCTCACTGCCGGTGCACGCCAGAGCAACACATGGGTGAATGTTTATGCGCCTACAATGGCGGAGCAGGTAAAAATCCTTCCCAATGTCTGTTTTGATGGTTTTTATCATGTTTTATCACACTTATGGATCTGAGATGATGCTAGATAACTCGCTGCTTGAAGACCGCAGTGCATTAATGTGGTGACGTAGGGACGAGCGAGGGGACTGCTAACTGCAGTAACTGACAGGAAGTTAGCTAAAAAGAACCATTCCGCTTACAGCACCTTTAACTGGTGTGTAAATTAAAGGTGTAGTCAGTGATTCTGGAGAACGCTTGTTATCAAATTCTCTCTGTAAACTGGTATGCAAAGAAAAGGGGGCCCACCATAGCCAGCAACATACCAGTTTACAGAGCCTAAGCTGTGTATTAACACTGGATTTTTTTTCAGCACAAACACAGTGTCAGAGGTCAGATTTAGTATGGTTAGAAATACCCGGATGTCTACTAGATCCCGCTGAGATTGTTAGTGTTGAAAAGTGCATCCTATTTGGGCGATTCTGACCCACAATCCAGTGCGCACGTGAAGTGACGTCACATTGACGAAGCCTCCATATGAAAACAAACGGGGATGCGACGGATATTAAAGCAAGAGGCAAGATCAAGGCGCAATGTTATGATGAAATAAGAGAGCAAAAGTATGTCCTAATTGT
>CM047511.1:32906626-32909126 GCA_026122265.1 Ammodytes dubius | reverse complement strand
CGGTGAAACGCTGCTGTGATCGGACGAAGGCATTGTGTTTTTCTAGTGATTTAACATCATAGTCTTAGACGAGCGTTTAACTTATGCTGCATATTTTGCACTGCATTGTTTTTTAAAAATGGTCCCACACCGGACTCCTATGTGAAGCCGACACTTCATGGAGAAGTGACGCTCCTGCAGCGCGCTCACGACTCCCATTAAAAAAAAAAAAAACGCCATAACCCACTGATTTTCGGATTTCTATTCTATTTTTAAAGTCAACTTGAGCGCAAGTGGAAAACTGGTCATTCGGTCGACACATTCACATCCTTAATGCATATAGAGAAAGTAATAAAAACAGCCTACCATACCACAAAGAATGATCAGACCTTCATCTCTTATTTTTTTTAAATGTTTGAACATGACTTCTGCAGGTGAACTATTCATTAAACTGCCCAAATTCAAGAATAAAAACAACCATCAAACTACTAGACTTTAAAATACTGGCCTACTCTTTCAACATACTTTCAGTTGTAGGCTTCTAATTCAATATGTTTTCCTGGTTTTATATTATGTGTATGAGCAATATCAACATTTCATATTATTAACTAAAAGACAAATAACCAAATCTAAAGGGAATATCTATACTGTTACAGTATAGATATTCCCTTTAGATCTGGTTATTTTTCTTTATTTTTCTAATACAGGTATTATAATGATTGACACTAAATTATGAAGAAAAAAAAAGTGTGTGCAGGGCCAGTGAAAATATACAAGGGGCCAGTAAAACTCGGATCCACTGGCCCGGCGGGCCAGTAGGAAAAAAAAGTTATGTTGAACCCTGGTGTGTGTGTCTGTCTGTCTCTTTGTGTGTGTGTGTGTGTGTGTCTCTCTGTCTGTCTCTGTGTGTGTGTGTGTCTGTCTGTCTGTGTGTGTGTGTGTGTGTGTGTGTGTCTGTGTGTGTGTCTGTCTGTCTCTTTGTGTGTGTGTGTGTGTGTGTGTGTGTCTGTCTCTTTGTGTGTGTGTGTGTGTGTGTGTGTAAAGGTTATCCTACTGTATGGCTGTTTGTTACTTTTGTTTCACACCTGATTTATCAATCCAGGACTGTAGCCAAAATCCTTCTTTAACAGAGAATTGTGTGTTTGTCTGTGTGTGTGTGTGTGTGTGTGTGTGTGTGTGTGTGTGTGTGTGTGTGTGTGTGTTTATGTGTCTGTGTCTGTGTGTGTGTGTGTGGGTGTGTGTGTGTTTATGTGATACAGTGTGTGTGTCTGTTGCAGTGTGTGTGTGTGTTTTATAGACACATTAACAAAGTGGCGCCAAGACTACCATATCCATAACACTTTCTCACGTCTAATTTCTGAATTGACTTTATTTCGTTATTCTTATGTCCATGTAAACAGCTCCATACTCACTCCTATTTATTTATTTTTCATTTTTCATTTAACTTTTATTTATCCTCGAGAGACCAATTGAGGGGTGACCCTCATTTACAATGACGTCGAGTTCAAAACAAATTCAAAGGAAAAACAACAATACATAAACAATATTCAATGCAAATACATCAAATACACAACAACAGGTGAAGAGAAAAAAAAAACAATTGAAACATTTACACAGTGGTGAAGAGTGGCAGCAATTAAAATGAAATGGGTGAAAGTACAATATAGCCTAATTAAAACAGTTACAGGTAGAGTTTGGCAGATTTAAGATAGTTATTTCTACAGGTAAATCCCATTGAGACCGAAGACTCTTTTGCAAGGGAGACCTGTTTTCCTTTCCCACGTTACCATTCACACACACATTCACACACCGATAGCAGCAGCTAACTATCGACATTCACACAAGGCAAGGTGGGTGAAGTGTCTTGCCCAAGGACACAACAACCATGACACAGGTGGCAGGGCGGGGATCGAACCTCCAACCCTTTGATCATTGGCCAACCCGCTCTACAACCTGAGACACAGTCACCCCAAAAGTTAAAACATTTTACCTGATAGTTTCGGCTGATATTGCAGACTATGGTTTTTTAGTTGAATTTAGTGATTATCGGTTTGTTTGTTCTAATACTTTACTTTATGACCAACTACTAGACAAGGCAAGGCAAGGCAAGGCAAGGCAAGGCAAGGCAAGGCAAGGCAAGGCAAGGCAAGGCAAGGCAAGGCAAGGCAAGGCAAGGCAAGGCAAGGCAAGGCAAGGCAAGGCAAGGCAAGGCAAGGCAAGGCAAGGCAAGGCAAGGCAAGGCAAGGCAAGGCAAGTTTATCTATATAGCACAATTCAGATACAAGGCCACTCAAAGTGCTTTACAGGGCAAGATTAGAATACATAAAACACATTAGAAAACATTTAAAAGCGAATAAAAGAAGCAAATAAAATAAAAATTGCAGGTTAAAATGGAAACAAAAAAGTCTTCAGACTCGATTTAAATACCTGCAAAACTGAAAATGTATCTATCCGTCTATAACCTTCTCAATGTGTCCTCTCCTCTGTTAGATTTATTATCCTGCAGTGTAGGTGTGTGTGT
>CM047511.1:32889126-32891626 GCA_026122265.1 Ammodytes dubius | reverse complement strand
ATTAATAAGAAACATTTTTGCGTACAAACTCATCCAAAAATGCCTTCTGGACGCTTTATTGAACTGTTTTTCGGGAAGTTTTTTTTGTTATTATGGAGAAAAAAAATTGCCAAAAAAAATTTAAACAAAAAGTTGGACAAATGTGAATAGAAAAAAAATGGAAAAGTAAAAAAAAAAAAAAAAAAACGCAAAAAGAGCAGCAAAAAAATTCCAACTGAAGAAATAAATAAATAAATCTCACTTTGTCTCCCCCCTAGTGTTTTTCTGTAAATGCATTTTTTTTGTGTTTATGGAAAAAAAAAATGCCCGAAAAAAAAAAAAAAAAAAAAAAGTTGGACAAATGTAAAAAAAACATTTTTTTTTTGGAAAAGTAAAAAAAATGCAAAAAATGCAAAAAAAAAACTTTTTTTTTTTGGAAAAGTAAAAAAAAATACAAAAAAAAAATTTAAACTGAAAAAATGCTCCCCCCATCTCTCCCTCTCTTCCAGGTCTGGGCTATGCGTCGATGGTGATCGTGTTTTTCTGTAACACGTATTACATCATGGTGCTGGCGTGGGGCTTTTACTACCTGATCAAGAGCTTTAACTCCACCCTCCCCTGGTCCACCTGCAACAACGCACTAGAGAATAAATATATATATAATATCTATTAGATAAAAGTTAATATGACGCTTCACCCAACAGGCAAAAAGCAAGGGAGTTTCCCCAACTGTATTAATATGTTTTTTTTGGCGCAAAAAAAATTAAAAAAAACCCTTCTTGACACAATAAAAACAGAAAAACCTCCTAAAAAAGAAAAAGTCTAATAAAAAAAATAATAAAAAAAAAACGCAAAAATTTGAAGAATTAAAAGAAGTTGCAAAAATGTGAAATACCAAAAAAAAAAAAAAAAGTTGAAAAATCGCAACTGTATTAATAAAAAAATTTTGGCGTTCAAACTCGTCCAAAAATGCCTTCTGGACGCTTTATTGAACAGTTTGTCGGGAACTTTTTTTTTGTGATTATGGAAAAAAAGTTGCAAAAAAAAAAAAAAGTTGGACAAATGTGAAAAGGAAAAATGTTGCAAAAGTGTAAAAAAAAAAAGAAAAAATTGGAAAAGTAAAAAAAAAAAAAAAAAAAAACGCAAAAAAAGCTGCAAAAAAATTTCAACTGAAAAAAAATTAAATAAATCTCACTTTGTCTCCCCATCTCTTCCCCTCAGGCCTGGGCTATGCGTCGATGGTGATCGTGTTTTTCTGCAACACGTATTACATCATGGTGCTGGCGTGGGGCTTTTACTACCTGATCAAAAGCTTTAACTCCACCCTCCCCTGGTCCACCTGCAACAACTAACTAGATAATAAATATAAATATATAATATCTATTGAATAAAAGTTAATATGACGCTTAACCCAACAGGCAAAAAGCAAGGGAGTTTCCCCAACTGTATTAATATGTTTTTTTTGGCGCAAAAAACTGAAAAAAAACCCTTCTTGACACAAAAAAACAGAAAAACCTTGTAAAAAAAAAGTCTCATAAAATTAAAAAAGCTAAAAAAAAACGCAAAAATGTGAAAAATTAAAAGAAGTTCCAAAAATGTGAAAAAAATAAAAAGTTGAAAAATCGCAAAAACAAAAAAAAGTCCCCTGGTCCACCTGTAAAAACTAACTAGAGATTAAATATATATATAATATCTATTGGATAAAAGTTAATATGACGCTTAATTTTCAGTCTAATGTGGGGGAAAAAAATTTATTAGAAAGGTCTAGAAAAGACAAAGGAAGTCTCGCCAACTGTATTAATAAAAAAAAAATTGGCGTACAAACTCATCCAAAAATGCCTTTGGATGCTTTATTGAACTGCTTTTTCGTGACGTTTTTTTTTGTGATTATGGAAAAAATGTTGCCAAAAAAAACAAAAAAAGAATTGACAAATGTGAAAAAAAAAAAAGTTGAAAAAAAAAAAAAAAAAAAAATTGGAAAAGTAAAAAAAAAAAAAAAAAAAACGCAAAAAAAAAATTTTAAGTGGAAAAAAAAAAAATCCTCACAATTCTTTTCCTCCCTTCCAGGTCTGGGCTATGCGTCGATGGTGATCGGTTTTTCTGCAACACGTATTACATCATGGTGCTGGCGTGGGGCTTTTACTACCTGATCAAGAGCTTTAACTCCACCCTCCCCTGGTCCACCTGCAACAACTAACTAGAGAATAAATATATATATATATAATATCTATTAGATAAAAGTTAATATGACGCTTCACCCAACAGGCAAAAACCAAGGAAGTTTCCCCAACTGTATTAATATGTTTTCTTTGGCGCAAAAAAACTGAAAAAAACCCTTCTTGACACAAAAAAAAACCTCCTAAAAAAGAAAGAGCCTCAAAAAATAAATAAAAAAATCGCACAAATGTGAAAAATTAAAAGAAGTTGCAAAAATGTGAAATACAAAAAAAAAAAGTTGAAAAATCGCAAAAACAGTCGCCAACTGTATCTCGCCAACTGTATTAATACGTTGGTTTTTTTG
>CM047511.1:32846626-32864126 GCA_026122265.1 Ammodytes dubius | reverse complement strand
ATAAACATAAAAACATTTACATAAAAAATGTAAATGAAAAAAAATTTGATCTAATTATTAAAAAAAGAAATTTATGAAAAAAAATTCAAATTTTTAATTGTCTTGAAAGTTAATAAATTTTACAAAACAATCCGATTATGAAAAACCTCTAGAATGGAGAATGACATTAAACAGATATAAACACACAATTAGAAATAACTAGTTAATTATCAAATATTAAAATTTAGCCAGATTATAGTACAAATGTTAACATAGCCTAGCGGTCACATTTTACGCAAGTGCCACTATTTCTTGATATGTCACTAACAATTCAAACTTTAACCAAATGCAGTATTTTATAGACATTTTGATCAAACTGACATTTTACACATAGAGAATCATTTATTTTTAAAAACCTGTAAAAAACTGTATTTTAATATAATTTTTTATTTTTATTTTAAATGTCTCATCTGTGGAGCCTGGGAGGGTCAGAGGGGTTTGGGGAAAAAAACTACAAAAGACTACAAATATGCAGCAGCCATTTTTGGGGACGAAATATGAAAAAATAAATGAAAAAATGTACGTTATCAAAAAAACCTAATGTTGTTTTTTCATGTCATTTTGTCTGTGTGTGTATTCCGCCAAAGAAAAAAATCGGATTGTTGTGACAGAATTTTTTGACGCAGAGCTGGGAAGACAAAGCAAGAAATTACATTTAAATTACCAAAAGTACACACAGGACATTCACTCAAACAGTTGAGAACGTGCTATGCAAAAAGACTGTGTTTTGGTTGAAAAAAATTAGTCTCGACATTATTGTGGATACTGAGTTCAGACCGTAAATTACATGATTTCAATTAGATGTGTTAAAAATATTTTTTAGGGACCTTGTTAACATAAGTTCCTACCAGATTTATCTACATTACGAGCTAATTTTACGAGCTACTTTTAATTTGCAATTTGTAATAAATTTGGTTTTCAATTTGTGCATATAACTGCATTTTGCCATTGGTTATTACCTAGTAGGCAGAACATATTAAAATGTTTATAAGTCAACTTATTCAATTAATAAACAAAATTATCTTTTGTTCAGACTTTTGGTTGCCGTGAAAAAACTTTAAAAAAAAAAAATATTATTTGACATTTGTCCTGACAGAGCTTCCATACAGAATTTATTGATATATTGACAAAATGTTATTCGACAGTTAAAGTGTTTATACATTTAATTAAAATAAGAAAGGGAATTTAAATCAATAGGATCCGTTGGTCTGACTTTTCTCTGCATATTCAAATCGATTCTGTCTCAACAATCTTCACGATCGGCTGGTTTCATGGTTTCATGTTTTCATGTTTTTCCTCAAAGCTTTTTTTTCAGTTTGGGAGATTTTAACTCATTTAATATTTTTGTATTTTTCAGTTTCATTTTAACTTTGTAGATTTGTAGATAATATATTTTGCCAAAGTGTTTTTAACCTCCAAAAAAAAAAAAGAAGAATAACAGAAGAGAGAGAACTACAGGAGCTGGAAGGGAACATTTGCTTTGTTTCATTTCCTTGGTTTTGAATGATCATGATACTGTAAACTGTTTAAAATAAATAACTTTCTTAATTTCATGTTGATTTTGTGGCAGTGGAATACCAGCAGGGGGCGCTATCCTTAAGGGAATCTATTTGTGTTCGGGCTGGAAACACAAACTAAGTCGTCAAAGATTTTAAAGGTGCTACGAGGAACTTTTAAATATTTCTGAAACAGTCTCATTTTTCCTCTGATGATCATGAATGACATGTAACAGCAAACGAGACCATCAGTGCAAAGAATGCTATTTTTATATAGTTTTTCTTAATGCCTTTGTCATGGGTATACGCTCACACAGGAACAACAGCTGGCATGGTAAAAACACGACCGCTTCTGTCCAAAGGGGGGCGCTAGAATTAACACACACTGAAAGTTCCTCGTTGCACCTTTAAACAAATTTCTGGATGACAAGAACATTTTAAAAAAATGAGACCGTTTACGAAATGTTAAACGGTCTGTTAAAGAAGAGCTGAAATAAATGGATGAAAAATTAGGTTATGATTAGGGCCTGACTTTTTTTTTTTTGGGGGGGGGGGGGCATTGGCGATTCTGAGAATAGGTAATAAAAAATGTAATATATTACATTTTATTTATTTTTTAGATTAAAAAGAAATTAAAAAAAACTTTTTTCGAAAATGTGAAGGAATAGTAAAACATCATCTGCAAAGAGTCACATTTTCTTATTTGTATTTTGCATTTCCCGCCTAAATTTGCCCGTCTTTTACAAGTCATAACTCAGTCGAATTTTGACTCACAGACATGATAAACATATTTTTAGATTCCATGGGACCTCCTCTTTCCAACAAGGTTAATATATCTGGTAAATAATAAACATTCATAAATTAGAGAGAGAAAAGACGCTGCAGAACTTCCAAAGAATCATCATGTTGTCAAGTTTCCTTCACATTTAAAATTAATCCAATGAAAGTTTGAGTAAATATGAAGAAATATAGGCAAAATTTTATGTCACTTAAGGGCTTTTCAGTCAGTTAAAATCTTACAAAACTCGATAAATAACACGACATATAGCGATTTAAAATTTGACGTGGACTAAAAATCTCATAAAGAGTTTTTTTTTTAAAGATAATTTTTTGTGGCATTTTTCTCTCTATTAGACAGTGTGTAGAGACAGAGATGAAATGTGTCAGAGAGGGGAATGACATGCAGAGAACGACCCGGGCTGGATTCTAACCCGGGTCTGCTGTGAAGAGGACTGAGACTCTATGGAGGGGAAAGGGAGAGGGGGGTGGGGGGATCTAACCACTACACCACAAGAGTTTTTAGCTGAATTCATCATCCATTTATTTCCTCTTCAGGCTTTTTGAGGTCCCAGAAATACATAAAAAACAATACTATTTTTCTTGAAATCATCAAATTTTGGTGCTAAAACTAGATTTTGTTCAAGTTTTACGCTGGTTACGAAAAAGGTACATTTTGTTTGTGTGTCCAGCCCAGACCTGAGTCTCTTTGTGATCTCATAAATCCCACTACCGAACATTTTTAATTGTATGTGTGTCTCTGTAACTTACTGTAAAAACCACAAGTCTTCCATCCATAACTGTAGAATAGAAGAAATCGATTAAGGTTAACCGTAGCTTGATTAGTTAATAGCTGTGTTAAAGTATCTACGAGGAACTTTTTTAATATTTCTGAAACAGTCTAATTTTTCCTCTGATGATCATAAATTACATGTAACATCAAACGAGACCATCAGTGCAAAGATTCAAGAATGCTATTTTTATATAGTTTTTCTTACTGCCTTTGTCATGGGTATATACGCTTACCCAGGAACAACAGCTGGCGTGGTAAAAAAAAAAACACTACCACTTTTGCACAGACAAAAAAAGTTCCTCGTAGCACCTTTAACGATAGTAACGACACATCTGGGGGCCTTGAGATTCGAACTTTTTAACAAAGTCAACGGCACAATTTTTTTTGTTGCCAAGTTGATGATGTCAGAGCCCTAATGATGTAATATGTGTTTCATTGACCCTTGACCCCTGTGTGGGTCTCCATGCTGTAAACCACTGTGATCACTGTACTCATTCACCACACCACTAAAACCGCAATAAATAAATAAATAAATAAAATAACGTTATGACAAACTGCTGATCTGTCTGTGTCTGTGACTGGGTTTGTGAAATTAATTGTTTTATTATGCCTGTGCTTATGTGTTTGGGTTGTGTGTGTGTGTGTGTATGTGTGTGTCTGTCTGTCTGTGTCTGTGTCTGTGTCTGTGTCTGTGTCTGTGTGTGTGTGTGTGTGTGTGTGTGTGTGTGTCTGACCGAAAATGAATGGAATTCAATGTATATAGCCCCAAAATTGACTCGCTTGCTGTGAAAAGCTCACCCTCTACAAATTGATTTCTCTTCATCCGAGAATCAAATCCTTTGGTGGGTATATTTGTATGAAAAAAAAAAAACCTACATAATATAGTCTAGATGGAAGAATAGGTCCACGCGCTAAGGGGTTTTGTGGTTTATTTTTAACAGTTTATTACACATTTACCAATTTCGAAAATGAAAACAGCAAAATAAAAGAAAGCATAACTTTTGCCTTTAGCTCAGTTGGTAAGGCGTCCCCCTCCCGGGCCGGGCCCAGCAGCAGACCCGGGTTCGTTTCCCACCCACGGTCGTTCTCTGCATGTCACTCCCCTCTCTGCCCCATTTCACCTCTGTCTCTGCACTATCAATAAAGCATAAAAATGCCCAAAAAATATCTTAAACAAAAAAAAAACGCAGATTGTCGGAAAAAAAACCTCCAGAATCACTGACTTCATCTTTAAGTAATATGAAATAAAATGAAAAATGCCTCATTGAAACAGTAAATTTACAACGAATTTTATGAATATATGATGTAGGTTTTGATGTAGCAGTCAGAATCTTAGAAATTATATGATTTTGACACAAAAAAGTAAATTTCGCGTAAAAATCAAGCGTTCTCCAGAATCACTGACTGCACCTTTAACTTTACTATCTGATCACTTCCTCCACATGCCCAAGTCACATCTTGTGTCTAAACTTAGCGACCTAGCCTTAGCCACATCGGTCTTAATAAGGCAGCTGTTGGTGACCTACACACACACACACACACACACACACACACACAGACACACACACACACGCACACGCACACACAGACACATACACACACACACAGACCCAGACACACGCACACGCACACGACAACACACACACACACAACACACACACACACACACACACACACACACACACACACACACACACACACACGCAACACACACACCACACACACACACACACACACACACACACACACACACACACACACACACACACACACACACACACACACACACACGCACGCACACACCACACGCACACACACACAACACACCACACACAGGACTTTTGGCATTAGAAACCAGTTCAAGCCGCCCTCCTCCTGACATCTCCAGCAGATCGGCTTTCACTGCCTTGTGTCTGAAAATGCTGACGGGAAAATATCTCGAGGCCAGCAACTTTTTGTGTGTGTGTGTGTGTCTCTGTGTGTGTGTGTGTGTGTGTGTGTGTGTGTGTGTGTGTGTGTGTGTGTGTGTGTGTGTGTGTGTGTGTGTGTGTGTGTGTGTGTGTGTGTGTGTGTGTGTGTGTGTGTGTGTCTGTGTGTGTGTGTTTAAAGCCTTCGGAATTTTGGTCTTGTGATTCCTTGAAGGTTCACTCACACACTGTAAAAAATTGAAAAGTTAGGAGAAGAATTTTGTATCATGATGATCATAAATTACATGTAACAGCAAATCATTCATATGTTATTATGAAAATGTGTCTTTCATATGTTATAAAACCTTCTTTTTAATCACGTTTTCAATTCTACAAACTTAGAATTTCCAAAGTTAGGAAAACTCATAATTCAAGGCAAATGTTATGTGCTATTTTCTGGTGACTTTTGAACCTTTTTGAACCGAACTTGAGTCAAAATCTGGTTAAAGAATTTCCAGTGAATAATAATAATAATAATTTGAATTTATATAGCGCCTTTAAAGGTATCCAAGGTCGCTTCACAAAAAAGGGGGGGAAGTACAGGTTGCGTTCCGAATCGCATACTCTTTCTTTTTTCTATTCTACATACTACATCCGACGATAAAAATAATCTAGTTAGGATGCAGTAGGCATACTATTGGGACATACTTTACTCTCTTATTTCATCCTAACATGGCTCCTTGATCTTGCCTCTTGCTTTTATATCCGTCTCATCCCCGTTTGTTTTCATATGGAGGCTTCGTCGATGTGACGTCACTTCACGTGCGCACTGGATTGTGGGTCAGAATCGCCCAAATAGGATGCAGTTTTCAACACTAACAATCTTGGCCGCATGAAGTAGGACATCCGGGTACTTCTAACCATCCAAAATCTGGCCACAAGAATCGGGACATCCTAAATCTTCTTTCTACCATACTATATAGTAGAAAGTATGCGATTCGGAATGCAACCACAGTGTTTGTGTACACAGGGGGGTGGGGGCGGGTTAGAGGTCATAGGCCTTCAGGAGCTTCTTGAAGGACTCCACTGAAGTGGCACAGCGGATATGGAGGGGGAGCAGATTCCACAGAGAGGGGGGGGGGGGCAGACGCACAAAAGGCCCTGTCCCCAAAGGTCTTGAGTCTGGTGCGGGGGGTTGCCAGCTGGTCCTTAGTCCTTGGTCTTTTTATTTAGATGCAGTTTATTCGTTTGTGATTGTTTGTGGGTCTTGATGTTTTTTGTTTTTGTTTTGTTTGCTTGGTTTTGGTAATTGTTTTCTTTTTTTATATATATATATATATATATATATATATTTTTTTTTATATATAAATATTTTTTTTTATATGTAACCTGGTGAGGTCACTCGATAAGCCCATTCGGGTTTCTGACCTCTCCAGCAAATACACTTTTAATCTTTACATGTATTAATGTATTTGTTGAGTGTGTTGAGTGTGTGCAAATAAATAAATACTTCCTTCCTGAATATGAGTTGAGACTGAAAAAGTGAGCTCAACATTTAAATGCAACTGTCTGCTCTACATTTTTGAGGCAGAGTTTTGAGGCTAAATTTTAAAGACTGATGTTACTTAAAGCCCTACTTTACCGGTGTAAATATGAAGGTGTATTGAACTCTGAGATCCTATGTAGTATAAATGTGCAAACATTTTAGAAATCGGTTCATCCTAGCCTGAGAAAAGGCAGAAAGAGTGTTTTATGGTCTCACTGTCTAACCCTTACATTTTCCTACATGCGACATCACATGTAGGGTTTGGATTAACAGGACAGCTGGGCCAAGGGAAGACTGAGGGAAGACTGAGGGAAGAAAAACCTCAATAGTGATTTTATAATGATAGAACGCTGGTTCTGTATGGGGGAAGTATTCCTTTAAGTGTTTAAGTTTGAAGGAAAACTATCTACATTTGAGCCAACTCATTATCCTGCTTAACATTTACCTTTAGTTTAAACAATGTCCTTAGAAACCTGTAAAGTAGAGTACGCTATGTTAGTTGTTTATTGTTTTGTCTTTTGTTTGTGTGTTCACTTTTACAGTTGTGTGTTTTTGTCACAATACATGCACGTCAATTGTACTATACTGAAAATACCTAAATGCCCCACCAACTCCAATAGCATTTTGGAGTATTCTTCTTTATTCTTGACATTTCTGAATGATAATTTTTCATAATGAAAATAAATCTTCCTTATCTGATTTTTTTTCTCTCCTGTCTGTGGCCCTAAAACTCTTCTGTACTTTAGTATGTAGTGTAGTAAAAAGAAAAAGTATGAGATTTGGAACGCAGGGTTAGTGTGGACAGCTTGCCTTGAAAATGTGAGTTTTCTCTGTCATTATTTACAGTGTGACAGTGGAAGAGAGAGTGAGTGAGTGAAGTGAGTGAGTGAGGGAGGGAGAGAGAGAGATAGAGGGGGGAGAGAGAGAGTGAGTGTGTGAGAGAGTGAGTGAGGGAGAGAGAGAGTGAGTGTGTGAGAGAGTGAGTGAGGGAGAGAGAGAGTGTGTGTGTGAGTGAGTGAGTGAGTGAGTGAGTGAGTGAGTGAGTGAGTGAGTGAGTGAGTGAGTGAGTGAGTGAGTGAGTGAGTGAGTGAGTGAGTGAGTGAGTGAGTGAGTGAGTGAGTGAGTGAGTGAGTGAGTGAGTGAGTGAGTGAGTGAGAGAGTGAGTGAGTGACAGTGGAAAGGAGAAATGTCCAAACGGATATTTAATCTGAAGTCGCAGCGGGGGTCAGTCTTAAATGTGGAGGTCAAGCAGTTTGAAGGTGCTCCGAGGAACTTTCAGTGTGTGTTAATTCTAGCGCCCCCCTTTGGACTAAAAGCTGTAGTGTTTTTACCACGCCAGCTGTTGTTCCTGGGTGAGCGTATACCCCATGACAAAGGCATTAAGAAAAACTATATAAAAATAGCATTCTTGAATCTTTGCACTGATGGTCTTGTTTGCTGTTACATGTAATTTATGATCATCAGAGGAAAAATGAGACTGTTTCAGAAATATTTCAAAGTTCCTTGTAGCACCTTTAAAGACAAATTCAATTGTCACTTGACTGTATAAACAAGAGATTCAACCTCAATCTATTTTTTTAACATCACAAAATCGAGAAATGTCTCTTTCTCAATTGTGTTATTTCTTACCACTGCCTGGCACTTACAGTACACTGAAAGTTTGACTCAATTCTTAAAATGCAAAATAAATTGCGTTTTCAAATATTTCTGAAACAGTCTCATTTCTCCTCTGATGATCATAAATTACATGTTCACACGGATGATGTCAAACGGTCACAGAGGAGAGTTTATTTTTAATTTTCTTGAAGTGAAACTGCATAAAAAGCTTTTTCAGTTTCACCCTGATTTACTGGCGACAGACGAGATTAACATTTACTGAAAACTTGTTCCAATAAATCTATTAAAACCACGAACTGTATAAATGAAGAAGTTAAAAAAAGGAAATTGTCTACACTCGATTTTCCACATTTCAAAACGACATAGGTTACACTGTCGTTTTTTTCCATTTCCAATACTTTAATAATTTAAATAAAAAAACTACCGCTTTTGTCCAAAGGGGGCGCAAGAATTAACACACACTGAAAGTTCCTAGCAGTACATACACACACACAATCACATGCATACACTCACACCTTTTAAAGGGCTTTAGCATTTAGAATAATGGAAATGGAAAAAAAACGACAGTGTAACCTATGTCGTTTTGAAATGGAAAAAAAAACCCAGACACACACACACACACAATTTGAGTATTCCTATCGTTTCTACAGTGCTCAAATCATCCTGCTGTGTGTGTGTGAGTGAGTGTGTGTGAGAGTAAGTGTGTATGAGAGTGGTATGCCTGCACGTGTGTGTGTGTTAATTTTCCCTTGAGACAACAACTTGAGAGAACACAATGGTTTCAGACACTATTCATGTTTTTATTTTTATTTTTCAGCACAAAAAATTCACCAGAAATGTTGTCTTCAAGCCCAAAAACAAAGTGAATTATAACCGTTACACACACGGAAAGCAAACGAACCAGAGAGAGAGAAAAAGCTACGAAACGTTCAAACTTAATATATGGTCCGGTCGTCTTTCAATAACACTACAGTGCTCAAATCGTTCTGCAGTGTGTGTATGTGTGTGCGTGGAGTGTGTGTGTGTGTTTTGTGTGTGATTGTGTATGTGTGTGTCTCTGTGTGTGTGTCTGTCTCTGTGTGTGTCTGTCTGTGTCTGTGTGCGTGTGTGTCGGTCTTTCTGTCTGTCTGTTTGTGTGTGTGTGTGTGTGTGTGTGTGTCTGTCTGTCTTTCTGTGCGTGTGTCTGTCTGTGTGCATGTTTGTCATTCTGTCTGTGTGCGTGTGTCTGTGTTTGTCATTTTGTCTGTGTGTGTGCGTGTCTGTCTGTCTGTCTGTCTGTGTATTTTTTCACCTAAAACAACTTAAGGACAATGGCTTCAGACTTCATTCAATAAAACGATAAACTCAACGAAACTCCATGATGCGTTCACATACATTCACAAATAATCGGATTTCCAAAATGCAACACAATCGTTGGTTCATTTTTTGGATGCATTTTTACAAACCGTTATTTCAGCGAGTTCTTTATTTTGATGAACAATGTGCAATATTTTCCTGTTATTATATTAAAGGTGTAGTCAGTGATTCTGGAGAACGCTTGTTGTCAAAATCACTTTGTGTCAAATCACTAAAAAAAAAATCTAGTCTAAATACACAGCCTAGGCTCTGTAAACAGGAATGTAAACAAAAGGGAACCCACCGTAGCTAGCAACGTGCCTGTTTACAGAGCCTAGGCTGTGGATTAACACTGGATTTAAAACAATATTTTGTATTGGTAGTGGATCATGAGGAGATATTCACTGATTTTGATAAAAAGTGATTTTGACAACAAGCGTTCTCCAGAATCACTGACTACACCTTTAAGTCCAAAATGCAGTATGGATACATTTTACAAACCATATATATTCAGCACACAAGTGATTTTCTTGAAGTAGCTTTTTGAAAGAAATCAGTGAATATCTCCTCATGATCTGCTACCTGTCTGTACTGTGTGTGTGTGTGCTGAAAATAAAACCCAGTGTTAATACACAGCCTAGGCTCTGTAAACTGGTATCCTAACAAAGTGTATGTAAACAAAAGGAGCTAATAGAAGCAAGCAACATGCCAGTTTACAGAGCCTAGGTTGTGTATTAACACTGGATTATTTTTTATTTTTTTTACTGGTAGTGGATCATGAGATATTCACTGATTTTGACAAAAAGTACATTTGGACAACAAGACTCACTAACTCAACCTTTAATTCCAAAATGCAGCTAGCTAATATTTGGATGCATTTGACAAACCGTAAACCCAAAAAATTTACAGAGAAAATTATTCTCTGTAAATAGCTTTTTAGGGACATTTTTAGCCAGATTTTAATTGACAATGTGCAATATTTATATCCTATCTTTCAATACAAGGAGACAGGCGTTTAAAAATATACGTAAATTGGACCTACAGTTTGGGGAATGTATATAGTTTTGATGCAGAATTTAAGGTCCGAAATCAACAGGGAATGATCATATCTGTCAAAATCAAGCAATGATAGAATAGTTTTTTTCAAAGCTCAAGACAGTCTTATGGGGCGTTTTTTTTAAACCACATTCAAATGAACCAATCACAACGCGGCGTTTGTCTGTGATGTCACAGGGCAGCAGAGTGTTGATTGGTCGAGGACGGTGATGATGAAGATGGAAGAGAGAAGGTGGCAGCCATCTTTGTAGTTTTTTTTAGTCGGATTTCTTGTCGCTGCTCGCCTACAGAAAGAGAAACATAAATTTATATATATTTTAGAAAGTCAATATTATAACAGCTTTTCACCCTTTGATATGTAGAAAATAACCTGTGTGTGTGTGTGTTTGGGGGGCTGGGGGAAGAGAGAGAGAGAGGGGGGGGGGTGGGGGAAGAGAGAGAGAGAGGGGGGGGGAGAGAGAGAGAGAGAGTGAGAAAGAGAGATAGAGAGTGTACAGGTATCTTTGTGAGAACAAGTTTTAGCTTTTAGACATTTAGTCCGGTTCTCACTTTGGGACAGGCCTTTAAAGGGCTGTTTGAGGGTTAACACTAGGTTTTAAGGACAGGCCTTTAAAGGGCTGTTTGAGGGTTAACACTAGGTTTTAAGGACAGGCCTTTAAAGGGCTGTTTGAGGGTTAACACTAGGTTTTAAGGACAGGCCTTTAAAGGGCTGTTTGAGGGTTAACACTAGGTTTTAAGGTTCAGGTATGAATTAGGTTTATGTTAGGGTTAGTGTAAGGGTTGGGGTTAGGCATATAGTTTGGATGGTTATGGTTAGAGTAAGGGGCTAGGGAATGCATTATGTCAATGAATGTTCTCAAAAAGATAGGAGTACAAAAATGTGTGTGTGCGTGTCTCTGAGCGTTGTGTGTGAGAGAGTGAGTGAGTGAGTGAGTGAGTGAGTGAGCGGTGTGAGCAAGTGAGAGAGTGAGGGTCTCAGTGTGTGTGTATCCATGCGTGTGTGTGTGTGTGTTACCTGCAGTTTGCTGTGTTCGTTCAGCAGTCTGTCATATTCCACCGTTAGATTCTCGGCCTGTTTCTTCATCGCTCCGATGTCATGGTCAGATTTCTGCAGAGCTGAAAAAATAAAAATACAAGAGTTAGTATTTATCATTTGGTCAAAGACTTTCAGAATTTCAGGGGCACCCTTAGCTCAGTTGGTAAGGCGTCCCCCCCATGGGCCTCGGCCAGCAGCGGACCCGGGTTTGATTCCAGCCCGCGGTCGTTCTCTGCATGTCACTCCCTCTCTGCCCCATTTCAACTCTGTCTCTCTGTCTTTATTTTTGACATTTCTCGACATAATGAAAACAAAAAACTACCTTATCTGATTTTTTTCTCTCTCCTGTGGCCCTAAAACTCTTCTGTACTTTAGTATGTAGTGTAATAAAAAGACTAAAACTCTTCTGTACTTTTAGTTAAAGGTGCACTGTGTAATATGACATCATCAAAAAAGTTCTAGAATGCAACGCTCCCTGGGTAACCCCAACCCTTTTGAATAATAACAGAAGCTACAGTGGCCTTCAAGGACAAGAACAATTCTAAATTCTAAACAATGCACCTGATGACATTCCAAAAACATGGATGCCTCCATAAGACTTGCCTGCTCAATGGACAAAATGTAATATTAATATTTGTAATTCTCCGCTCAGGAGGATAATTCAGATTATTGGCAGAGGTGATTTTACACCAATGAGGACATATTTATGAATGAGGATATTGAATTTAGCTAATACATTACTTCAAATGTTACACAGTGTCCCTTTAAAAAGGAAAACAAATGTGTGATTTGGAACACAGGGATTGTTTTGATTGTGTCAATTGTCAATAAAGGTTTTTTGATTTGAATCGACTTGACAATCCTCCATTTTGTTTCTTCACCTTTCTTAGCAGCGTCCAACTCTTCTTTCAGGGTCTTGACTTCCTCCTTCATCCTCTTGTTCTCCTCGACTGGCCCCTCCCCCTTCTGCCCCTCCCCCTTCGGCCCCCCCACCTCGGGCACATCCACCCCGCGTCACGAAGCCTCTACGGAGAAAACACACAAAACAATGCACGTTATTTAGGTATTAGTGTGTGTGTAAAAAGCGCAATTACACAAGATAACTTTTTTTTTTAAATACTTTGTACACACACACACAACACAGAAAATAAACACAAACAATGGTTATTATTAAAAAATAAGTTGTATATAAGTAGTAGTTGTCATAAATGTGCTGTTAGTTTAAAGTTTAACTCCGCCCTCCCAAAGAACAACAGGTGTTCATACCAAACACCCCAACACACACACACACACACACACACACACACACACACACACACACACACTGTAACACACACACATACACACACACACACACACACACACACACACACACACAGCTGCTCTGCATCACCGCAGCAACACAGAATACTGCTCTCTCATTGGTTGGCAGGTTTCTATATTGACAACTCAGACAAAGTAGTCACAACTCCTTCACTGAATTCTGTTTTGTTCATTTAAAATTGATATGAAATGTTTGCCTTTGATCTAAGTACACTCAATAAACTGACAATGTAAAATGATCTTTTTAGGACTTTAAAAGGGCACTGTGTAATATGACATCATCAAGAAAGTTCTAGAATGCAACGCTCCCTGGGTAACCCCACCCCTTTTGAATAATAACAGAAGCTACAGTGGCCTTCAAGGACAAGAACAATTTTAAACAATGCACCTGATGACATTACAACCAACATGGATGCCTCCATAAGACCTGCCTGCTCAATGTAGAAAATGTAATATTAATATTTCTAATTCTCCGCCCAGGAGGATAATTCAGATTATTGGCAGAGGTGATTGTACACCAATGAGGACATATTTATGAATGAGGATATTGATTTTAGCTAATAAATTACTTAAAATGTTACACAGTGTCCCTTTAAGTACGTACTCATAATAACCTTTGTTGTGGTCAGATGCACTGCCAGTTTGTTATTTACTAGATTATAATATACTTTCAAAATAGCATAATGCAAAATCCGTTTCTCTGAACACCTGATTTGAAAGTTGGTGGGGACACAAATGCAATTTTTGTGAGTAGTGCGTAGATCACTTTGTCATAATCAGTGAATATCTCCTCATGATCCACTACCTGTCTGTACTGTGTGTGTGCTGGAAAAATAATCCAGTGTTAATACACAGCCTAGGCTCTGTAAACTGGTATGTAATCAAAATGTGCAACATACCAGTTTACAGAGCCTAGGCTGTGGATTGGCACTGGATTTTTCTCAGCACACACAGTACAGACAGGTAGTGGATCATGAGGAGATATTCACTGATTTTGACAACAAGCGTTCTCCAGAATCACTGACTCCACCTTTAATAAATCTGAGTGTGTGTGTGTGTGTGTGTGTGTGTGTGTGTGTGAGAGAGAGAATCACAAGCGTTCTCCAGAATCACTGACTACACCTTTAAGTGGTGAAACACGCGGTAGGTGCATGTACACAGCGTGGCAACCCAAGAGTGAACGCGTGTGTAAGTAAGTGATCTGGTGAAGAGTGTGTGTGTGTGTGTATGTCCCCGTGTGTGTGTGTATGTGTGTGTGTGTGTGTGTGTGTGTGTGTGTGTGTGTGTGTGTGAGTGACAGAGTTTAACAGGTGCAGAACTTCAGACCTTTTAACTGGCTATAATAAAAACTTATTTTATTGCTTAGTGAACTGAATACAGCAGCACGCGGTGTGTGTGTGTGTGCGCGCCTATGTGTGTGTGTGCACGCCTGTGTGTGTGTGGGTCTGTGTGTGTGTGTGTCTGTGTGTGTGTGTGTGTGTGTGTGTGTGTGTGTGTGTGTCTGTGTGTGTGTGTGTGTGTGTGTTTCTCAGTAGTCACCGTAAGAAATGATAGTTTTATCTTCATGAGTTATAAAAAGCTGCACGGCTCTTTTCAAGAACTCAGAAGTCACTTCAGGAAAACGCTTAGGACGGCCAATTGCAATATGTTAGAACACGCAGTCCTCGTGTGAGTGAGTGTGTACAAACGTGCACAACCACCTGTTTAGCTTTGTAAAGGGTTCAAGAGGTTGTACTTTTTTTTTTTTTAAGATAATTTTTTGGCATCTTCAAGCGTTATATGGTACACGCTCTATCCACTACACCAGGGGTGTCAAACTCATTTTGGTTCGAGGGCCACATACAGCCTCTCTGATCTCAAGTGGGCCGGACCAGTAAAATAATGGCAAAATAACGTACATATGTCAACTCTTTAGCTTTGTTTTTCAGTAATATGCTTTATCACTCAGCCTACATATGTAACCTATTATCACGGATCACAAGGGATCTCTGTACCCCCCAGGACATGTCTTAGTAAAGGTTGCTGCTGGCCATGGGAATAGGAGGTGAGGCGCGGAGCACCGCAGCAAACATTTTTGGGGTATTTTGCTCAAAGATGCCAATACGTGGGGGCGCCTTTAGCTCAGTTGGTAAGGCGTCCCCCTCCCGGGCCGGGCCCAGCAGCAGACCCGGGTTCGATTCCCACCCGCGGTCGTTCTCTGCATGTCACTCCCCTCTCTGCCCCATTTCACCTCTGTCTCTCTGCACTATCAATAAAAGCATAAAAATGCCCAAAAATATCTTAAAAAAAAAAAAGATGCCAATACGCACTAATGAAATAAACAACTGTTTATTTGAATACACAAATACAACAGACACTGACCTTACAGTTGTCCAATTTTGTTTACTATATGTACAGGGACACATTTTGTGCAAACATGCAGACAGTACAAAATACAATTAAATAAAAGTGCACCTTCTACTGTTTTGATTTATTTTTAAATACAGAGGTTATTCGTTGTTTTGGAATACGTTTTTCCCAATTTAATTTAATTTTAATTTAACTTACTTTTTTTTTAAATGCTCAGAAATGTGTGCTCTACAAGTCGCGGGCCGGATGTTTGACACCACTGCCTTAGACACTTGACACAATCAATCATCAATATTAGCCTGCTATTTGGCCACATATATTGGCCTATTTACAGCCCTCAGAAAACTGACAGCTCTTCTTAGATGCAAGTTCATCAATTCATGGCTTAAAATCCTGAGCTGTGGAACTTTCAGCAGACATTCCTAGCTGTAAGCCACGTAAGTTTCCTAACAGTTGGGAGCGTATGCAACATGCGGATATGGCACAGGCTCCATGAAGAAAAAAAAAAGAAAAAAAAAAATTAAATGTTTTTTTTTCTTTTCAGAATTGATTCAAATCGGCCGCGGGCACATGACACGTGCACTACACCACTGGATTGTACTTTTACAGTTTGACCCAATATTAATAAAATTATTTTGAAACAGAATTATCTTAAAAGAATATTGAAATAATTTTTGACGTGACGTCGTGAGTGTGTTGACGTGTTAGTTTCCTGCATAGCAACACTGACTGACAACATGCGAACAAACATGTACACACGATAACTCAAGGTGACAGTGTGTGTGTGTGTGTGTGTGTGTGTGTGTGTGTGTGTTGTGTGTGTGGGGGGGGGGGGGGTCTGTGTGTGTGTGTGTGTGTGTGTGTGTACGTACGTGTGTGTGTGTGTGTGTGTACGTGCGCAGGAAGTAATTACCCTCCTGTCAGATATAGAGTCGTGTGTGTGTGTGTAACTGCAGCCGCACAGGACTGACCTTCAACACAGATTTATTACACACACACAAACACACACAGGCACACACACAGTCCCACATACAGGCACAAACACGGGTACAAAAACACACACACACACACTGGTATAAACAGCGACACGATAATTTAAGTCTAGTGTGTGTCCCTGAAAGTGCCTTATGTTGACAACAACCACTGTTTACAAACACACACACACACACACACACACACACACACACACACTTCAATGAATCAAACCCATCGAACCCAGTTTCTCTGCAAATTACTTGTATATCACGTTCTATTTCAAAATCAGTGAATATCTCCTCATGATCCGCTACCTGTCTGTACTGTGTGTGTGCTGGAAAGAAATGTACAGTGTTAATACACAGCCTAGGCTCTGTAAACAAAGGGGGCCCACCAGAGCTAGCAACATGCCAGTTAACAGAGCCTAGCTGCTGTATTAACACTGGATTTTTTTACTTTTATATATGGAGAAAATTAATTATGAGATTTCAGGGAAAGCAGAGAAGTTTAAACATATGTCAGCCTTTCCTGGACTATATAACAGTACTGAAGGGACCTACATGACACCTCGTTGACTTTTTATTTTCTGCTTAACATTTACTTTTAGTTTAAGTTTAAGTAGAGTACGCCATGTTAGTTGTTTATTTTATTTTGTCTTGTTTGTGTGTTCACTTTTTCAGTTGTGTGTGTGTGTTCCTAAAAAAAAAAAATCAAAAATAAAGTGTTTAAAAAAAATATATATATATTTGGAGTATACATAAAGGTTGAATTGATTTTTTATTTTTTTATTTAATAATAATAATAATAATAATTTATAAGATTTATATAGCGCTTTTTTGGAGGTCACTCAAAGACGCTTTACATCACATAGAATATACAATAGGCCTACATAAGAAAAACAAAACAAAACAAAAACAACAGAAAACAAGATACAGATTCAAAAAGAGGTTTGGGATGGTCAGGTGTGGTGGGGGTGGGTCAGGGGTCGTATGCTTTCTTGAAGAGGTGAGTTTTGAGTTGGCTTTTGAATAAGTTTATAGAGTCTGCATTTCGGATGTTTATGGGGAGGGAGTTCCAGAGGGTTGGGGCAGAAATGGCAAAAGCTCTGTCTCCTATTTAAGAACATTTCTTAGAGTGTTCTTTCAACTTAACCCTTATGTCCTCTTTGTCACCTTTGCACTTTAAGGCTTTTGGTATTTCCGTTTGGTGTGTGTGTGTGTGCTTACTTCTGTGTGTGTGTGCTTCTGTGTG
>CM047511.1:32829126-32836626 GCA_026122265.1 Ammodytes dubius | reverse complement strand
TTACAGACACAGCAGCAGGGCGAACCCAGCGATGTATTCGTTGCGTTGGGCTCTGAACAGCTTCATGTGAATGTGTTCGATGGCCGTCGGGTTATTGGTCAGATCCACCGTCTCTGTGACCGAATATTTCCTTACTTCACGAAATGCATCTAGAGAGAGAGAGAGAGACAGAGAGAGAGAGAGAGAAAGAGAGACAGACAGACAGACAGACAGACAGACAGACAGACAGACAGACAGACAGACAGACAGACAGACAGACAGACAGAGAGAGGGAGAGACAGTGAAGTTTTGGTTAGCCATAAGTTTGCACTTTTTCCCTAATAGTGAAAATCATTTTGTCAAGTAATTTTTTTAATAAAAAACAACTTGTTTGAAAAAAAAAATCTGTCTTTTGTACTTTCTAAAATAAAATGTACAGCCTGGGCCACAAAACTATTTTAGGCTTTATGTTTAGGTCATATCTCCATGACAACACTGAGGGGGGTGAATTTTTTTTGGCCCACGCTAGTTTTTATTCTTTTGGAGGTTAAAATGTATTGGCGCGATCTCTTGAGTGACAGCTCTCCGCCCGTTGTCCCTCACTTTGCCTCGGAGGTATACGTCAGCTATCTCCCTCCCCCCTCACAAAATGGCGACGTGCACAAACCAGGATTATTGGATGCCGTGTGAATAACTGAGGTCAGCCCGGATGCTACATCCATTTTATTTACTATCTATGGTAAAAACTAAAAGCGGTATACACACAAACACACAGAGACACACACACACACACACACACAGAGAGAGACACACACAGAGAGAGAGAGACACACACACACACACAGAGAGAGACACACACACACAGAGAGACACACACACACAGAGAGACACACACACACACACACACACACAGTACCTATGAGCAGGAAGACGAGGATGGCTAGCGCGACCATGAACCAGGTGTTTCCATAGAGCGCGATGGTCTGGATCAGGCGAGACTTGAAAATCCCATTCCACCTGCAGACAGTGAACACAACACCAGGTTATGGAGACAGTGAACACAACACCAGGTTACAGAGACAGTGAACACAACACCAGGTTAGGAGACAGCACACACTGCACAATACAGAATAATACTTATAAAGCTCTTTTCCCTGGTTTTTCACAGACTCAAAGCGCTTTACATTGTTTTGTACACATTCACCCATTCACACACACACATTCTTATTATTAATGGTTAGATTCTCCCCCCCCCCCACCCCCCACCCATAGAGTCTCAGTCCTCTTCACAGCAGACCCGGGTTAGAATCCAGCCCAGGTCGTTCTCTGCATGTCATTCCCCTCTCTGACACATTTCACCTCTGTCTCTACACACTGAACTTACTTGATGATGTCATATTACACACTGCACCTTTAACTATATACAGTGTACCTTTAAAAGGTGCAGTGTGTAATATGATATCAATCATCAAAAGAAGTTCTACAAAGTTCTAGAATGCAACGCTCCCTGGGTAACCCCAACCCTTTAGAATAATAACAGAAGCTACAGTGGCCTTCAAGGACAAGAACAATTCTACATTTTAAACAATGCACCTGATGACATTCCAACTATGACACTTCCAACATGGCGGCGCCCAGGCCTTGGTCCAAAATATGCAGAAATATGGACATATATGAGACCCTTTCTAAGGGAAAAAAAAAATTCAAAAAAAAATTCTCAGCTATTATGCACTAAATTAAACGTACTTATGGATATTATAATTACTTTCTACAAAATCTGCTAGGAAATAAAACCCACAATTCTGCACACTGCAGGTTTAAGGACACATTATGATAAATGTGACTCTGGCTCCATCTAGTGGCTAAGTACGAACACACAAAAAGTCACTACATGAATATAACTTCACACAGAGCTCTCCATTGGATTAAAACTGCAGTGATTCATATGTTTCAGTTGGCAACACGTTATTTTTCATTTAACTTTTATTTATCCTCGAGAGACCAATTGAGGGGTGACCCTCATTTACAATGACGTCGAGTTCAAAACAAATTCAAAGGAAAAACAACAATACATACAAAATATTCAATGCAAATACATCAAATACACAACAGGTGAAGAGAAAAAAAAAACAAAAAAACAATTGAAACATTTACACAGTGGTGAAGAGTGGCAGCAATTAAAATTAAATGGGTGAGAGTAATATAGCCTAATTAAAACAGTTACAGGTAGAGTTTGGCAGATTTAAGATAGTTTGTTTAAATTGGTTAAAGGATGAAGGTATTTAGTTTGATTTGTTGCTGTAAGTTGTTTAACCCTAACTGATGCAGTAAGAGTACTGAGCCATAGGACTGTGAAATAAGGTTGTTGAATTTGGGTGAAATATCACGGAAGAGTTTTGAAATTGATTGGTAAAAAAGTGTTGGAGCCCTGATCAGATATACTGCCTGGCCCAACAAAGAAAATAATTCAATGAACTGCCTTTATCTTTGTTTACACCGTTTTGATAAAATTACGCAATGTACGTCCAGGGTTCCTTTCATTATAGCCAAGATCTTGTATTGATAATGTGTGTGTCAATGGGGTTAAAGTCTGGAATTTTTGGGGTGTGTGTGTGTGTGTGTGTGTGTGTGTGTGTGTGTGTATAAGTGATTTATTCTGCTCTCTGAACCTTCTCTTTCACAATCTGAGTACAACCAATCGTAGTCTTGTGTCATCATCTGGGAAGAAAAAAAATCCATTGATCGTCCAAATTCCTTGAGATTTCTTCACCTCTACCCTGCGTTCCAAATCGCATACTCTTTCTTTTTTCTATCCTACATACCAAACTAAATAACAGAAAGTGTGGGGGTTGGTACACAGCTACTGTATCTTCTAACATGGTTGTTTAAGAAATAAGAAGCAAAAAAATCTGTCATGAGATTTCAGGGAAAGCAGAGAAGTTTAAACAGATGTGTCAGCCTTTCCTGGACTATATAACAGTACTGAAGGGACCTACATGACACCTCGTTGACTTTTTATTTTCTGCTTAACATTTACCTTTAGTTTAAACAATGTCCTTAGAAAACTGTAAAGTAGAGTATGCCATGTAGGTTTGTTTTATTTTGTCTTTTGTTTGTGTGTTAATTTTTCTGAAATGGGCCTATAGGTTTGCAGAGGAAAATAATATTAGTGCGACAATATAATTTTTTTTCATTTCTTTGCAATGACTGAATACATTGTAGGCTGTTTGCATCATAGTCGGGCTTATCTGATTTATTTTTCTGAATCATAAATGTTACAGTTTAAAGTTTGGAAGTAAAAACATCAGTGAATCCTGTGTGTTATGAGTGAGTCTGAGTCAGGAGGTCTCAAGGGCTTTAATGGGATTACACACACGCACACACAGCCAGTAGCAACATACCAGTTTACAGAGCCTAGGCTGTGTATTAACACTGGTATTTTTCAGTGCACACACAGTACAGACAGGTAGTGGATCATGAGGAGATATTCACTGATTTTGACAAAGTGATTTTGACAACAAGCGTTCTCCAGAATCACTGACTACACCTTTAACCCTCTGTCTTCATGTTGTTGTCGAGTGGCCATTTTAATTGTTGTAGATTCTGATGCAAGACAAATGTTCGAGACTCTTCGGTCAATAAAGTTTTATCTTATCATCTCCTGATTAATCTAAAGCCTCTAAGTCCTTGCCTGGAGTTTGGGCTCATCTCCGCCCAGTTTAATTTACTATTTGATCAAACCTGTGTGTGTGTAATGTATGTGTGTGTAATGTGTGTGTGTGTGTGTGTGTGTAATGTATGTGTGTGTAATGTGTGTGTGTGTAGTGTGTGTGTGTGTGTGTGTGTGTGTGTGTGTGTGTGTAAGTGTGTGTGTGTGTGTGTGTGTGTGTGTGTGTGTAATGTGTGTGTGTGTAATGTGTGTGTGTGTGTGTGTGTGTGTGTGTGTGTGTGTGTACTGACCGTTTGGGAGAGATGAATGGAATGCAGAGAAGAAGCACGAAGAAAACCTCCGCGTAGAGAAACGTTGCTACGGCCGTCCACTGGAGACTCATGATGGAAGCTACACACAAAACAAAACACACAATTAACAATTTTACCTATCCATCTATCTATCTATCTATCTATCTATCTATCTATCTATCTATCTATCTATCTATCTATCTATCTTATATAAAAAAACACTTAAAGGTGCTACAAGGGGGGGCGCCCTTAGCTCAGTAGGTAGGGCGTCCCCACCTTTTCAATAAAGCATGAAAAATGCCAAAAAATATCTTAAAAAAAAAAAAAAAAAAAAAATGTGCCACGAGGGACTTTTCAATATTTCTGAAACTAATTCAAATTTTTCGTCCGATGATCATAGATTACATGTAACAGCAAACGAGACCACAATTAATAAAAGGTTTGCAACTAAGAGATAGCACCCATGTTTTGACGTCTGGCTCATAAGAGTTATCTAATACATTATAGAGAAAATTCGTTGAAGAGATCTCAGGGAAAGCAGAGAAGTTTAAACAGATATGTCAGCCTTTCCTGTACTGAAGGGAACTACATGACACCTTGTACATAGTATTTTTTTGATTTATAAAATAAATAGGCTGCATCCATAATGTGTTCTTAAAAACGTTTGACACTCAGATGTTGTTAAAATTATATAGAGATTTTAACCCTAGCTTTATCCAACATCTAGGCCTACATTTTTTATTTTTAAAAAGAAGCAAATGTACACACTCATTACATTACATTACATGAGGTTGTTGCTCCGTGTTCCTAGGTGGCACAGTGCTAGCCAGTTATCTGTGTCCTCTAATGTACCTACATGTCAGGCACTGTTACCAAAGTTAATGTTCAATTTCATGTGTCGATTGGATGTATCAGAAAATAGCATCATTATAGCCTTAACCAACCCTATGACGGGCTATAGGTTCACATCCAGGCTTCCAAAGCATTGGCATGATAGCTTGCACCTATTTTAGTACAGTGTTTTATTGAGTAATGTATTTTAATGTGTTCTATGTGTGTGTGTGTGTTGGATGTGAGTGGACCATCTGAGTCCTTAGTATCTCTTTTAGCTGTTTTATCTACTGCTGATTTTAACGTGTCTGATTTTTTTTTCTCTTAGTCTTTTGTTTATTTTGTTTCTGGTTTCTGTAGGACTTTGAGATTACTTTATAAAAAGTGCTTTACAAATAAAATGTATTATTATTATTATTACATTAGTTAGATAATCCCAAATTTCCACATTTATTCAAATATTTCTGTGAAAACTTGCAATACAAAAAAATATCGTTTTAATGTCAGTAATCACCTGGCAAAGTTTGATGACGATATCTATAAGTTAAAAATGTTAAACGCTATTCAACTGCAGTGTCTTAAAACTTATACAGGCCTTTGTTAACGTGTGTCAGCTGTTAGATTTCAACGCCTACGTATTGGAAAATGTATTGTTTTGGGCCCGATTTTAAACGTTGTATGTGCAATACTGGCTTTCTTAAATACATAAACATTGTCTGACTATAACAGGACATATTAAAAGATGTTAAAAGTAAGGTTAATACAGGCATTTCGGAAAAAAATCGCGAAAATATATGTTTAGCGTATTTTTTCAGTATGATTCAATTGTCTTTGCCCTTCACATGATACAATTCTAGACAGCTTAAAGTCTCCACTATACGATCGAGAAGAAAAAATTATGAAAAATTAAACATAAATTGACCAAAACTAAATTTTTCCTAAATGTGGGCGTGTGTAGAATTAACAGTAGACAGATCTCGTAGCCCCAATACTTTAAGCTAACTTTACAAAAATACAATTTAACAGTTTAAAAATGTGTGTACACGTGAAACAAGCTAATTAAGGTGTTAGCTGACATTATTAAGCAGGTAAAACTCACCTGTAAAAGTCTCACGGACACGAACTAAATGGAGAAAATGAGTCCACGCGCTGATGTTTCAATCTGTCAGGTGAGGTTGGTTTAGCTCGTTAGCTTAGCGCTTTAGCTTCCCACCGATGTCAACACTTCCGGGGTTTATTGCCAGCTCACCCCGGTTCTGCCACGTGATTGGACGGGTCAGGGAGTGACGCGACATTACGTCACAGTGTCATAAAAATAAATACTACAGGAATTTATTGCTCCTTTTCGTGGACTCGCTGATGAAACATTTTGCAAGTTTTTTTTTTAATTCATCCATGGTCACACATGATTTTATGCTTAAACCTGCAGTGTGTAGAATTTTGGGTTTTATTTCCTAGCAGATTTTGTAGAAAGTAATTATAATATCCATAAGTACGTTTAATTTAGTGCATAATAGCTGAATTTTTTTTTTTTAATTATTATTTTTTCCCTTAGAAAGGGTCTCATATATGTCCATATTTCTGCATATTTTGGACCAAGGCCTAGTGCCGACATCTTGAAAGTGTCATAGTTGGAATGTCATCAGGTGCATTGTTTAAAATTTAGAATTGTTCTTGTCCTTGAAGGCCACTGTAGCTTCTGTTATTATTCTAAAGGGTTGGGGTTACCCAGGGAGCGTTGCATTCTAGAACTTTGTAGAATTTTCTTGATGATGTCATATTACACACTGCACCTTTAAAGATTCAGAATAATCTAGATTGTCATTGCTCAAGACAACGAAATGTTTTTGGAGCAGTCCTCTCCAGTTGCACAATATAAATGTAAAAAATATAAAAAGAACAATATCAACAATGTATAGGCGATCTAGTTATATTCATATGCTGATGTTCGCATGGAATTTCACTTGGTCTATTGGCGCATAACATTTTTAATCAACATACAGAATACAGCACTGCGTTATCCTTATCCCTAAAAAAAATTATTCTCAAGGTTTGGAATAAGGAGATAGCCCCCTGCTTTGATATGTGGCTCATGGAGTTCTTTAGTACTTTATATATGGAGAAAAACCGTTATGAGATTTCAGGGAAAGCAGAGAAGTTTAAACAGATATGTCAGCCTTTCCTGGACTATATAACAGTACTGAAGGGACCTACATGACACCTCGTTGACTTTTTATTTTCTGCTTAACATTTATAGTTTAAACAAAGTCCTTAGAAACCTGTAAAGTAGAATACGCCATGTTAGCTGTTTGTTTTATTTTGTCTTTTGTTTGTGTGTTCACTTTTTCATAAAGAATATAAGAAAGTTAAAAGCAAGTAAGCCTACTACAAAAGCCAATAAATATGAATAAAAAATAGAAACATTCACCATAACATTTTTTGAGAAAAAATATTATTTCATTGTTACGCAGTTCCCTCTTTTGACCACCAGAGGGAGACATTGTCCACGCAAACCATATCTGAGATTCAGGTCTAAACTGGCGAATAGGGTAAAATATTTAACTTATAGATATCACCATTACACGTTCCCAGTTGATTACTGAGCTTAAACCTGCAGTGTGTATAATTTTGGGTTTTATTTCCTAGCAGATTTTGTAGAAAGTAATTATAATATCCATAAGTAGGCCTACATTTAATTTAGTGCATAATAGCTGAAAACATTTTTTTGAA
>CM047511.1:32819126-32821626 GCA_026122265.1 Ammodytes dubius | reverse complement strand
AATATTGCATTATTCCATACCAAGTCCGTTCTGAAAAACGACAAACACTTTGTCAATTTGTCTTTTCAATCAGATCGCGATATGTGTGTGTGTGTGTGTGTGTGTGTGTGTGTGTGTGTGTGTGTGTGTGTGTGTGTGTGTGTGTGTGTGTGTGTGTGTGTGTGTGTGTGTGTGTGTGTGTATATGTGTGTGTGTGTGTGTGTGGACAGCTGCCCATAAACTCTCATTAATTTTGTGGCATCGCGCCGACTGTAAGACAGAGAGCTGACGTTTTGTATTTGATGTTTTTTCTCGTTTTTGTGGATTTGCGAGGCCCTGTGTGTGTGTGTGTGTGTGTGTGTGTGTGTGTGTGTGTGTGTGTGTGTGTTTGTCTGACTGTGTGTGTGTGTGTGTGTGTGTGTGTTTGTCTGTTACTCTTTTTCCCGTGACCTAATTTCAGCTGCAAACATTTTTTATCATTATTTTATTTTCATTATGAATAAATCAATAACAGTAGGCTAATGGTGGTCATTAGTTTAAATTCTCTAAATGGATTTTTTGAGAATACTTTTTTCAAATGTTATATTTAAAGCTGGGGTATGTGATTTCTGATTGGTCAAAGTTAACATGAGCTGTACACTTTGACCAATCAGTGCGAGGCTCCGATTCTCTGTTCTTATTGGCTGTTGGGACTGTCCATTCACTTTGGCACTACTTTGTTGGTGTAGAGCGTGTCAGGGAGGGACCATAGGGGAGGGACCAAAGAGAACAAGTGAAGCGGTTGAGGTATTTGGATTTGAATCTCTAGCCCAACTGCCATTTTCTCCCCAAATCCTCCACCCCAGCTTTAGAGCAAACCCATTTGAACGGCGTACATTTTTTTTTATCACAAGATTAACATCCTTTTTTACGGAAGAGGATTAGGGCCACACATGAAAAAAAAAAAGGTAAAAAAAAAAAAAAAGTTCTGACTTTATTCTCAGAATTCTGACTTTTTTTTTTTTTTTCATTAAATTCTGACTTTTTTTTTATTCATGGAATTCTGACTTTTTTTTTGTTCATGGAATTCTGACTTTTTTTTTGTTCATTAAATTCTGACTTTTTTTTTATTCATGGAATTCTGACTTTTTTTTTTTGTTCATGAAAAAAAAAAGTCAGAACTACGGGTACTTGTAAGGACCGGGGGAGAGCCTACTTGTGCAAAAATGACTTCCCTTAGCGACTTATTGCGGGTTCGAGGGGTTCAAGAGAAGTCGTTTGTTAATGGAAGACCAAAAGTACAAGTACCCGTAGTTCTGACTTTAAAGTCAGAATTCTGACTCTTTTTTTTTCATGAACAAAAAAAAAAAGTCAGAATTTCATAGAACAAAAAAAAAAAGTCAGAATTCCATGAACAAAAAAAAGTCAGAATTCATGAACAAAAAAAAAGTCAGAATTTCATGAACAAAAAAAAAAAAGTCAGAATTCATGAACAAAAAAAAAGTCAGAATTCCATGAACAAAAAAGTCAGAATTCATGAACAAAAAAAAAAGTCAGAATTCATGAACAAAAAAAAGTCAGAATTTCATGAACAAAAAAAAGTCAGAATTTAATGAAAAAAAAAAAGTCAGAATTTCATGAAAAAATTCAGAATTCTGAGAATAAAGTCAGAACTTTTTTTTTTTTTTTTTAACCTTTTTTTTTTTTTCATGTGTGGCCCAAATCCTCTTCCGTACTTTTTGGCCTAGCAAACGTTGTAGTTTTTTCACATACTGTTGCAACAACTAGAAATGTTAGAAAAACTACAAACCCCATAAAGCAGCCCTGACATATTGACTCACTCTCTTCCCTGGCCTGCTGTCTGACATTTTGTTTCATTTGTTTTTCTTAGATAATTTTTTGTCATTTTCAAGCTTTATTAGACAGTACAGAGTTGAAATGGAGAGACAGAGAGAGGGATAGCTTTATTAGACAGTACAGAGATGAAATGGGGAGACAGAGAGACAGAGAGAGAGAGAGAGAGAGAGAGAGAGAGAGAGAGAGGGCGGGATGACCTGCAGTAAAGGTCCACGGGTCGGATTTGAACTCGCGACCACTGCAACGAAGGCCGGAGCCAATATGGTACACGCTCTATCCACTACACCACCGGAGCACCCAGATTTAGGTGTTCATTTGTGTTTAGTTACTTGTCTAGCCCGGCACCGCCCGCCTTCCTACTTACGCTCAATTATCATTTCCCTTCAGTAGTCAGTCTGGGCTTTAGAAGTTGAGATTTTTGCTACAAATTGTGTGTTTTTTTCAACATGTTTTTAAGAAGAAAATGTCTCATAAATCAGACAGTGAACAACATATGAACAAATCCTTCTGTAATAACCTTCAGAATAGTGCTGAGAATGATTATGGAAAGTTTAGTTGATGTAAGTGTTTTAGAAGTTGAGATTTTTTTTCAGAGTATTGAAAAAAAAAAAAAATAATGTTGAGATAATGTCCGTTAAAGATGGTTTTATAGGAGAAATATACAGACGCAAACAGACAAGGTTTA
>CM047511.1:32809126-32814126 GCA_026122265.1 Ammodytes dubius | reverse complement strand
CTCTACAAATTCTTAGTTTTATTTGAAGTATTTTGTTTATTCGTTTTTTTTTTTCATTTTGTTCTAGTAAATGATCTCACCTTGAACAATGCTACACGTCACTTTACTTTTACTTCAGTTAAACCTGCAGTGTATAGAATTTTGGGTTTTATTTCCTAGCAGATTTTGTAGAAAATAATTATAATATCCATAAGTACGTTTAATTTAGTGCATAATAGCTGAAATCTTTTTTTGAATTATTTTTTTCCCCCTTAGAAAGGGTCTCATATATGTCCATATTTCTGCATATTTTGGACCAAGGCCTAGTGCCGCCATCTTGAAAGTGTCATAGTTGGAATGTCATCAGGTGCATTGTTTAAAATTTAGAATTGTTCCTGTCCTTGAAGGCCACTGTAGCTTCTGTTATTATTCTAAAGGGTTGGGGTTACCCAGGGAGCGTTGCATTCTAGAACTTTCTAGAACTTTCTTGATGATGTCATATTACACACTGCACCTTTAAAGGAATACTTCACCCATACAGAACCGGCGATCTATCATTATAAAATCACTATTATAATATAATGAATGAGGTTTTTCTTCCCTCAGTCTTCCCTTGGCCCAGCTGTCCTGTTAATCCTAACCCTTACTATGATGTCACAAGAAGGAAACTGTAGGGTTAGACAGTGAGACCATAAAACACTCTTTCTGCCTTTTCTCAGGCTAGGATGAACCGATTTCTAAAATGTTTGCACATATACTACATAGGATCTCAGAGTTCAGTACAGCTTCATATTTCCACCGGTGAAGTAGGTCTTTAATGAAATATATCTTAAAATGTACACTACGTAAGTTTGGGTGTGTCAGAGAAGTAAAAATTTTCTGAGGTATATTCTCATTCTCATTTCAAAAACCTGTTTGGTCCCTGTGTGTGTGTGTGACTGTGTGTGTGTGTGTGTGTGTGACTCTCTATGTGTGTGTGTGTGACTGTGTGTGTGTGTGTGAGAGTGAGAGAGAGAGAGAGAGAGAGAAAGAGAGTGTGTGTCTCTCTCTGGTGTATTTTAATCAAATGTATTAAGATTATGAAAACCTGCGATAACGTTTTCTTTTGTTGCTTTCGCCGATAAGCAGAACCAAGCCTGGATCATTGTTCTCCGTTAATTAGTCTGTTCCCTCTGCACACACACACACACACACACACACACACCGCTCACACACACACACACACACACTCACACACACACACACACACACACACACACGCTCACACACACACACACACACACACACACACACACACACACACAGAGACACACATACGCTCACACACACACACACACACACACACACACACACACACACACACACACACACACACACACACACACAGAGACACACACAAACACACACACAGAGAGACACACACACACACACACACACACACACACAGAGACTCACACACACACAGAGACAGAGAAACACACACAGTCACACACGCTCTCTCTCGCTCCCCCTCTCTCTCTCTCACTGCTACACACACACACACACATACACAGTCTCAAACACAAACTCTCACTCTCTCTCTCTCACACACACACACACCAACTCTCCCTTTCACACACACACACTCTCACACACACACACACACACACACACACACACACACACACACTCTCTCTCACACACACACTCTCTCTCTCTCACACACACACACACACACAAACACACACACAGTCTTTCGCACACACACCCACACCCTTAAAGTCACCTTATACACCATCAGAAAATCGTTTGATGTTTTTTGGAGTCAGCACTAAAGAAAATCTCTTTCAAGACGTTTTCAAACTTATTCCCGCAAGACACTGCAGGATAAACCCTTTAATTTATGTATCTATCCATCTATCTATCTATCTATCTATCTATCTATCTATCTATCTATCTATCTATCTATCTATCTATCTATCTATCTATCTATCTATCTATCTATCTATCTATCTATCTTCCATAACATGTCTTCTTTCATACTAGTATAAATCAAAGGTCCAACATGTACATTCAGGTGTTTATTTGACTAAACCTTGTCTGTTTGCGTCTGTATATTTCTCCTGTACAACCATCTTTAACGGACATTATCTCAACATAAGTTTTTTTCCTTCAATATTCTGAACCAAAAAATCTCAACTTCTAAAGCACTTACATCAACTAAACTTTCCATAATCATTCTCAGCACTATTCTGAAGGTTATTACAGAAGGATTTGTTCATATGTTGTTCACTGTCTGATTTATGAGACATTTTTCTTCTTAAAAACATGTTGAAAATGCATTTTTTTGTATAGTAGGTGTAGGTATGTAGGTACTTACTTAAAGGCCTACTTCACCAGTGGGAATATGAAGGTGTGTCTAACCCTAAACTGTAGGGTTAGACAGTGAGACCATAAAATACTCTTTCTGCCTTTTCTCAGGCTAGGATGAACCGATTTCTAAACTTTTCGCACATTTATACTACATAGGATCTCA
Source organism: Ammodytes dubius (assembly GCA_026122265.1). NCBI lineage: Eukaryota > Metazoa > Chordata > Actinopteri > Uranoscopiformes > Ammodytidae > Ammodytes > Ammodytes dubius. The sequence goes on along the minus strand of CM047511.1, from coordinate 32,811,632 downwards.
GAGTTCAATACACCTTCATATTTCCACCGGTGAAGTAGGTCTTTATCTTATAAACACACAAACAAAAACACACAAAGACACGGGTACAATTTTTTTTCCATTACACTTTATAGTGAAATCACACAAATATACAAACTGAGAAAGGCAATGGAGATGATATAAAAAACAGACACGACAGGCGATTTTCAATAATTTTTACACATTTTTAAAATCAGCGAAAGAAGACAAAAATAATAAAAATTCCAAAAAAATAAAAACAATAAGGCAATGGCAAATGGTATAAAAAAATGGCGGCGTTTGTGTTTCTGCAATTTTTTTGAGAAAAGTGACAAAAACATTATTTTTTTTCCTTCTCTCTCCAGGCAAAGTGAATGAACGGCGGTTTGTGTGTGTGTTTGTTTGGTGCATCGAGAGGGTGAGATGTCATTGTAAACAAGTGTGTGTGTGTGTGTGTAGATGTAGATGTGTGTGTGTGTGTGTGTGTGTGTGTGTGTGTGTGTGTGTGTGTGTGTGTGTGTGTGTGTGTTTGGGAGGTTTTCGTGAGCTGATTTTGACTTGGCAAGTTCGTTTAGTGTGTAACTTGAAATGTGAAGTTAAAATATATTCAAAATGATCTGGTTTAATGATTTTTTTTTTACGATTTTGTTTTAGTGGCCATTTGTGAGAAAAAAATCTAATTTGTCTACCAATTAAGAAATAGTAATATCTGTGTAATCAACACATTTAATTCCATTTTTAAAATATTTTCCAATGGAGTTAGAGAATTTAATTTGTTTTGACATGAATGGCAAATCGTCCTTTTACCCAATACTAAGGTTAAAATCCATGTAACAATTGGTTGAAAATGGTAAATTCCAATTTTTTCAATGCAACCGTAGAATTTTTTTTTTTTTACACCAATTGAGATATCACCAATTCTAGGGTTGAATTTGTACGAGAATCCACAAAATTCTTCAATATTTACTGATTGATTTTGTGTGTTTTATATTTGCGTTTTAAAGAACCTCGCAATCCGTCTCTCCCGATGCACCTGAACGCACCGCCTGAATGAACAATCCCAAACTGGACTAAGACACAGAATCCAGTTAAGAGCCGCGATCATCAACAAACGCAGAATCTGGGAGTTAATGTAAGTAGTGTTTGAAAATATACACTTTTTAACATTGTGTAGCAGCCAAGTAATGTCATTTTACTGCCGAAAACGTAATATTTTTTTCTATTTTTAACGCAAAAAAGCCGAAAAATTAAGTAACTTGCCAATATCGTGTTGAAATTTCTGAACCACTAATGTAATTATTTTTAATTTTAGTCATTTTTAATATAACAAATAAACAATCATTTTTGTCCTTTAAACCTGCAGTGTGTAGAATTTTAGGTTTTATTTCCTAGCAAATTTTGTAGAAAATAATTATAATATCCATAAGTACGTTTAATTTAGTGCATAATAGCTGAAATAAAATGTTGGAATTATTTTTTCCGAAATTTTCCGCTTTTTACATAAAAAATAAAAAAATATATAAAATTTTCGACAATTTATTAACATTTTTAGCCTGTTGCACATTGTTAAAAAAAAATCCCGATTCTGCTTTAGCTGAGAAGTGCGGCCTCCGAATAATAAAAATAATTATTATATTAATCATATTATGGAACAATTAAGACATCCGACCCCCCCCCGTTCAAACACAGTAAAGGGGTATCCAGTGATCTGCTGTTGCTATGATACAATGAAGCCATGTTGTGGTTGACCAATCAAAATGGCAGGATTTTGAAGGAGTGGGCGGGGTTTAATGATAAGGGGCTGTCAGTCAAGTTTGAGTGACAGTTTAAACTTTAAGTTGATTACACAGGATGAGAAACGACCAACACTAGAAGCTAGATTTTCATCTCCTATTTTAAAGTCCCTACGAGGAACTTTTTAAATATTTCTGAAACAGTCAAATTTTTTCCTCTGATGATCATAAATTAAATGTAACAGCAAAACGAGACCATCAGTGCAAAAAAAATGCTATTTTTATATAGTTTTTCTTAATGCCTTTGTCATGGGTATATACGCTCACCCAGGAACAACAGCTGGCGTGGTAAAAACACTACCGCTTTTGAACCAAAGGGGGGCGCTAGAATTACCACAAACTGAAAAGTTCCTCGGAGCACCTTTAAAGTTAAAATCAAAACCTTATATAAATTCTAAATGACACTTTAGTAGAATAAGACAGATTTTACACAGTTATAGGTCGTTTCCCAGCCTGGAATTAGATTTTAAATCAGAATTTTAAATTAGAGTTTAAAATGATGTTATGTGTTATGTTTTGAAATGTGTGTATTGTTGTGTGCAGTGTAAGATGTATTGTATGACATTTAGCTCTATTCTTCCTTCTCTCTCTCTCATTTCAAACGCTGTACAAACCTTAACAGAATTGTGTACATACATCCTCCGAACAATAAATAAAAATCATTGTGAAAAAATAAATTACAAAAAAAATAAAGAAAATTAAAAAAAAATCATCAA
>CM047511.1:32801626-32804126 GCA_026122265.1 Ammodytes dubius | reverse complement strand
TAAACTTCTGATAAATCTTGGAGTCAACCTGCCACAGTGTGCCTGCGTTGGAATGTATATTTCTGGATTCATTTTTCGATTTTGATTTTTTTCGATTTCTTCACGAGATCCCACAGTCTTGATTGGTCGGGCAGTAGCGTTACTAAAGAGTCTTCCTGGCCAATAGAATGACCGGAAAGGCCAGAGTGATTGACCAATGAGGGGGCAGGGATTGAGGGTTAAACAAGGAAATGGGTAAGAATGGAAAGGTAGGGGTAAAATTAGGCGATTAGGCATGGGCGGATATATCTGGTTTTCAAGGTATACCACTGTTTACCCAAAGGATGAACCAGCGTTCTATCATTATAAAATCGCTGTTATGATATAATGAATGAGGTTTTTCTTCCCTCAGTCTTCCCTCAGTCTTCCCTTGGCCCAGCTGTCCTGTTAATCCTAACCCTACATTTTACCATGTGTGATGTCACGCAAGGGAAAATGTAGGGTTAAGACAGCGAGACCATAAAACACTCTTTCTGCCTTTTCTCAGGCTAGGATGAACCGATTTCTAAAATGTTTGCACATTTATACTACATAGGATCTCAGAGTTCAATACACCTTCATATTTCCACCAGGTGAAGTAGGTCTTTAAAGGACTGCTTTGATTACAATTTGTTTAAAACAAAATATCCTACCAGCCCCATGCCTAAATTAAGAAAAACCAAGGATATGAAATGAAGAATTTGGGGAAAAGAAAAGTAGAAAAAAGGTGAATATTCGAGGAGGTTTTTAGGAGTTTTTAGGAGAGGGATAATGGACACAGGTTGTGTGGTCTGTTGTCAGGAGGCTTCGGGCTCAGTGTGCTGTGGTTACGAGTGATTGTCCAGAGAGTAACGTTGAGTGGTTATCTTAAAATACAGCAACTCGGAAAAAAAAAACTTCAAGGTCTTCTAGAGCAAATCCTGACGAGCTAGGCTTGGCCGAAACAGTCTCATGGTCAAGTCAAATTTGGTCCCAAAAGGAATTCCTTCGATTTTTCCCAAATTTTTCCACACTTTTCGAGACTTTGCAGCGATTTCTATATCACGTAAAGTCTTCAGTTATCTGCGGACATAAGTTCTACACATTTAAAGATTAAAAACAGCCTCCTAAATCGCTCACAACCTAGTCAACGGCTGGGTTGAGATAGTATTCCAAACCAGAATTTCTTGCGATCAATTTCGGATACTTTCCAACAAGGCCTAAGATTCAAGAAGTGGACAACTGGGTCGATAAATATCAACACCAAGTGAAGAATTATCCACTTGACCATTTTATATTGAGCCCAGCTTTGTCCAGGCTATGTTGACGCTCTTACGGTAAGGCCAGTTTACTCATCCTTGGGTCTAGAACAATCCTTTCGAAAGTGATGTAACCGAAATTTTAAATCCGATTACCCAGAATTCCTTGCTCCAGAGAAATATGGCCGTTTCCATCAACTTATTAGCTAGAAACCTTGAAATCCATGGCGCACAAATCAAAATGCATTTTGATTTTGACATTAGGATGTTATAAGGGCTTAAACTCCCAAGACTACCCCAAAACTTGACTTGACCTGATCGGCATTCAACCTAGCGTCTAGAAAAAGATCCCAAGAAAAAATGAAGTCCTCGTTTTACACCAAAAATCCATTATTTTGGTGAGTCCTGAATCCGTTTTTTAAGACTGAGTTTTTTTCCAGGTTTTCCCCCACACAGCCAAGCCCAGCATATATCTCTTTGATCCTTGTGTGTACAACCTAGTAGTGACTTTATTTTGGAAATCCCAAAAAATCCACAAAAATCGATGGATGTATCTAGAAGGTTTCCTCATAGTCGAAGTCACGATGCAGATAAATCCAAATCGGTTTGTCGGAAAAAGTAGATTTTTTTCCCGCGAACCCCTCCCCCCAAAAAAACTACCCAAACGGAGGTAGTTCGATATTTTTGGGGGTCCAAGCCAGCTAGCCAGGAAGGTTCGTTAGTTAGTCAATCAATCTATCAATCAATCAATTAATCAATTAACTAATAAATAAATTGATTGTAAAATGGCGCCGGGAGCTGTGGCCATTTCTGAGCAGTTTCAGTTTCAGCCGACTGTTTCAAGACAGTTCAGAAAAACAAAATGCCCTCTCTCTCAACTTCCACCATTTCTTTATCTTCTTCTCTTCCTCCGTCTGTCCATCTATCTCTCCATCCATCCATCCATCTCTCTCTCCGTCCTTCTATCAGTCCATTCTTCCCCCGTTCCTCTCAGCTGCTGCCAGACATGAGGTTGATGGCTTGCTCCAGTTTGTGCCTCAGTTTGTGTTTGCGACAATATCCGTCTCTGTCCAACGCCGTCAAAATCTGCAAAGAAAAAGAAATGGGTAAAAATAAGTAATTTGACACAAGATTATTATTATAAGGGCTGTCAAACAATAACAATTCTCAACTCAACTCAACTTTATTTATAAAGCCCTTTAAAACAACCACAGCTGAAACAAAGTGCTGTACATAATGCAGGT
>CM047511.1:32796626-32799126 GCA_026122265.1 Ammodytes dubius | reverse complement strand
TCTTTCTTTCTCCTCACCTCTCCACCCAGTCCTTGTAGATGGGATGTCTTTAGTATTATGTCTCACCTCTCTACCCACGCGCCAAAGACAAAACTTAAGAAAAATTAAATGTAAAAATGTGTTAAAATGTTGTCGGAATTTGGATTTTTTTTACTTTCTTTTTAATTTTTTTTTTTTTTTTTTTACTTTACTTTACTTTTTTTTTTTTTTTTACAAATTTTTCTTTTTTTTTATGATTTTTTTTTGCTTTCTTTCCTTCTTTTTTTTGACTTAATATTCATTTCTTTCTCCTCACCTCTCTACCCAGCTCTTGTAGTTGGGGATGTCTTTAGCGTAGAGCAGCTTGTTTTGACTTTTGTTTTGTGTGTCGGAAGTGGGATTTTTTTTGGAAGTTTTTATTTAAAATTTTTGATTATTTTTGAAATTTTTTTGTAGTTTTTGTAGAAACGTTTTTTTGTAGTTTTCTTTTATTTCTTGAGGATTTTTTGGGGGATTTCGTTCTTTTTTCCTGCAGTGATAACTTTAACCGCGGAAAGGTTTGAATTAAATCTCCAACAAAAATGTAAAAAGGTGTTAAAATGTTGTCGGAATTTGGATTTTTTTTAACTTTCTTTTTAATTTTTTTTTTTTTTTTTTTTTTACAAATTTTCTTTTTTTAAATTATTTTTTTGCTTTATTTCCTTCTTTTTTTGACTTAATATTAATTTCTTTCTCCTCACCTCTCTACCCAGCTCTTGTAGTTGGGGATGTCCTTAGCGTAGAGCAGCTTGTTGGAGGGAGAGTCTTTCCCCAGCCTGTGTTCTGACGTGGAGCATGAGTCCATGAAGGTCTGGGCGACCACAGACAGACACGCGCCAAAGACTAAACTTAAGAACAATTATTCAAGTGTTTTTGACTTTTTTTTATGTGTCGGAAGTGGGATTTTCTGGACGTTTTAATTAATAATTTTTTTTTACTGTTTTTTTAAACCGTTTTTAACCCCATTTTTTTTAGTTTTCATTTTTTTTGGAAGCTTTTTTGGGAAATTTCTTGACTTTTTGGGAAAGTTGGAATCCGGGAATTAAGATTTTCTGGATTTTTTTTTTACATTTTTAAACATCTTTTGTAGTTTTTTTTCTTTCTTTCTTTTCTTTTCTTTTTCTTACCTCTCGACCTTTTAATTTTTATTTAAAAAAAAATATATATATACGCGGAAAAGTTTGAATTAAATGTCCAACACAATTGTAAAAAGGTGTTAAAATGTTGTCAGAATTGGGATTTTTTAGATTATTTTTTTTTAAAAACTTTTTTTAAACTTTTTTTTTTTACAATTCTTTTTTTTTGAATTTTGCTTTCTTCCTTTCTTTCTCCTCAACTGTATTTAGTATTCTTTCTCCTCACCTCTCCACCCAGCTCTTGTAGTTGGGGATGTCTTTAGCGTAGAGCAGCTTGTTGGAGGGAGAGTCTTTCCCCAGCCTGTGTTCTGAAGTGGAGCATGAGTCCATGAAGGTCTGAGCCACCACAGACAGACACGCGCCAAAGACTAAACTTAAGAACAATTATTTAAGTGTTTTTTGACATTTTTGTGTGTCGGAAGTGGGATTTTTTTGGACGTTTTTAATAATTTTTTTTTAGAAATTTTTTAACAATTTTTTTTTTAACGTTTTTTGTTGGTTTCTTTTATTTCTTGAATTTCTTGAGGATTTTTTGGGGGATTTTGTTCTTTTTTTCTTGCAGTGATAACTTTAACCACGGAAAAGTTTGAATTAAATGTCCAACAAAGATGTAAAAAAGTTTAAAAAAGTTGTCGGAATTTGGATTTTTTTGGACTTTCTTTTAAAAGTTTTTTTCTTTTTCTTTTTACAATTTTCTTTTTTTTTACGATTTTTTTTGCTTTCTTTTTTCAATTTTTTTGACTTAATATTCCTTTCTTTCTCCTCACCTCTCTACCCAGCTCTTGTAGTTGGGGATGTCTTTAGCGTAGAGCAGCTTGTTGGAGGGAGAGTCTTTCCCCAGCCTGTGTTCTGAAGTGGAGCATGAGTCCATGAAGGTCTGAGCGACCACAGACAGACACGCGTCCGTGATGCTGCTCTTGTGAATGTCAAACACAAACTGAGGATTCTTTATGACGTTCACCCAGAACCGCAGAGGAAGGCTGTGGACAGAAGGACACATATAATAGTTAAGGAGAGACACTGCAGTTCATTTTCAATACAAGGACTGGTTCATTTTGAGATTGTTGTCTATTTTGCTCCAGAACATGGACTTGTACTTGTACATACACTGCCCGGCCCAAAAAAAGTCACCACCTGGATTTTACTAATAGGAAAGTAAGTAAGTAAGTAAGTTTTATTTGTAGAGCAGACCAGGGTCACAAGGCGCTTCACAAATCTTAACACATTTTATACACACACTCATACACCGATGGCAGTAGCTGCCATGCAAGGCACTTTCTGAACCATCGGGAGCAATTTGGGGTTCAGTGTCTCTTTGCCCAGGGACACTTCGACATGTGGCGGGT
>CM047511.1:32784126-32786626 GCA_026122265.1 Ammodytes dubius | reverse complement strand
ATTACTTTTATGGGTGTAACATGACAAAATGTGGAAAAGTTCAAGGGGTATGAATACTTTTGCAAGCCACTGTAGATAGATAGATAGATAGATAGATAGATAGATAGATAGATAGATAGATAGATAGATAGATAGATAGATAGATAGATAGATAGACAGACAGACAGACAGACAGACAGACAGAGACAGACATACAGACGGACAGACAAACAGACAGAGGGACAGACAGACAGACAGACAGACAGACAGACAGACAGACAGAGGGACAGACAGACAGACAGACAGACAGACAGACAGACAGACAGACCTGTAGTGCGGCCATCAGTAGAGATGCTACGTTGCCCCGGTCTCTCATGCTAAAGCTCCTCTGAGCCTCCAGCGTGTGGATGAAGGTCAGGAGAAACATCTTGTTGTTCAGCAGCTGACTGAACTGACGCAGAGCTTTCTCTACGTTCGCCGGGGACTGGGGGGGAAGGAGAGGGGAGATTAATACACACACACACACACACACACACACACACACACACACACACACACACACACACACACACACACACATGCTAGTATTTAAAAAAATTGCCATATTTAGCCTTCTTTTGCCATATTTTTTAACTTTTTTGGGACATAAGTAGTTTTTTTTCTGGTTTTTTATACACTTTTTTCCTTGTTTGTGATTTTTTTTGCCATTCTTTTTGGCCAATTTTTGAGACATGTTTTGGGATATAAAAAATTATATATTTTTGTAATTTTGTGAACATTAAAAAAATGTATTGTACATATTTAGCAATTTGTTTTACAATTTTGCATGAATTTGGATTTTGTTTTATTTTTAGGAACATCATGTTGTTCAGCAGCTGACTGAACTGACGCAGAGCTTTCTCTACGTTAGCTGGGGACTGGGGGGGAAAGGAAGGATAGGTAGGACATGATATACATTCACACACGCCACACACACATATCAAACTGGGAGCTAGCTTTTTTAAGAATTATTTCTGACACATTTATGCTTGTTTTTGACTTTTGAAAGATTTTTTTTGAATTTTTTTTGGATTTTTTTTTAGAATTTTTTCTTCTCCATATTTTGTATTTTTTTTTTGCATGAAATTGGATTCATTTATTCACACACACACACACAACACACACACACACACCCCCCCCCCCCCCCCACACACACACACACACACACACACCCCCCCACACACACACACAGCCTTACGTCCAGCTCCTTCAGTACAGGGTGCTCCTCTATGCCAGGGAACATCACTCTCATCGTGTAGTTTCGATACTCGAGGAAAGGAATCTTCACTCCGTCCATATCGTTGGTCAGCTCCTGGATGTCTGTCTGCAGCTCCGCAAACGCTGAGAAGGAAATAAATAATAATAACATAATTTAGATAGACAGACAGATAGAGAGATGGATAGATAGCATGATACAGTGCTTCTCAAATGGTGTGGCGCACCCTTGTCAGGGAGGGGCGGGGGGGGCGGGGTGGCCTTGATTTCCAACTGAATTTTTTTTCTCTTTTTTTTTATTTTGCTAGCGAGCTTGTGCGAAAGGCCGCGATTGGCAGTAAATAAATGTCCACATGTGTCTCCAAGTGTCTCTGTAGGCTATTTAAAAAGAAATCAATTGAGAACCACTGGCATGATATGTCTGTCTGCAGCTCCGCAAACACTGAAGGGAAAATATATTGATATTGTTAATATTACAAGTATTTAAACACCATTCATAACATGATAGATGGATAGGTGAATGGATAGATCTATATTGCCAATTTCTGACATATTTTTTGGCCTAATTTAGCTATTTCTTGACACATTTTATCACATCTTTTGCCAAACTTTTTTCTTTTCTTTTTTTCTCCGCAAACGCTGAGAAGGAAAAATCATTCCTTCAAACTGTAGAGTTTTTGTTTTAGCATAAAAACTAAAAAAAAAATTTAGTATGGAGAATTAGCTTAAAAATGTTTCATTATTTTTTTTAACAGTTTAATTTTAAGACAGACAGACAGACAGACAGACACACACACACACACACACACCCTCTTTACACTCCAGCGCGACCCGGCTCTCCAGATTGTCCATCTGCAGTTGAAGCCTTTTGAGCGTTCGGTCGGCGTCGCGGGTTTTCCTCTTGTAGGCGATTAGTACAGCGATGATCGCTATCAGTAGCACACCACCACCTGCTCCTATACCTGGTGGGAGGGAGACAATAATGCAATTAATAATAAATAAATAAATGTTTAGACATATCGAAATCACATCGAAAATAATCAAAAAATCAAAAAAAATCAAATTAAATATTCCAAAATAAAAATTCTTCAAAATAGTTCACAAAATAATCAAATAAATCTATATATTAGTAGCGATCAGTAGCACACCGCCACCCGCTCCTATGCCTGGTGGTTTAGATAAATTAAATAAAATTCATTAATAATACATAATAAATTAATACAACACCCTTGCAAAAGAGTCTTCGGACTCAATGGGATATACCTGT
>CM047511.1:32774126-32781626 GCA_026122265.1 Ammodytes dubius | reverse complement strand
TGAAGACCGATTGCGTCATAGCGGCGCGCAAAGGTTGTTCCATTTGCAAGGCTCCTTGCAAGGCTCCTCATATGCAGCCGTGAAATGCAGCCTTCGTTTCACGGTTTTGAAGGCTGCATCAGATGTATCCTTCATGGCCCAACATATCCCAAGATTCATTGCGTTTTTTTTCAGAGATGGCATTAAATAAAATAACAAAACAGCAACGTGTTGCTCCATCTTCTTAACTTTTATCTTCCTTTCTTTTTTCTTGTACTTTTTTTTCTTTTCGTCTGGTAGGCAACTTCTCTTTCCTTTTTCCTCCGTTGACAGGGCTGTCTCCGTTGGCAGCAATCAGGGTTGCTAGGCAGCACAGGAGCGGCAAGTCTTCACGCAAGGTAAAACCTTGTTACGTAAACCGGAAATGCTCGTAAACGGAGACCTGCGGAGACCGTCCCGTTTAACAACGCTCGTTCGGCCTTCGAATCGGCCTTCATAGGCTATAGCCTTCATGTGTGTGAGTGTGTGTTTGTTTGTGTGTGTGTGTGTCTGTCCGGATTATTATTTTTTTTTACAAATTTTTTCAAAGTATAGACCAATCAAAATGAAGTATCAGTGAAAGTGGGCGGGCCTTACCAGGACTTTCTGCTCCCGGTGAGATCTGGCGAATCACAGAGCAGCTGACTCTCTGACACGGTTAACAGACAGGGAAACTCTCCAATCAGAACGGTTGTAGTTCAGACGACTGTTACCGGGGGCAGCTGGGATCAAGTTCTTACCCTGAGAGAGAGAGAGAGACAGAGAGAGACACAATCAAGTTAGAAAACAAATAAACACTTAACATCTTTTCTTCCCTCAGTCTTCCCTCAGTCTTCCCTTGGCCCAGCTGTCCTGTTAATCCTAACCCTTACTGTGATGTCACAAGAAGGAAACTGTAGGGTTAGACAGTGAGACCATAAAACACTCTTTCTGCCTTTTCTCAGGCTAAGATGATCCGATTTAATTTTTTTTTGCACATTTATACTTCATAGGATCTCAGAGTTCAATACACCTTCATATTCCAACCGGTGAAGTAGGTATTTAAGCCAAAAAAAAGAGAAGAAAGTTATTAAAAAAAAAAAAAAAAAAAAAAAACGCGATTTGCCTTCTCACACCGCGATGCGGGATTGTGGCTCTGCGATTTGCGGTTCAATACACATATCGATACAGCCCTTATGTGTGTGTGTGTGTGTGTGTCTCTCTCTCTCTGAGTGTGTGTGTGTGTGTGTTTGTGTGTGTGTGTGTGTGTGTGTGTCTCTCTCTCTGAGTGTTGTGTGTGTGTGTGTGTGTCTCTCTCTCTCTCTCTGAGTGTGTGTGTGTGTCTCTCTCTGAGTGTTGTGTGTGTGTGAGTGTGTGTCTCTCTCTCTCTCTCTGAGTGTGTGTGTGTGTGTGTGTGTGTGTGTGTGTGTGTGTGTGTGTGTGTGGTGTGTGTCTCTGTGTGTGTGTGTGTGTGTGTGTCTCTCTCTCTCTGAGTGTGTGTGTGTGTGTGTGTGTGTGTGTGTGTGTGTGTGTGTGTCTCTCTCTCTGAGTGTGTGTGTGTGTGTGTGTGTGTCTCTCTCTCTCTCTTGAGTGTGTGTGTGTGTCTCTCTCTGAGTGTGTGTGTGTGTGTAGTGTGTGTCTCTCTCTCTCTCTCTGAGTGTGTGTGTGTGTGTGTGTGTGTGTGTGTGTGTGTGTGTGTGTGTGTGTGTCTCTGTGTGTGTGTGTGTGTGTGTGTCTCTCTCTCTCTGTGTGTCTCTCTCTCTCTGAGTGTGTGTGTGTGTGTGTGTGTCTCTCACTCTCTCTGTGTGTGTCTCACCTTGAGTATGATGGGTGACCCTGGCTTGACCTCCAGGATGCCGGCGGTCCCCAGAGGGTCAAAGGTCGGGTTGGGGTAGTGAGTGAAGGAGGTCGAGTTCAGAACCAGCAGCGAGGACACCTGGAAACATGACAGTGTTATTACTGATCTGTGTGTGTGTGTGTGTGTGTGTGTGTGCGTGTGTGGCTGTGTGTGTGTGTGTGTGTCTCTCTCTCTCTCTGTATCTGTCTGTCTGTCCGTCTATCTGTGTGTCTCTCTCTCTCTGTTACCTACCTGGTCGAGTATGAACCCAAACTCATCCGGCCGTAGTGCCCCTCAGTCTGTCTGTCTGTCCGTCTCTCTCTCTCTCTGCCTGTCTGTCTGTCTGTCTGTCTATCTATCTCTGTGTGTGTGTCTGTCTGTCTGTCTGTCTGTCTCTCTCTCTCTCTCTCTCTCCCTCTCTCTCTGTGTGTATCTGTGTGTGTGTGTGTGTATGTGTAAAGCTGTGTGTCAGTGTGTACGTTACCTGGTCGAATATAAACCCAAACTCATCCGGCCGTAGCGCCCCTCTGTCTGTCTGTCTGTCTGTCTGTCTGTCTGTCTGTCTGTCTATCTATCTATCTATCTATCTATCTATCTATCTATCTATCTATCTATCTATCTATCTATCTATCTATCTATCTATCTATCTATCTATCTATCTATCTATCTATCTATCTATCCATCCATCCATCCATCCATCCATCCATCCATCCATCCATCCATCCATCCATCCATCCATCCATCCATCCATCCATCCATCCATCCATCCATCCATCCATCCATCCATCCATCCATCCATCCATCCATCCATCTCATCTATCTATCTATCTATCTATCTATCTATCTATTCTATCTATCTATCTATGTGTGTGTTAGTGTGTTAGTTACCTGATCGAATATAAACCCAAACTCGTCCGGTCGTAGCGCCCCCTCTGGCGGTTCAGGTTTAGTGTAGATCAGACCGGGAGCCAGACACGTCATGCTGCTGTCGTTTCCTCTGGTGCAAAACTACACACACAAACACACACACTTTAGATACCTTTACTTTGAAAATACTCAAACACTAGTACAGAGACAAACATATACTTTAGATGCTTTTACTTTTTTTTAAAGATAATTTTTTGGCATTTTCAAGCTTTATTAGACAGTACAGAGTTGAAATGGGGAGACAGAGAGAGAGAGAGAGGGGGGGGGGGGGATGACCTGCAGTAAAGGTCCACGTGTCGGATTTGAACCCGCGACCACTGCAACGAAGGCCGGAGCCGATATGGTACACGCTCTATCCACTACGCCACCGGAGCGCCCAACTCACATACTTTTACTTTGAAAACATGATGTAATCTACCTATAAAAGACTACAGTGGCTCCATAACTGAACATTCCCCGTTGCTATGGACCTACAGACATTGTTGTGACGTTTACAAACAGTTTCCCCAAAATGCGAAAAAAAAAAAATTTAACATATTTTTTTTTTGCATTTTCATGCTTTATTGATAGTGTAGAGACAGAGTTGAAATGGGGCAGAGAGGGGAGTGACATGCAGAGAACGACCGCGGGCTGGAATCGAACCCCGGTCCGCTGCTGGCCAAGGCCCATGGGGGGGGGGGGGGGGGGGACGCCCTACCAACTGAGCTAAGGGCGCCCCAAAAATAATATATTTCTAAATCAATAAAACCAAGACATTTTGCTTCAATAAATGAATAAGTGTAATAAGTGGGATAATGTAGATAATGTCAATAAAAAATAGATAAAAACATCACTTGTCTTTGCTCTTTTTCCTCGGTTAAAGGGACAATAGGTTATATTTAGGCAACACATTTTTTTTTTATAATACTCACATTGCTGGTTTCCACTCCTCCATATTTGGCTCTGACTTTCGGCTCCTGGATCGTCAACAGGTTTGTTCCAGTTACTGTGATCACTGTACTGCCACTACACACACACACACACACACACACACACACACACACACACACACACACACACACACACACACACACACACACACACACACACACACACACACACACACACACACACACACACAAACAAAGGGTTAGGTACAGATCAATAATCTCAGATAGATAGATAGATAGATAGATAGATAGATAGATAGATAGATAGATAGATAGATAGATAGATAGATAGATAGATAGATAGATAGATAGATAGATAGATAGATAGATAGATAGATAGATAGATAGATAGATAGATAGATAGATAGATAGATAGATAGATAGATAGATAGATAGATCAGCCTTACTTCAGTATGGTCCAGTTGGGTTCTATGTTGGTGATCGTTGGGTCTTCGCTGTACACGTATCGGATGTCGTTCGTGACTTCGGCCCTGTCAATCATCAGCCGGACGGGGGCGGGGCCAGGGCCGGACAGGGAGGCGGGAGTTATGCACACTATCTCCCTATTGGTTCGTCTGAGAGAGAGAGCGAGAGAGAGAGAGAGGGAAAGAGGGAGAGAGAGAGAGAGAGAGAGAGAGAGAGGGAGAGAGAGAATATTTTATTTATTTTTCAAAATCACTTTATTTACATTTTTGCTAAAGGAATTCAGTCGTGATTTAACCTTTATTTATACAGGTAAATACCATTGAGACCGGAGACAGGAACATTGAAATGAAGTGCAGTTTGTGCATATACAGTCAAGTGCGAAAGTTTGTGAACCCCTTGAACATTTTGGAATTTTATTTATTTTTACCATTAATAATTCATTTTTATCAATACCAGTATTTTTTATATGAAATAACACATGTTTGTTTATCAATTCAACATTTTTCTTTTCCAGAAATCAATTGTTAAAACAGATAAAACAAATTATTTGACGAATGTTGTATGTGCAAAAGTTTGTGAACCCTGAGCTGCATTGCTTAAATCGAGCAAGTAAACACACAATCAGATGGGCCAAATCGGTTGATGAAATAGACCAATGTAATGAGAGATCTTTAGGAAAGAAATTGGGCGGCACTAGATAAAACAGAGATAAAACCAGGTCAGTTTAGGCTCACCAAAGTGAACCCATACAGGTCAGACATGCTAAAAGGGAAACAAATCTCTGAGGATCTCAGGAATAGAGTTGTGATGCTGCACATTTGTCTGGGGACAGCTATAAATTATTTAAAAAAAAGTTTGAGCTCCATCGGTCCACCGTGAGGCAAATCATCTACAAATGGAGAGCTTTAAGAGTGACTGAACATCTGCCTAGAAGTGGACTTCCTTCAACAATATCCACAAGCACCACAAGATAAGTGATTTTTCAGTTAAAAGCCAACCCAAACATTACATCTAGTGATTTGCAGACCTCTCGTGCAGCATCTGGGACAGATGTGCATGGTTCCACAATAAGAAGAAAACTCAGTCAACATGGCTTTCAAGGGAGGGTTGCTGAAGAAGCCTCTGCTCTCAAAAAAGAACAAAACTGCTTGTCACAACTTTGCCAGAGAGCACCTGGAGATACCTGAAGTCTTATTCTGTGGACAGATTAGTCCAAAATTGAACTGTTTGGTCATAACTAGGGTTGCAAAATTCCGGGAATTTTCAAAGTTGGAAACTTTCCATGGGAATTAATGGGAATTTATGGGAATTAACGGGAATTTTGGGAATTAACGGGAATATAAACGGGAATTTACTCAATTTAAAGCCACCCAAATGCACTAAATTCTCCTAACTATGTTATTTCAGTCCAGGCAAACGTTCTAGACTGTAAAAAGCAGTTTTTTCAACTAAGTTTTAATATATTTATGAATATTTAATTTCAAATCAGATTTTTTTTTAAGTTTATTGAGACACCCAACTTGATATCATATATTGATTTTTACTAGACCAGGCTTACAGAGGCTTAAACTGTGTTTACATATAGTTGGGGACAATGTATTTTTAGCATAATCTTGACTAAAACAACCAGATTTTATGCAAGAACACTTGGCAACTTGCACTTAGCACACATCCTACTGCAGGGGTACTGAGGCCATGCCCCCTAAATGCTCTGTGCATTCCTCCATCACATGGGGGGCATTTGACTTTATTTATTGAATGGTTGGGTTCAGACAGATGACTAATATTTAACTCAACATTCATCTTTTTGTTGTTCAGTGAAATTATTGATTGTTCATAAAATAATCAGACAAATAAATCTGTTCAAATGTAATGTTTTTTAATTGTATTATTTTGCATGGATGTCTGCCTATGACCAAACATAGTGTTTAAATGTTTAGATTTATGTTTGGGTGTAAAAAAAAAATCATTTAAATTACCGACATTTAGTTATTTCCTATAATTTCCAATTTTGAATATTCCCAAAATTCCGAGCGAAAGTTCCCATGGAAAGTTTCCGGAAACTTTCCGGTAATTTACCGGAAACTTTCCACCCCTTTGCAACCCTAGTCATAACCAAAACCGCCATGTTTGGGCAAAAACGCAATTCTGCCTACCACTAGAGAACCTTCTCCCAAGTGAATAATGGTGGTTTCAAATTGTCTGCAAATCTCCAGATGTAATGTTTGGGTTGGCTTTTACCTGAAAAATCACTTTTCTTGTGGCGCTTGAGGATATTTTTGAAGGAAGTCCACTTCTAGGCAGATGTTCAGTCACTCTTAAAGCTCTCCATTTGTAGATGATTTGCCTCACGGTGGACCGATGGAGCTCAATTTTTTTTTTTTATGAATTTATAATTGTCCTCAGACAAATGTGCAACATCAAAACTCTATTCCTGAGATCCTCTGAGATTTGTTTCCCTTTTAGCATGTCTGACCTGTATGGGTTCACTTTGGTGAGCCTAAACTGACCTGGTTTTATCTCTGTTTTATCTAGTGCCACCCAATTTCTTTCCTAAAGATCTCTCATTACATTGGTCTATTTCATCAACCAATTTGGCCCACCTGATTGTGTTTACCTGCTCCATTTAAGCAATGCAGCTCAGGGTTCACAAACTTTTGCACATACAACATTCGTCAAATAATTTGTTTTATCTGTTTTAACAATTGATTTTGGAAAAGAAAAATGTTGAATTGATAAACAAACATCTGTTATTTCATATAAAAAATACTGGTATTGATAAAAATGAATTATTAATGGTAAAAATAAATACAATTCCAAAATGTTCAAGGGGTTCACAAACTTTCGCACTTGACTGTATGTTCCTTTGTATTCAAAATAAATTATCTTTAAATAAAAAACCTGCAAAAGTCATTCTCAACATTAAAACAAACTAAATGTTTTATAACACCAGCGATTTTTAAAAGTGTCCAAATCGCCAACATATACAGTATATATTTGAAAGAAAAAGTGTACTCCACGGTTCAAAAACCAACATTGTTTTCTTTGATAAGCTGCTGTTGAGAACTATAGCATGTATGCTAAAATCTGGTTTGTTCAATGTAATTGCATCTCAAAAAATAAGATGATACAGAAGATATGTGGAAAAGTAAATTTTGTACACAAAAAAAATTATATTTTAAGCCCTTCTTCTGTTCTAATAATTTTTTTTTGTAATTCACATATTTATTAAATGTTCACAGGTGGTATTTGGTCACAGGATACAGGGACACATGATACAAATTCATAATTCAAAATCATATGTCATGGCTTCAATATCATTGCTTTCATGGCGACATATATTAAAAAAATAAAAATAAGAAATAAGAAAGAAAAAAGTAAAAA
>CM047511.1:32751626-32754126 GCA_026122265.1 Ammodytes dubius | reverse complement strand
GATAGTCTGACACACGTCCTTTGGATAAGCACGCACGGAGAGATGTTTACGTTGGTGTAGAATTATTTATTTTAAACAATAACTCCGGTTGACTTTCCTAAAAAATAATAAACAGAAAAACTCCAAAAAATGCCATCGATTTGCGGCCAAAACAGGGTTCTTAATATACACAAAAAACAACACTTTTCAATGTGAAATAAGTTATTGTTTAAAATAAATCATTCTACACCAACGTAAACATCTCTCCGTGCGTGCTTATCCAAAGGACGTGTGTCAGACTTTCTCTGCCTCAAAACTAAGAGAGCGAACAAAGGGTTTGCTGTTTCATTTAGAGACTGCCTTGCCAATGCAATCTCCAAGTTGTCACAAACAGTCGCAAAAATGACAGGATAATGTGATAATTTTGGGGGATTTTAGCTGATATTGTATTGATAATTGACGATATTTTGCAACTCTTAATTGAATGAAATGATTGTAGATTCTACACACTGCACCTTTAAAATAAAAAAATAAAAAAAGATTTGGCTTCTCAGCAAAGTCCTTGAACGCATCAGCAAGGAGAGTTTTAAACTGTGTGTGTTGTGTGTGTGTGTGTGTGTGTGTGTGTGTGTGTGTGTGTCTTACTGTGTGTGTGTGTCTTTCTCTATGTGTCTGTGTGTGTGTGTGTCTCTGTGTTTGTGTGTGTGCTTCTGTGTGTGCTATAGTGTGTGTCTTTCTCTATACGTGTGTGTGTGTGTCTGTGTTACGTGTGTGTGTCTATGTGTGTGTATGTCTCTCTCTCTGTGAGTCTGTGTGTGTGTGTGTGTGTGTGTGTCTCTCTAAATGTGTGTGTGTGTCTTTCTGTATGTGTGTGTCTCCCTAAATGTGTGTGTGTCTTTCTGTATATGTGTGTGTGTGTATTAATGTGTGTGTGTCTCTCTAGATGTGTGTGTGTGTGTGTCTCTCTCTCTAAATGTGTGTGTCTTTCTGTGTGTGTGTGTGTGTGTGTGTGTGTGTGTGTGTGTGTGTGTGTGTGTGTGTGTGTGTGTGTGTGTGTTTCCCTTCACGTTGACCTGCTTGTTTTACTGTTGTTCACTGAACCATGTAATGATGAAGCATCCTTGACTTCACCTTCTGCGCCGATAAGATTTATATATTTATATATTATTAAAAACACACACACACACACACACACTGACAGACACACACACACACACACACACACACACACACACACACACACACACACACACACACACACTCACCTGACAAATTTGTCAGCAAAAGCAAAAAAAAAATTAGAATATTCCTAAACTCCTTAACTCACATAGTAGATAATTTTTTTCTAAATTATTTAAACAATTATCTGTAATTATATTATAGTATATTAAATAAACATAAAGCATGGAAATAAATTTGGGGCGCTCCGGTGGCGTAGTGGATAGAGCGTGTACCATATCGGCTCCGGCCTTCGTTGCAGTGGTCGCGGGTTAAAATCCGACCCGTGGACCTTTACTGCAGGTCATCCCCTGCAGTGTGTGTGTGTGTGTGTGTGTGTGTGTGTGTGTGTGTGTGTGTGTGTACCTCCATGCTGTGTGTGTGTGTGTGTGTGAGAGAGAGAGAGAGAGAGAGAGGAGAGAGAGAGAGAGAGAGAGTGTGTGTACCTCCATGCTGTGTGTGTGTGTGAGGAGAGAGAGAGAGAGAGAGAGAGAGAGAGAGAGAGTGTACCTCCATGAGAGAGAGAGAGAGAGAGAGAGAGAGAGAGAGAGAGAGAGAGAGAGACAGTGTGTGTGTACCTCCATGCCGCTGACCCTTCCCTCCTGGAATGAGCAGTCCTGCAGGTTGTTGGTGCAGACGTGACGATATTTACACCAGTGACACGGGAACTCGCTGCTCACACAGGAGGTGCACCTGCCAGGCAAAGAGAAGGGTTAGAAAGACATGGAAACAAGGCTGTGTGTGTGTGTGTGTGTGCACTGACACTCGCACTGACTTATTCAAGTAGCCTAACTGAAATTTGTACTCGAAAGATATCCAAGAAAAACAAATAATTTTTGATAGTAATTTGTGTGCAACTTTCATTAAATTCACATACCGGTAGTGATTTTTTTCCATGACTACACATATTTCAATAACGGTGTGTGAATGTGTTTATTAACTGAAAATAATGTCAGCGTACGTATGATTTATATAATTTGTCTGTGATTAAGTAGTAGTAGTTTGGAAGGTGTAACTGTCGAAAAATCGCCAAGTTTGTAAAACCTAAAGCATTTTATTCTGGGACTACAAATGTACTTTGTGTGTGTGTGTCTCACTGTAGAAGTGAGTGTGTGAGTGTGTGTGTGTGTGTGTGTGTGTGTATGTGTGTGTGTGTGTGTGTGTGTGTGTGTGTGTGTGTGTGTGTGTGTGTGTTTGTGTGTGTGTGTGAGAGAGACTCACGAGTTGAGCACAGAGCAGTTGTAGTAGATGAAGTTTGTTGAGATGAATTCATGTCCAGTTTCTGAGGATCGTAGACTGAGCC
>CM047511.1:32736626-32739126 GCA_026122265.1 Ammodytes dubius | reverse complement strand
TATCTATCTATCTATCTATCTATCTATCTATCTATCTATCTATCTATCTATCTATGTGAATGGGTGAATGTATGTGTGAATGGGTGAATGTGTACAAAACAATGTAAAGCACTTTGGGTCTGTGAAAAACCAGGGAAAAGATTGATAACGGCAACCAAAAGATTTGAACATTTATCGTCGTAAAAAACCCACAAAACAGACGGCAACATTTTACATTCTACAGACGAGAGAGAAGGCGGAAAATGGGATTAGATTTTGTGTGTGTGTGTGCATGTGTCTGTGTGTGTGTGTGTGTGTGCCTCTGTGTGTGTTGTGTGTGTGTGTGTGTGCCTCTGTGTCTGTGCATGTGTGTGTGTGCCTCTCTGTGTGTGTGATTGTGTCTGTGTGTGTGTCTCTCTCTGCGTCTGCGTGTGTGTGTCTCTCTGTGCAAGTGTGTGTGCATGTGTGTGTTTGTGTGTGTGTCTCTCTCTCTCTGTGCATGTGTGTGTGTGTGTGTCTCTGCTAAGTGTGTGTGTGTCTCTGCGTCTGTGTGTGTGTGTGTGTGTGTGTCTCTCTGCGTCTGTGTGTGTGTGTTTGTGTGTGTGTCTCTGCGTCAGTGTGTGTGTGTGCGTCTGTGTGTGTGTGTGTGTCTGCTTCTGTGTGTGTGTGTGATGGATGGTAAAGATGATGAACAAGATGATATTAAAATAAATGAGCGTTTCATTTTCTCCATTTTGAGTTTTGAAAAAAATTGGGGGAAGCGATTCGAGCGACTAAAATAAGATTTCCCCCAAAATCTCCCCAAAGCTTCCACACACACACACACACACACACACACACACACACACACACACACACACACACACACACACACACACACACACACACACACACACACACACACACACACACACACACACACACACACACACACACACACACACACACACACACACAGCCCCTCCCAAACGGAGCCTGACCCAGAAAAACACCACCGAGCAAGAAGGAGGGGGAGAGAGATGAAAGGAAGAAGAAGAAGAAATGAGAGAAAACGAGGTAGCGGTGTATATTCTGGTGCGTGTGTGTGTGTGTGTGTGTGTGTGTGTGACTCTGTGTGTGTGTGGGTGTGTGACTCTGTGTGTGTCTTTGTGTGTGTGTGTTATTACTAAAAGTGGAGTCAGTGATTCTGGAGAACGCTTGTTGTCAAAATGACTTTTTTTGTCAAAATCAGTGAATATCTCCTCATGATCCACTACCTGTCTGTACTGTGTGTGTGTGTGTGTGTGTGTGTGTGTGTGTGTGTGTGTGTGTGTGTGTGGTGTGTGTGTGTGTGTGTGTGTGTGTGTGTGTGTGTGTGTGTGTGTGTGTGTGTGTGAGGCTCTGTAAACTGATAGTAGGTAAATAAAGGGGGCCACCGTATAGCTAGCAACATTGGTACTACTCCGAACAATTCATAACAACTCAATTAAATGTATTTTCAAGTTGTACTAATACTTAGACAAAATACTCATATTTTATCATACCCTGCGTTCCAAATCTCATACTTATTCTTTTTACTACACTACATACTAAAGTACAGAAGAGTTTTAGTCTTTTTACTACACTACATACTAAAGTACAGAAGAGTTTTAGTCTTTTTACTACACTACATACTAAAGTACAGAAGAGTTTTAGTCTTTTTACTACACTACATACTAAAGTAAAGAAGAGTTTTAGTCTTTTTACGACACTACATACTAAAGTACAGAAGAGTTTTAGTCGTTTTACTACACTACATACTAAAGTACAGAAGTGTTTTAGTCTTTTTACTACACTACATACTAAAGTAGAGAAGAGTTTTAGTCTTTTTACTACACTACATACTAAAGTACAGAAGAGTTTTAGTCTTTTTACTACACTACATACTAAAGTACAGAAGAGTTTTATGGACACAGACATGAGAGAAAAAAAATCAGATAAGGAAGATTTTTTTTCCTTATGTCGAGAAATGTCAAGAATAAAGACGAATACTCCAAAATGCTATTGGAGTTAGTGGGGGCATTTATGTATTTTCAGCATACTACAATTGACGTGCATGAATTGGGACGTCCTAAATCTTTGTCTGGCATACTAAATAGTAGGGAAGTATGGGGATTTAGAACGCAAGAATGCTGATGTACAGTAGTTCTAAGGTGTAAAAAAAAAACAGCCATCGGAATTTGTTGACAAAATTGTAATTGGTGCACTCCTAATTTAGGGGGTTAAGTGTGTGTGTGTGTGTGTGTGTGTGTGTGTGTGTGTGTGTGTGTGTGTGTGTGTGTGTGTGTGTGTGTGTGTGTGTGTGTGTGTGTGTGTGTGTGTGTTGAAAGAAGTCGAGAGCGAGGGATGAAAGAGGAGTGTGTGTTAATTAGCTGTCTGCTCGTTAAGAGGCCACACTTAATTAGACCTGACGAGCTACACACACACACACTGATACTCTCACACACACACACACACACACACACACACACACACACACACACACACACACACACACACACAC
>CM047511.1:32694126-32701626 GCA_026122265.1 Ammodytes dubius | reverse complement strand
CTGGAATCAGTCCCTGTGTGTGTGTGTGTGTGTGTGTGTGTGTGTGTGTGTGTGTGTGTGTGTGTGTGTGTCTCTCTCTCCCTGTGTGTGTGTGTGTGTGTGTGTGTGTGTGTGTGTGTGTGTGTGTGTGTGTGTGTGTGTGTGTGTGTGTGTCTGTCCGTCAGTTATTAACAGTTGGACCCCCACACAAAGTGAATTAGACTAAACTAGTTATTGAACTAGTTTAGTCTAAATGTGATTTAACATGGACTGAGATGAATCAACTTGATGCTAATCTGGTTTAGCAGTCAGACTTAGAATAAAGCCTTTGAGCCTGGTTTGCTACGAATGGTCAAGATTTTTTTTTCTTAACCTTTATTTCTACAGGTAAATCCCATTGAGACCGGAGACTCTTTTACAAGGGAGACCTGTTTTCCTTTCCCACGTAACCATTCACACACACACATTCATACACATAGCAGGCTAACTATCGACATTCACACGAGGCAAGGTGGGTGAAGTGTCTTGCCCAAGGACACAACAACTATGACACAGGTGGCAGGGCGGGGATCGAACCTCCAACCCTTTGATCATCGGCCGACCCGCTCTACCACCTGAGCCACAGTCGCCCCCAAATTTAACATTGTATCCAAAGAAGAATGTTCAGGTGAATGCTAGCCTGACCAAACAACAGAGGCCGCCACAAAAAAGCAATGTTAACAAATGCACATACAGTTCGCTGCCTGGAAGGCTCTGTAAGGGGCACAACACACCAAACACCGCTCATACATATATAGTATGGCTGGTTCAGGACAAATAAAAAATCGTAGTGTAGTGTTTGGTGAGTCATTCACTGCATGTCTTTCCCCCTCTCTGTCTGTCTGTCTGTCTGTCTGTCTGTCTGTCTGTCTGTCTGTCTGTCTGTATGTCTGTCTGTCTGTCTGTCTGTCTGTCTGTCTGTCATGTCCTTCCCCCTCTCTCCCATAGTACAACTCTGTGCTTAAAAACTATCCAATAAAGGTGGAAACACCCAAACAAAACAAAATGTTCTCAAATACCAAACAACAATAAAAAACGAATTGAAATAAAAATCTCTTTTCCGAGAGGGACCTGGCCAAGAAAGCAGCACTATGACATAATACAAAAGCACAACCAACACAGTCACATAGAATTCCCCCCAAAAAAAGAAAAACGCAAAAAGTTGCAAAATAGCAAAAAAAAAAGGTTCTAGATTTTTTTTTAAAAGGCAAGAAAAAAAAATGCATATCAACTCATAATCCAGCATCATATTCACTCTCACACACTCACAACACACTCACACACACACACACACACCCCCCCCCCCCCCCACACACACACACACACAGACAAACACACACTCCTACCTTCTTGAGTCTCCCGCTGCGCGTCCCTACAAACACGACGGTGTGTTCTCCATAGACGTGAGCGGCCACGGCGCCCATGCCCTCAGTCTGTCTGTCTGTCTGTCTATCTGTCTGTCTGTCTGTCTGTCTGTCTGTCTGTCTGTCTGTCTGTCTGTCTGTCTGTCTGTCTGTCTGTCTGTCTGTCTGTCTGTCTGTCTGTCTGTCTGTATGTCTGTCCGTCTGTCTGTGTCTCTTTGTGCGTGTGTGTGTGTCTCCGTTGCAAAAACGCCCAAAAGTCGCCAAAAAAAATCACAAAAAAACGCAAAATAGTTGAATGAAATGCAAATCAACAGATAACCCAGCATCATATTCACACACACACACAGACACACAGACACACACACACACACACACACACACACACACACACAGACACACACACACACACACACACACACACACACACACACACACAACAACAGTATCCAGCCTCCTACCTTCTTGAGTCTCCCGCTGCGCGTCCCTACAAACACCACGGTGTGTTCTCCGTAGACGTGAGCAGCCACGGCGCCCATGCCCTCGGTCCGGTCCTCGTAGAGCGGGCTGCCCTCGATCACCCTCAGCCCCCCCAGAGGCTGGTTCAGCACCAAGCCACAGAAATCATCTCCTATCTGCTTCGGCTGGAGGGGGGGGGGAATAAAGAAAGAGAAAAAGACAATTAATTTTAATGTAATTTTATTTACTTCGGCTGCGAGGGGAGAAGGATAGAAAAGTATGAGAATTAAACCTGCAGTGTGTAGAATTTTTTTTATTTCTATTTTTTTTATTTTTATAAATTGTATGACTGAGACAGAGCAGGCAAAAACATAATATATATATATATTTTTTGACTTTTGATTTTGACTTTTATAATAATTAAACTTTGCCAGTTGATTACTGACATTTAATCTATTATTGTATACATTTTCATCATGTTTTTAAGAAGAAAATGTCTCATAAATCAGACAGTGAACAACATATAATAATAATAACACATTTTATTTATATAGCGCTCTTCTCTCACTCAGAGCGCTTTACAAAAACAAAACAATAAACAAACAAAAAAAACATATGAACAAATCCTTCTGTAATAACCTTCAGAATAGTGCTGAGAATGATTATGGAAAGTTTAGTTGATGTAAGTGCTTTAGAAGTTGAGATTTTTTGGTTTTAGAGTATTACTCATCTACAGTGTCTAGACTAAATGAAAAACAACACTGGAGAACACACACATATACCAAAAAACAGACAAGGGACGTTGTCATATCACATATATCCAAGGATGAACACACACACACACACACACACACACACACACACACTGAACACACACACTGAACACGCACACAACACACTCCCCGCTGTTTTTGATAAAAGAAAGAGGTCATTGCCCGGACACACCCCTCTGTCTTTGCCCTTAAACCAAAGACACACACACACACACACACACACACACACACACACACACACACACACACACACACACACACACACACACACACACACACACACACACACACACACACACACACACACACAACACACACACACACACACACACACACACACACACACACACACACACACACTCGGATTTGTCTCCTGGCGGGTTAGCTAGGTAGCCATGGTTACAACTGCAGGCCATTACGCCCATGAATAAAGAACATCATCTAACCCCCCGAAGACCACCCCCCCCCCCCCCCCCTCCCTACACACACACACACACACACACACACACACACCCTGACCTGGAGTAACCCCACTACAGACAGACAGACAGAGAGACAGAGAGAGAGACAGAAGGACAGACAGACAGACAGAGAGAGAGACAGACAGACAGACAGACAGACAGACAGACAGACAGACAGACAGACAGACAGACAGACAGACAGAGAAACATAAGAGAGAGAGAGAGAGAGAGAGAGAGACAGAGAGACAGACAGACACACAGAGAGACAGACAGAGAGAGAGATGGGTTTCTAGGAAGTATGTAGTAGAATGTACGTAAGACATAAATTACATGTTCACACTGAATCCAGAAAAACATTTTGATTTCGAATCATGACCCAATAAATCACTTTCTGAAAAAGCTGGACCATACCATTGACCTAATCATGTCTAATGTTTGAACACAAATACTGAAAAGGCTGATTCTCATACGGTGTAGACAATCTCAACCCTGATAACCTCAGGTCAATAATAACCTTATTCACACATACACACACACAACACACACACACACACACACACACACACACACACACGCGCGCGCACACACGATCATAATCCACAAAGTCTTTAAGTGATAAAAACCTCTTTGGTAAATCCCCGCAATTGGCTTTATTATCAGATTATCCTCAACAGACCGTTAGCTTTACCGTTAGCTTAGCTTAGAGCGCTAATGACAAGCTAAGAATGCTACTGCTGACTTTATCCATCTTACTGAAAATCTCAACTTTCTAAAGCACTTACATCAACTAAACTTTCCATAATCATTCTCAGCACTATTCTGAAGGTTATTACTGAAGGATTTGTTCATATGTTGTTCACTGTCTGATTTATGAGACATTTTCTTCTTAAAAAACATGAAGAAAACATCACCATTGCAAATTAAAATGTCAGCGAATATAATAAATAAACAATTCAATGCCTTGCTACCTATCTGTAGCCTGAGAACTTGGTCTGGCTTTACACAGTGCAATGTTAAACCTGCAGTGTGTAGAATTTTGGGTTTTATTTCCTAGCAGATTTTGTAGAAAGTAATTATGATATCCATAAGTACGTTTAATTTAGTGCATAATAGCTGAATTTTTTTTTTTTTTATTATTATTTTTTTCCCTTAGAAAGGGTCTCATATATGTCCATATTTCTGCATATTTTGGACCAAGGCCTAGTGCCGCCATCTTGAAAGTGTCATAGTTGGAATGTCATCAGGTGCATTGTTTAAAATGTAGAATTGTTCTTGTCCTTGAAGGCCACTGTAGCTTCTGTTATTATTCAAAAGGGGTGGGGTTACCCAGGGAGCGTTGCATTCTAGAACTTTGTAGAACTTTCTTGATGATGTCATATTACACACTGCACCTTTAAGGCTCCTTTATTTGATTGACACTTAGGCCTAAATGAAAGTAAATTGCCATTGAGTTGAATGGTGTAAGGCCCTCTGCAATGTATTACTGTTTCATTATATTAGGTGCTATTGTTTACCAATCGAAATCATTTTAAACGAGGACTACTTGAAGAATTGACCACTGACACCGATCCATAATAAATCTATAAATAAGACCAGGTTAAATCTGTGTGTGTGTGTGTGTGTGTGTGTACAAATGGGAACTTATAGACTTGGGAAAGTGATATGAATACTTCCAAGAGATTCAGTCAGCAAGTTACTGAGGCCTTTCCAAATTGTGCCCAAATAAACCACATCTTGAAGAATCCACTTGAGGTTGATGAGACCCTTTAGACTTGTGGATGTGACAAACATTATGCTGTGAAGTCTGCAAATTTCTGAGGCCTGTCTAAATGAACCATCAGCCATTCTTCCAATGGGCCACTGGCCACATAGAGGACATTTTCAAGGATGATGAGGACAGCACACAAGAAGGATATCGCCTGAACAGGGACTTGAACCCTGGACCCTCAGATTAAAAGTCTGATGCTCTACCGACTGAGCTATCCAGGCTTCAAAAGAGGACCAAATATAAGACCGCCCAGAGGCGGAACGAGATAGACACGACACTACACAAAAGGGACCTTTTAGACCTCAGTTCCTGAGGCCTGTCTAAATCAACCATTCTTCCAATGTGGAAATGGCCACATAGAGGAGATGTTTAGGATGATGCGGACAGCAGACAAGAAGGCATGCTACATTTTATTTTCGATTTTTTTGGCCGAAAATTCTCTCCTTTTCAGTCCTCGTTAGTATAGTGGACAGTATCTCCGCCTGTCACGCGGAAGACCGGGGTTCGATTCCCCGACGGGGAGTAGCCAAGTTTTCTACCAACTGGGCATATGCACAAAGGTCAAAAGCTTGCCAGGTATGCTAAATGTCATTTGTTGCCAAAATACGAATGGGAACTTATAGACTTGGGAAAGTGATATGAATACTTCCAAGAGATTCAGTCAGCAAGTTACTGAGGCCTTTCCAAATTGTGCCCAAATAAACCACATCTTGAAGAATCCACTTGAGGTTGAGGAGACCCTTTAGACTTGTGGATGTGACAAACATTATGCTGTGAAGTCAACCATCAGCCAGTACATAGCTAACGCTTGTTTGGTTGACCTGCTGCATGCAACGGTTTTGAGGGGGGAAAAACGACCCATGATATTTTTAGTTTTTCAATATAAAATGTGATATATTTTACCCAAGCAACAATGAATAAAATGTTTTATATTATTATAGAAAGATCTCTTGCGAATATAGCGTTCATAATAAAGGTTGGCTAAGTTAGGTCATCTGCAAAACAAAAAAACAAAAAACTTTTTTCTTCTTTTTCTCTGGGCCCCCCCTTGATGGCTGGGCCCTAGAAAGCTTTCCCACTTTCTACCCCTTATGGGCGGCCCTGTGTGTACTCACTAGGGCTGGCCCGAATGCCATTTTTCAGGCTTCGAATATTCGTTGGTTTTTCCGAGCGAATATTCAAATATTCGTTCCAGAAAAACACACCATCAAAAACAACATTAAAATAAATAAATAAATAAAAAATTAAATTATTATTATATTTTTTTTTTAACGATAATAATCCCTATATACTCCCTGGAACCGATTTTGACAGTATCTGCATATTTTGTTGAAGATGTACGCGCTCGGAGGTGAAGTAATGGATGCACTATGACACTTAGTGATGTAATATCCTCCTAAATGAGCAATACTACTACTACTACTACAATATTACTAACTTTTATATCCAAATATAAAAGTATTTGATGACATTATATTGCAGTACTAGCTTCTTGCAAAAAAAAATTATAAAAAAAAAAAAAAAAAAAAAAAAAAAAAAACGAAGCTCCGAATACTAATTTAAGCTCCGAATACTAATTTTCCGAACGAGTATTCGAATATTCGAATAATTCGGGCCAGCCCTAGTACTCACGGTGTGTATGCAGTGTGTGTGTGTGTGTGTATGCAGTGTGTGTACTCACGGTGTGTATGCAGTGTGTGTGTATGCAGTGTGTGTACTCACGGTGTGTGTGTGTGTGTGTACTCACAGTGTGTGTGTATGCAGTGTGTGTGTGTGTGTGTGTGTACTCACGGTGTGTATGCAGGGCAGTTCCTTGTTGAGCAGCCAGGGCAGGGAGAGCCGCCCCTCCCCGCGGTAACAGGAGCGGATGCGTTCCCTCATGGCCAGGTTGATGTCATGCAGAGTGAACAGGCACAGCACCGTCTCTCTGGGGGGGTTGGACCGGTTCTTCTGGCCCTGAAAACACACAGAGAGGATGACTTTTAGGTTGCGTTCTGAATCTCCTACTCTTTCTTTTTTCTATTCTACATACTACATCCGACGATAAAAATAATCTAGTTAGGATGCAGTAGGCATACTATTGGGACATACTTTACTCTCTTATTTCATCACATCCCCATTTGTTTTCATATGGAGGCTTCGTCGATGTGACGTCACTTCACGTGCGCACTGGATTGTGGGTCAGAATCGCCCCAAATAGGATGCAGTTTTCAACACTAACAATCTTGGCCGCATGAAGTAGGACATCCGGGTACTTCTAACCATCCTAAATCTGGCCACAAGAATCGGACATCCTAAATCTTTTTTCTACATACTATATAGTAGAAAGTATGCGATTCGTAACGCAACCATAGTTTCATGTGTGTGTGTGTGTATATACAGTTTATTCTTACCTGTGAGAACACCACAAACAGTACATCATCCTGCTCGGTCAGCCCCAGAGCGTGGGCCAGTCTGCGGCCGGGTTTCTGCTTGTACGCCGCCTGCACCAGCCGGTACTCCACGCCGTCTTTAGTGCAACCCAACGGGAACTCCACGTACGAATAAAACTCCGTGTCGTTCGAACACATCCTTACGATCTTCGACGTGAAAAACTTCTCTCCGCCCGCGTCCATTTGCGTCAGCTGCGTGTCCAATTGCAGAGTCAAAAAATACACGTA
>CM047511.1:32686626-32689126 GCA_026122265.1 Ammodytes dubius | reverse complement strand
TAAAATATTACTAAAAACAAATCTGTATTAATAAAAAATAAAAAAATAAAAAAAAATAAAACCTCACCTGTCCGTTTGTGTACAGTCAGATGAGTGAGTGCTGTGTCAAACGGTCTGAACACAGCCCGTGGTTGGGCCGGGGGAGGGGGGTTGGGTAGGGCGGGGGCACACAGGGTTAAGAGGGGGCCCAGGGTAAGGGTTAGGGTAAGGGTTAGGGTAAGGGTCAGGGTCAGGGTTAGGGTCAGGGTTAGGGGGAGCATGGTGCACTGAGGTTGGATGCACTGTGATGGAGGCGTGGCTTCAACCAGACATGACTGTGGAGAGACAGAGAGAAAAATACATTGTTACTTTAATAAACCACCATGAATGTTTTTTTTTTTTTTTTAACCTTTATTTCTACAGGTAAATCCCATTGAGACCAAAGACTCTTTTAAGGGAGACCTGTTTTCCTTTCCTACGTTACCATTCACACACACATTCATACACCGATAGCAGCAGGCTAACTATCGACATTCACACGAGGCAAGGTGGGTGAAGTGTCTTGCCCAAGGACACAACAACTATGACACAGGTGGCAGGGCCGGGGATCGAACCTCCAACCCTTTGACAGACAGAGCAAAAAAACACTGTTACTTTAATAAACCACTGTAGTGAATGTGTACATGTATTTCATTCACTGGCCTTGTGACTTTAAATACGGATAGTGTTTTGTCAAAACCCCCAACATTCCTCTGCCTTGAGCCAAGGCTTTTATCTGTGTGTTGACACCTTTCTCTGCCTGAAGCCAGGCTTTTGTTTGTAAAGCCACACCTATCAGTCCCTCTGTTCTAACCTATCAGTCCCTCTGTTCTAACCACAGGCCAGGAGGTCCCCCCCCTGTCTCTTCTGCCATTGGTCAAGAAGTCTTATGTTTTTCTGATAATAGCTAGTGAACTGGTACAGCTCAGTCTCTTTTATTTTTTATTTTTTTATTTGATTCAATTTATTTCAGACATATCAAAAAAAAGAAAAATGAAAAGCATGAAAATACAATAAAAAAATATGTTCAAATGATTTCACAAAAGAAATAAAAATAAACAAAAAATAAACAAATAACATATTGCATTGATATGCCTGAGAGAGGTTGGAGGACGCTTTTCTCTACGACCTCAAGGAAGGTAGCACGCTCTCTCCTGCCTTGCTAACCAGACCGGGGTTAGCTCAACCAGAAGAACCAAAGACCAGACCAAGCTGGCAGCAAGGCCCTCAAGAGGAGAACCACGCCAGTTAGCACGCTGCTACTGAAGATCCAGAAAGCACCAGGTCATCCAATAGAGCAGTGTGCAATAAACTCAGGCACTTTTTCTCGCACTTTAAATTGTCTGAATGTTTTTATGTCCTAGAATTACCGTGTGATGTTCTTGTTGTTTTAGCTTTGTCCAATGTGTAGGCCAAGGTTTTACTGTGTTTTTACTGTGTCATTGTTGTTGTCTACTTGTTAAGCAAAATGTAGCACAATGCCCAAGACTAATTTCCTTAACAGGACAATAAAGTTTACCCTGACCCTGATCCGAACTGCATCAAGACCGACCCGCGAAGCAAAGCCCCTGTCTCAGGCCATAAAGACCAGTCTCCAACGCTGCTATGAGCGCTGTGTAAACATCTGGTATCGTATGAACTACTGCATGGACTTAGCTTAGCTTAGCAAGAACACATGGCTTAAAAGACTGTTACCGCTCTCATCCTGAAAGCACACACACACACACACACACACACACACACACACCTCACTGTCCAAAACGGTCCTCACTCTTAAAGCTATTGTGCGTAACTTTTTCATGTAAATTAATGTCGGTTACATTCAAGCCATCAGCCAAACGAGGTTGACACAAAGTTGATTAAGCCTTTTATCAGCTCCACAAAACTCTCTCTGTATTTCTCAGTATGGCAGCGTTTACAAACTGGTCCCCTCCCCCCCCCTGACACTGGTGCAGGAGCTCAGAAAAATCCCAAGAAGAGCCCAAGAAATGTTTCAGTTGTTGATTCTACTGCTAAGAAAAAAAAAACCTGGACGTACAGCAGAAGGTATAAAATCCATGTGCCATCACTGCACAAAAATAGCTGTACAAATACACACACACACACACACGCAGACACACACACACATACACACACACACACACACACACACACACACACACACACGCACACACACACACACACAGGCACACACACACACACAACCACTTTAATCTTATTCTACAGTTACATAAAAAAGAGATCGAAGATTTTCTGGATAAATGCTGTTCTCAGTGCAGTGTGTCCTTTGGGGAATTGAACCATCGACTTTAGTGCAGAGTACACACACACACACACACACACACAGACACACACACACACACACACACACACACACAGACACACACACACACACACACACACACACACACAAGACACACACACACACACACACACAGACACTCACACACACACACACACACACACACACACACACACACAC
>CM047511.1:32666626-32671626 GCA_026122265.1 Ammodytes dubius | reverse complement strand
ATTGTCCCTGCTCAATAACCCTTGAATAAGAATAAAGATTAGAGAAATATGTTGCTTGAAAAATGAGACAAAATATGTGGAAAAAAAACCCGCAATGGTCCTTTAAACTTCAGATATTACAGATGTTTGTCTCTGCCCTGTGTGTTGTGTGTGTGTGTGTGTGTGTGTGTGTGTGTGTGTGTGTGTGTGTGTGTGTGTGTGTGTGTGTGTATAGGGGTGAAAGATTAAGTGTGAGTGTGTTAATGCCGTCTACATTAAATGTGCCCTGAACCTGTGAATGTTACCAGCTGCTATTTTAAAAAACCTGTGAAGTGCATCCAAAAATCTCAACTTTCTAAAGCACTTACATCAACTAAACTTTCCTTAATCATTCTCAGCACTATTCTGAAGGTTATTACAGAAGGATTTGTTCATATGTTGTTCACTGTCTGATTTATGAGACATTTTCTTCTTAAAAAAACATGCTGAAAATACCAAAAATCTCAACTTTCTAAAGCACTTACATCAACTAAACTTTCCATAATCATTCTCAGCACTATTCTGAAGGTTATTACAGAAGGATTTGTTCATATGTTGTTCACTGTCTTGATTTATGAGACATTTTCTTCTTAAAAAAAACATGATGAAAATGCATTTTTTTATTAGGGATTTGTACATAGTGTTTTTTGATGAAAAAAAGGCTTTATCTTAAGGCCAGGACACACCGGCCCGATAATCGCCGTCGTAGAGTCTGGAGGGGACGGGGACGCGAATCTGTTTGGTGTGTGCCGTGACGTCGGCCGACGTAGAGGTCGTCGGGCTTCTTTTGAGCCGATTGAACATGTTCAATCGGCGGCGACAGGCTGGCCGACCGTCTTTCATTTGGAGCAATTTGATTTGTGGAGGGCTAGCGAATCAGTGAAGCCCGGAAGTGAGGCGGGTAGCACAAACAGCTAACAACAGTTAGCCATCGTTTTAATGTGTTTGTTTGTTTCGTTTTGAGAGTACTCACATGCATCAACCCTTGTTGACTGCTCGACACCATGCTCGACACTCTCTGCTAAAAATGGTGCTCTTCATGGTCCATAAATATAAATACATATTTCTATCTATGTTTATCGTCTAGAGAGCCGTCCCATCATTTCCAGCTTCCGTATTTTTTCGGGCCACAATACAGATCAGCGCCGCCTGCTGTTATGGAGACATTACGTCCCGCGCAAGCAACAGAGCATACGGAAAGTCAGCAGTCAGTTTGGTGTGTTCTCTGGCCGCGACGGGAAGGCTGGAGCTGCCTGAAACGGCAGTCTCCATTTTCAGGTATAGTCGGACCTTAAGATCTGTTCTGTAAAAACGTTGGACTGTAATATGTTGTAAAAATGAATGAAAAAATTGAAAAATCAATGTTTTCGTAAGAGATGGAAGAAAGCAGAAAACTGAAAGATTTGAAAGTTTTAAAAATAGCCCCAAATTGACGTCTTGTAACTTAGCAACTAATGCAGTTTCCAGAGTGTCTCTAAGTGTCTCCTTTAAAAGAGAGTGAGAGAAAGAATGGATAAGTGTGTGTGTGTGTGTGTGTGTGTGTGTGTGTGTGTGTGTGTGTGTGTGTGTGTGTGTGTGTGTGTGTGTGTGTGTGTGTGTGTGTGTGTGTGTGTGTGTGTGTGTGTGTGTGTGTTTTTTTAGTATAAACCAGAGGGGAGCTGGTGGAAAATACATCTTAGGTCAAAATCTCTCTCTCTTTCTTGCTTGACACATACACACACAGATAGACAGATAGATACACAGACAGATACACAGACAGATAGACAGATAGATAGACAGACAGGGAGACAAACACACACACACACACACACACACTCAACACTCAACCTTACAGTATACTTTTCGTGCGTTCCAAATCTCATACTCTTTTCTTATAACTATTCTGCATACTACATTACAGCTGATCATAAACAGTATCTAGTTAGCATGCAGTATGCTACAAGTGGGACATACTTTAACTTATTTATTTCATCCTAACATGGCTCCTTGATCTTGCCTCTTGCTTTTATATCCGTCTCATCGCTGGTTGTTTTCACTGGGAGGCTCAGTCCATGTGATGTAACTTCTGCTGCAGTGGATTGTGGGTCAGAACCTCCATAAAGCTGCTGGTTTCAACACTAAAAAAAATATCATATAGCATGCTTTTACATTTAAAGGTGCTCCGAGGAACTTTTAAATATTTATGAAACAGTCTCATTTTTCCTCTGATGATCATAAATTACATGTAACAGCAAACGAGACCATCAGTGTAAAGAATGATAGACAGTACAGAGTTGAAATGGGGAGACAGAGACAGAGAGAGAGAGAGAGAGAGAGAGAGAGAGAGGGAGGGGAGATGACCTGCAGTAAAGGTCCACGGGCCGGATTTGAACCCATGACCACTGCAACGAAGGCCGGAGCCGATATGGTACACGCTCTATCCACTACACCACCGGAGCGCCCCAAACACAAACACACACACACACACACACACACTGCTACAGAGACACACACACACACACACACACACACACTGCTACAGAGACACACACACAGTAATGGTTTTAGCAGAGACACTGAACAGAGGTGATGCTTGTGTTAAGAGGTAAAAAAAAGAA
Organism: Ammodytes dubius; assembly: GCA_026122265.1. Lineage (NCBI taxonomy): Eukaryota > Metazoa > Chordata > Actinopteri > Uranoscopiformes > Ammodytidae > Ammodytes > Ammodytes dubius. The sequence goes on along the minus strand of CM047511.1, from coordinate 32,669,011 downwards.
TTAAACCGTTTTAACTCATTTAGTCCAAATCTCCTGTACTTGACATTCCTGAGGAGTATTCAACCTAAACACACACACACACACACACACACACACACACACACACTGACATATATACACACACAGACATGGAGACACACACACACGTTCCACAGAATAGGTCATTTAAAAACAGGCGGAAAATATGTGAGATATGTGAGATAATGTACATGGTTTTAAAAAAAAAGTGTTATTGTCCTTTATTGGCTAAAAACAGCTCCACCCTGAACACTCTCTCTCTCTCTCTCTCTCTCTCTCTCTCTCTCTCTTCTCTCTCTCTCTCTCTCTCTCTCTCTCTCTCTCTCTCTCTCTCTCTCTCTCTCTCTCTCTCTCTCTCTCTCTCTCTCTCTCTCTCTCTCTCTCTCTCTCTCTCTCTCTCTCTCTCTCTCTCTCTCTCTCTCTCTCTCTCTCTCTCTCCTTCTCTCTCTCTCTCTCTCTCTCTCTTCTCCTCTCAGGATGAGTGAGGAAAAGCAGGAAACAATCAGTTGACACACTTCACTTCCTCTCTCGATGCCTTCTGACCTCTAGCAGCTGGAAGTGTGTGTGTGTGTGTGTGTGTGTGTGTGTGTGTGTGTGTGTGTGTGTGTGTGTGTGTGTGTGTGTGTGTGTGTGTGTCTCTCTCTCTCTCTCTCTGTGTGTGTGTGTGTGTGTGTGTGTGTGCGTTGTGTGTGTGTGTATATGTCCGCTCTGTGTGTGTGTGTGCCTATGTCTGTGTGTGTGTGTGTGTGTGTGTGCGCGTGCCTATGTGTGTGTGTGTGTGTATGTCCGCTCTGTCTGTGTGTGTGTGTGTGTGTGTGTGTGTGTGTGTATATGTCCGCTCTGTGTGTGTGTGTGTGTGTATGTCCGCGCGTGCCTATGTGTCTCTCTGTGTGTGTGTGTCACATCTGGAGCCCATACACCTACGTTGGTATTAAGTTGTAAATCAGAATGTCAAAGCAGAGTAACATGAGACTCTCTCTGAACACTAGAGCCGACTTCAAAGTTCATTCTCTTCTTTCAAAGGTGTTTTTATTAAATGTCAGTTGCAAAGAAATTGCAGCACAATGGGTTACAAACATTTTTTACCCATTTTTTACCCCGAACACACCCCACCCACATCCCACCCTCACACCCAGCCACACACAATCCTGCCCTAAGAAGTCAGTACACAAAATAATATAAAACATTAGAAATGGCAGAAACGAACACTCCAAGAAACGAAAACAAACAACCCAACACGACAAAAGTTCATTCTCTTCACCAGGTATCGCGAGCCACATTCGATCAATCACTGAGTAGCCCATTGAGTAGCCCTACATTAAGAGCAAAGAAAAACTGAGAAAAAACACGTTTTGCGAGCAGCGTGTTGTTGTTTTATTTTTTATTTTAATTTTTTTTTTAACCTTTATTTCTACAGGTATATCCCATTGAGACCGAAGACTCTTTTGCAAGGGAGACCTGTTTTCCTTTCCCACGTTACCATTCACACACACATTCATACACCGATAGCAGCAGGCTAACTATCGACATTCACACGAGGCAAGGTGGGTGAAGTGTCTTGCCACAAGGACACAACAACTATGACACAAGTGGCAGGGCGGGGATCGAACCTCCAACCCTTTGATCATCGGCCGACCCGCTCTACCAACTGAGACACAGTCGCCCCAAAAGACGACTTCAAAGTGTATTCTCTTCAGCAGGTATCGCCAGCCACATTCGGCCAAGAAGTCATGGAGTAGCCCTACATTAAGCGCAAAGAAAAACTGAGAAAAAACATGTTTTGCGAGCAGCGTGTTGTAGTTTCTTACTAGAAGTGGTGGAAGTAGTCTGCCATATTTTATATACAATCGAGCAATTAAAGTCCTACTTCACCGGTTGGAATATGAAGGTGTACTGAACTCTGAGATCCTATGTAGTATAAATGTGCAAACATCTTAGAAATCGGTTCATCCTAGCCTGAGAAAAGGCAGAAAGAGTGTTTTATGGTCTCACTGTCTAACCCTACATTTTCCCATGTGTGACATCACAGTAGTAAAATGTAGGTTTAGGATTAACAGGACAGCTGGGCCAAGGGAAGACTGAGGAAAGATTGAGGGAAGAAAAACCTCATTCATTATATTATAATAGTGATTTATATATGATAGAACGCCGGTTCTGTATGGGGGAAGTATTCTTTTAAGGAACAGTTTCCATTAATGATGTATTTGCATTGTAGATCGTTTGTGTTGTTGTTTTCACTTTGCTTTGTTTTGTTTGACTCAACATCATTATAGATAAGAGTCTCATCCTTCAGTGATATCTACAGTAGAAATAAAGGTAAACTAAATGGATTCCTTTCCATTTCCAAACCAATGGCTGACGTCTCTT
>CM047511.1:32656626-32661626 GCA_026122265.1 Ammodytes dubius | reverse complement strand
TTGTCCAAAGGGGGGCGCTAGAATTAACACAAACTGAAAGTTCCTCAGGGCACCTTTAAAGGAATAAACAGATTTTGGATACAACCTTTTTAATTTTATAAATCAGACAAAATACTACGTACAGCTCTTTAAAATGCATTTATCATGTTTTGAAAGAAGAAAATGTCTCATAAATCAGACAGTGAACAACATATGAACAAATCCTTCTGTAATAACCTTCAGAATAGTTCTTAATAAATAATTTCAGTTGGTAGTGCCCTTGTAGAGGCAATTTCATTATATATCTACATAGGAGCGGGGCGCTGAGGCCGCCATGTTGCACCGCCATGTTTCTACAGTAGCACAGAACGGACAAACTTAACTAAAGGCCTAACACGTTTTTATATATAGTGGGCGTCCTGGGGAAATGCACCTGTTGGAAGACCAAGAAGAAGAAGAAGTACTATAGAATAAATCAGGGTTCGACATAACGTATAGCCCGATGGCCCGGGGCCAGTAAAATCATATGCAGGGCAAGTTGATTGGCCAGTCACTGTCCCGCCCGGGCCAGTGACTGGCCAATCACAGTTCAGTATCTTTTTGTAGACTATAACATGGTTCATTGAAATGCGCGTTGAGAGTCGGAATGAAAGCAGTGTTTATTTAAGACTTAATATAATAAACCTAATATAAAATATATTTTTTAATGAAAGGCCAGTGGACAACCGATGCGTGGGCGTTTTGACAGGCGAAGCAACAAGCAGGTGCACTCTCGCTCCGTTGGCAGAGCTGCCTACCGTCCGCCTGCGAGTCGACAAATCAATCGACTTGCTTTGCCCCCTTTCTTTCTTCCCACAGCAGAGGTTGAGGTGCAGAAAATGATAACTGCGCTTTTCCTTTATCTGCCGCCGTAATGTTACAGTAGCCTATTTGCATCCAAGCCCCAATGGTAATACAAATGAGAGGCGTTATTTAAACGCTGTGAATGCGTCTCCGGTGATTGTGTCGGTTGTAGACTGAAACGAACGGAGGACCTCCGCTCACTGTACAGTTCCTATAGTCGCGCAGTTTGGCACTGTGTTTTCAGGCTCGAGACATTCAATCAGATCGCGGAAGTCTTTCCCATTGAAATCGCTAACGGGGAGAATATCCCCGGTTATTATTTTAGCCACAAACAATGTTCTTCTGCGCGGCGGCTCACTCACTCGCTGGCGAGATCACACGGTGAAACGCTGCTGTGATCGGACGAAGGCATTGTGTGTTTCTAAGGTGATTTAACGTCATAGTCTTAGACGAGCGTTTAACTTATGCTGCATATTTTGCACTGCATTGTTTTTTATCAATAGTTTGAAAAAATGGTCCCACACCGGACTCTTATGTGAAGCTGACACTTCATGGAGAAGTGACACTCCTGCAGCGCGCTCACGACCAGACCTGAACTCGCATACACGTTGAAATCTCCCATTTAAAAAAAACGGCATAACCCACTGATTTTCGGATTTCTATCTTGAGCGCAAGTGGAAAACCGGTCATTCGACACATTCACATCCCTAATGCATATAGAGAAAGTAATAAAAACAGCCTACCACACCACAAAGAATGATCAGACCTTCATCTCTTATTTTTTTTTAATGTTTGAACATGACTTCTGCAGGTGAACTATTCATTAAACTGCCCAAATTCAAGAATAAAAACAACCATCAAACTACTGGACTTTAAAATACTGGCCCACTCTTTCAACATAGCCTACTTTCAGTTGTAGGCTTCTAATTCAATATGTTTGCCTGGTTTTATATTATGTGTATGAGCAATATCAACATTTCATATAATTAACTAAAAGAAAAATAACAATCTAAAGGGAATATCTATACTGTTACAGTATAGATATTCCCTTTAGATCTGGTTATTTCTTTATTTTTCTAATACAGGTATTATAATTATTGACACTAAATTATGAAGAAGAAAAAAAGTGTGTGCAGGGCCAGTGAAAATATACAAGGGGCCAGTAAAACTCGGATACACTGGCCCGGCGGGCCAGTAGGAAAAAAAAGTTATGTTGAACCCTGTAAATAACTAAATAGTATACATCTTCACCTCATCACTTGATATTGTGGAAAGACTTGAGGCAGTGGTGGATGATGCCATCTTTAGTAACTATAGCTTCTTGTCCTTGAAGGCCACCGTAGCTTCTGTAAAATTCTACTCACAAAGGGAATGCTATGACATTCTCCACCTGTGTCTTAATGACTGTTGTGTGTGTGTGTGTGTGTGTGTGTGTGTGTGTGTGTGTGTGTGTGTGTGTGTGTGTGTGTGTGTGTGTGTGTGTGTGTGTGTGTGTGTGTGTGTCTCTTCTTTAAACACAATCGTCTGCCGTTGACACCGACAGGAAATCAATAATAAAGAACAGAGGTCAGAGGTGACTCTACAGGGATCATGTTACTGCTTTCATGTCTTGTGTGTGTGTGTGTGTGTGTGTGTGTGTGTGTGTGTGTGTGTGTGTGTGTGTGTGTGTGTGTGAGTCTCTGTGAGTGTGTGTGTGTAATTGAGTCTGTGTGTGTGTGTGTTGTGTGTGTGTGTGTGTGTGTGTGGTGTGTGTGTGTGTGTGTCTCTCTCTGTATGTGTTGTGTGCGTTTGACTGTTTGAATGTGTGTGTGTGTGTCTCTCTCTCTCTCTGTGTGTCTCTGTGAGTGTGTGTGTGTGTGTGTGTGTGTGTGTGTGTGTCTCTCTCTCTGTGAGTGTGTGTGTGTCTCTGTGATGTGTGTGTGTGTGTGTGTGTGTGTGTGTGTGTGTGTGTGTGTGTGTGTGTGTGAGTGTGTGTGTGTGTGTGTGTGTGAATCTACCAGGATCTCATTTCTTCTTTCATGTGTAAAACCTGCTCCTGCTTTAATAGGCTCACTGGGCTCACAATGCGATCTCCAGTTACTGCAATCTCTAGGACTAAAATCTCAGACAATTTACAAATGTACACGTAAAAACCTCCACCTAAAACGGCCTTTGCGGGGGCGCCCTTAGCTCAGTTGGTAGGGCGTCCCCCCCCCAATGGGCCTCGGCCAGCAGCGGACCCGGGTTTGATTCCAGCCCGCGGTCGTTCTCTGCATGTCACTCCCCTCTCTGCCCCATTTCAACTCTGTCTCTACACTATCAATAAAGCATAAAAATGCAAAAAAAAATATCTTAAAACGGCCTTTGTAGGGAGTACGATGGGTTAATATAGCTACGAGAATAGAGGGAAAATGTAAAGTTATAGTGCGTAACTTCTGTCGCCTCCATGAGGAATTCTGAGTAATTACAACAACACTGTCGGTGCATCTACATGAGGTAAAGCCTTCAGTGATGGCACATGGATTTTATACCTTCTGCTGTACGTCCAGATTTTTTCTTAGCAGTAGAATCAACAACTGAAACATTTCTCGGGCTGTGTTGTGTAAAAGCCCTACTAACGTCCTCCCTCCAAAATACTCAACATGTATATACTACATACTGTCTACTTAACCATCCATTGCGTATGCGAGGTTCGTCGGACCGTTTACACTGAAGTATACAGAAGCAATAAAGAATTTAAAAAAAAAAACCTGTCAATGCATTGTGGGGCGGTTGAGTAGGAAAATGTAACCTATCGATCCATACACAAAGTCTTACCAGAAGTTAGTACTCATCCGGGCATTTCTCGCCTACACAAACTCGCATACACAACCATCACATACTCAAATTGACATCAAAATGAGTATGAGTAGGACGTTAGTATGGCTTCTCCAACACAGCCTAGGGCTCTTCTTGGGATTTTTCTGAGCTCCTGCACCAGTGTCAGGGAGGGGGTTGGGGGCACACCAGTTTGTAAACGCTGGCATACTGAGAAATATAGAGAGAGTTTTGTGGAGCTGATAGGCTTAATCAACTGCCTCATTTACACTTAGTAGCACAGTGCTATTGGGCAGGGCATGGTAAACCTTGGTCAAGCTTACATTTCCATATTAAATATCGATTATTTTAAAGGTGCTCGGAGGAACAATGCCAGCTGTTGTTCCTGGGTGAGCGTATATACCCAAGACAAAGGCATTTAGAAAAACTATATAAAAATAGCATTCTTTCTTTTACACTGATGGTCTTGTTTGCTGTTACATGTAATTTATGATCATCAGAGGAACAATGAGACTGTTTCAGAAATAACCCAAGCAGACACTACAATAATCCATAGTAGAATTGATTATTGTAGTAGTGTGTGTGTGTGTGTGTGTGTGTGTGTGTGTGTGTGTGTGTGTGTGTGGTGTGTGTGTGTGTGTGTGTGTGTGTGTGTGTGTGTGTGTGTGTGTATTGAAGAGTTGATCTTGACATGACATAAATCCTCCTTCATGTCTGTGTTCTAATCACATGATCGTTGAACTTATTGATCCAAACATCGAACAGTGAACATCTGTTGTTTAAAACCTGTATGCGTCTTAAAGGTGCAGTAAGTTGGGGGGCGCCCTTAGCTCAGTTGTTAGGGCGTCCCCCCCCCATGGGCCTCGGCCAGCAGCAGACCCGGGTTGGATTCCAGCCCGCGGTCGTTCTCTGCATGTCACTCCCCTCTCTGCCCCATTTCAACTCTGTCTCTACACTATCAATAAAGCATAAAAATGCCAAAAAATTATCTTAAAAAAAAAAAGGTGAAGTAAGTCATATGCATCTCGCGTGTTTCGTTGTTATTCTCACACACACACACACACACACACACGCGTTGTTATTGTACGGAAGGTCTGGAAGTGCTGTAATTGACAAAGGTTAACTCACTTGAAGGCGGGTGTCTGTTGAAGTTTAAAACTATTGGATCTGCCCAGTGCCACTCTGGATCTGCCAACCAATCGCATAACGTTTGGTCGTGACGTATGTCATGCGCCGGCTTCTGACTACAACTGAAACTGGCGCACAACCTCAACGTCATTGTTCTCAGCCACTCCCTCTGTTCGCTGATTGGACCGGCAAAAATCTACCGGAGAAAACCTAAGAATATACCGCAGACCCAGACTGACTACTGAAGGGAAATG
>CM047511.1:32634126-32646626 GCA_026122265.1 Ammodytes dubius | reverse complement strand
GCCAGCGTTTAACGCTGGGAAAAGGCGCTAGGTGGACACGGGCCCTTAGGAAATGGCGAAAAGAGGCAAAAAAATTGAAAAACTATTTTTTTTAATAAGTCCGGCATACATAGGAATTTCTTGGCCATATTTTTTTTATAGACTCAGGTATGCCCCATGATAGTGTCCCTTGAGTTTCAAGAAAATCCCTCTTTTTTTTTTTTTTTACGGATTTTCGCAAATCTTTAAAGCGCTACCGTTTGGTCTTCCGATGGTCGTAGAAAAATTATTTGACGCACTTTTGCTCGTGGGAGTCGGTAGAGCATAATGCTTTTGGTTTCGTCCAAATCGGGCGAAAACTGTAGGAGGAGTATGTTTTGGTGACTGACACAGTTTTTGCGATGTAGCGAAAAATGTATATATACGCAAATGGGCGTGGCCTATTTCAAAAGATGCAGCTGACTTGTGGGCATCTGTGGATATAAAGTTTTTGACTGTCGGACTTTCGGTGCAGAAGTTATAGCCCAAAACGCCTTTTCCTTTGTTGTAGCGCCACCTAGTGGCCAGGATGTCTGAATTTTTGTGTCTGCGTACCAGGCACGGACCTGGATAAGCCCTGCAAGTGGCATGTCCCAACCCTTTACGGTTTGGGCTGCAGCACCACTTTTACGTAAGGAAAAATAATAATAATAATAACTAGAACTGCAAGCAGTTTTTACCGGGGGCCAAGCCTCCGACGCAACTCGTCGTCAACCGCCGCGCCGGCAGCTCACTCCACGGAACCTGTGGATGTAAAGTTTTTGACCGTGGGATGTTCGGTGCGGGAGTTGTATAGGTATCGCTGTTTATGGATGAATTTCACGAAACTGCCACGGTGGAACGATGCAGCTCAATTCACAGAACAAGTCGATGTCAAGTTTTTTAATGTGCGATGTTTGGTTGGCGAGTTATGAGCAAAAGCAGATTAAAATGGCTGCCGGAGCTAATTGCACAATGTAATGTCAATGGACATGCTAGCTGAGATTAGCATCCCGCCTTTTTTCTTTGATGGAAAAAAAAAATCTAATTTTATTAAAAAGTCCCTTCCACATTAATATTTCTTGGCCATATTTTTTATATAGACTCGTGTATGCCCCTTGATGGTTTCCCGTGAGTTTTAAGAAAATTCCTTTGGCCAATTAGGAGATATAAAATTTCCTAATTTATGGCGCCCCCTTATGGCGAAATTCTCCAAATTTTTTATTGAACGCAATTAAGGGTAGCCCCAACATATTTCTAAAATTTGGACTTGATCCGATTTATGATTTTGGATTTATGAATTTCTACGTAAAACGTAGCTAATCAACAAATATTTAAAACGCTACCGTTTCGTTATCGATGGTCGTATCAAAATTCTTTTGCACAAGTTTTTACCGTGTGGGTCGGTAGATGTTCTGTGCAAAGTTTGGTGTCAATTGTCCAAAAATTGTGGGAGGAGTAGCGAAAAATATGTTTTTCAGTTTTCGCGATTTTGCGAAAAATCTATAATATCGCAAATGGGCGTGGCCTATGCCAAATGATGCAGCTGACTCCAGTGCATCTGTGGATATAAAGTTTTTGACTGTGGGACGTTCGGTGTGGGAGTTATGACCCCAAACGCGTTTTCCTTTGTTGTAGCGCCACCTAGTGGCCGGCATGTCTGAAATTTGTTGTATGCGTAGTCCGGACGGACCTGGATCTAGTCATGCAATTGGCATGTCTGCACCCTTTACGGTTTGGGCTGTGCACGCAGTTTTAGGGAGGTACAAATAATAATAAAAAAAATCCTTACAAAAACAATAGGGTTCCCTGCCCCGCAGGGCTTGGGAACCGCGTTGCTGTGCAAAACGCGGTCCCAGCTCCTGCTCGGGCTTGGCCCCCTAATAAGAACTAGAACTGCAAGCAGTTATGAACGGGGGCCAACTCGACGCGACTCGGGATCGGGCGTCGTCGTCCGCGGCGCCGGCCCCTCGCTTCACGGAATCCGGGGATGTAAAGTTTTTGAATGTGCGATGTTCGGTGTGGGAGTTATAGGCCCAAACGCGTTTTCTTTGCTTTTTGTGGTTTTGGCGCCCCCTATGGATGACATTCGCAAAACTGTGTTTGATAGAAAGATGCAGCTCAATGTACCGAACAAGTGGATGTTAAATTTTTCAATGTGCGATGTTTGGTTGGGGAGTTATGAGCAAAATGAAATTGTGAACCTCTCCATTGTAAAGACACTTTTTTGAATTTTTCCCATTTTCCCGCCGAAAGACTTAGGAAATGGCGAAAAGAGGCAAAAAAATTGAAAAACTATTTTTTTTAATAAGTCCGGCATACATAGGAATTTCTTGGCCATATTTTTTTTTATAGACTCAGGTATGCCCCATGATAGTGTCCCTTGAGTTTCAAGAAAATCCCTCTTTTTTTTTTTTTTTACGGATTTTTGCAAATCTTTAAAGCGCTACCGTTTGGTCTTCCGATGGTCGTAGAAAAATTATTTGACGCATTTTTGCTCGTGGGAGTCGGTAGAGCATAATGCTTTTGGTTTCGTCCAAATCGGGCGAAAACTGTAGGAGGAGTATGTTTTGGTGACTGACACAGTTTTTGCGATGTAGCGAAAAATGTATATATACGCAAATGGGCGTGGCCTATTTCAAAAGATGCAGCTGACTTGTGGGCATCTGTGGATATAAAGTTTTTGACTGTCGGACTTTCGGTGCAGAAGTTATAGCCCAAAACGCCTTTTCCTTTGTTGTAGCGCCACCTAGTGGCCAGGATGTCTGAATTTTTGTGTCTGCGTACCAGGCACGGACCTGGATAAGCCCTGCAAGTGGCATGTCCCAACCCTTTACGGTTTGGGCTGCAGCACCACTTTTACGTAAGGAAAAATAATAATAATAACTAGAACTGCAAGCAGTTGTGGACGGGGGCCAAGCCGTCCCGCGCGACTCGGGATCGGGCGTCGTCGTCCGCGGCGCCGGCCCCTCGCTTCACGGAATCCGGGGATGTGAAGTTTTTGAATGTGGGATGTTCGGTGTGGAAGTTATAGCCCCTACCGCGTTTTCCTTGCTTTTTGTGGTTTTGGCGCCCTCTATGGATGACATTCGCAAAACTGCGTGAGATAGAAAGATGCAGCTCAATGTACCAAACAAGTGGATGTCAAGTTTTTTAATGTGCGATGTGTGGTTGGCGAGTTATGAGCAAAAGCAAATTGTCAGCCTTGACAAAATGGCGGCCGGAGCTAATTGCACAATGTAATGTCAATGGACATGCTAGCTTCCCGCCTTTTTTCTTTGATGGAAAAAAAATATATATAATTTTATTAAAAAAGTCCCTTAAACATTACTATTTCTTTGCCATATTTTTTTATATAGACTCGGGTATGCCCCTTGATGGTTTCCCGTGAGTTTTAAGAAAATTCCTTTGGCCAATTAGGAGATATAACATTTCCTCGTTTATGGCGCCCACTTATGGCGAAATTCTCCACATTTTTTATTGAACGCAATTAAGGGTAGCCCCAACATATGTTTAAAATGTGGACTTGATCCGACTTATGATTTTGGATTTACGAATTTCTACGTAAAACGTAGCTAATCAACAAATATTTAAAGCGCTACCGTTTGGTCTTCCGACGGTCGTAGAAAAATTCTTTATCTAACTTTTGCTCGTGGGAGTCGGTAGAGCATAATGCTTTTGGTTTCGTCCAAATCGGGCGAAAACTGTAGGAGGAGTGTGTTTTGGTGACTGACACAGTTTTTGCGATGTAGCAAAAAATCTATCTCTACGCAAATGGGCGTGGCCTATCCCAAAAGATGCAGCTGACTTGTGGGCATCTGTGGATATAAAGTTTTTGACTGTGGGACTTTCGGTGTGGAAGTTATAGCCCCAAACGCGTTGTCCTTTGCTGTAGCGCCACCTAGTGGTTGGCATGTCTGCATTTTTGTGTCTGCGTACCAGGCACGGACCTGGATAAGCCCGACAAGTGGCATGTCTTCACACTTTCTGGTTTGGGCTGCAGCACCACTTTTACGAGATTTTGGCGCGCCAAATAATAATAATAATTCCTACTAAATCAATAGGGTTCCCTGCCCAGCAGGGCTTGGGAACCGCGTTGCTCTGCATAACGCGGTCCCTTGCCCTTCTCGGGCTTGGCCCCCTAATAATCCCAGCAAGATCAATAGGGTTCCCAGCCTTGCGGGCTGGGAACCGCGTTGCTCTGCAAAACGCGGTTCCCAGCCCTACTCGGGCTTGGCCCCCTAACTAGAACTGCAAGCAGTTATGAACGGGGGCCAACTCGACGCGACTCGGGATCGGGCGTCGTCGTCCGCGGCGCCGGCCCCTCGATTTACGGAATCCGGGGATGTAAAGTTTTTGAATGTGGGATGTTCGGTCTGGGAGTTATAGCCCCAAACGTGTTTTTCTATGCTTTTTGTGGTTTTGGTGCCCCCTATGGATGACATTGGCAAAACTGTGTTTGATAGAAAGATGCAGCTCAATGTACCGAACAAGTGGATGTCAAGTTTTTGAATGTGCGATGTTTGGTTGGGGATTTATGAGCAAAAGCAGATTGTCAGCCTCTCCATAGTAAAGAAACTTTTTTGAATTTTCCCATTTTCCCGCCGAAAGACTTAGGAAATGGCGAAAAGAGTCAAAAAAATTGAAAAAACTCTTTTTTTTTAATAAGTCCGGCACACATAGGAATTTCTTGGCTATATTTTTCTTATAGACTCAGTTATGCCCTATGATAGTGTCCCTTGAGTTTCAAGAAAATCCCTCTTTTTTTTTTTTTTACGGATTTTCGCAAATCTTTGAAGCGCTACCGTTTGGTCTTCCGATGGTCGTAGAAAAACTATTTGACCCGCTTTTGCTCGTGGGAGTTGGTAGAGCATAATGGTTTTGGTTTCGTCCAAATCGGGCGAAAACTGTAGGAGGAGTATGTTTTGGTGACTGACACAGTTTTAGCGATGTAGCGAAAAATGTATATATACGCAAATGGGCGTGGCCTATCTCAAAAGATGCAGCTGACTTGTGGGCATCTGTGGATATAAAGTTTTTGACTGTCGGACTTTCGGTGTGGGAGTTATAGCCCAAAACGCCTTTTCCTTTGGTGTAGCGCCACCTAGTGGCTGACATGTCTGAATTTTTGTGTCTGCGTACCAGGCACGGACCTGGATAAGCCATGCAAGTGGCATGTCCCAACCCTTTACGGTTTGGGCTGCAGCACCACTTTTACAGGTGGAAGAATAATAATAATAAAAGGCCCAACAAAAAAAACAATAGGGTTCCCAGCCCTGCGGGCTGGGAACCGCGTTGCTCTGCATAACGCGGTTCCCAGCCCTACTCGGGCTTGGCCCCCTAATAATCCCTACAAAAACAATAGGGTTCCCAGCCCTACTCGGGCTTGGCCCCCTAATAATAATAATTGATAGGTTTTATATAGCGCTTTATTGCCTAGGCACTCAAAGACGCTTTACAGGGTTCCTGGTTCAATTCGTTCACACACAGTCATACCGGTGGTGGTAAACTACCATAGTAGCCACAGCTGCCCTGGGGCAGACTGACGGAAGCGTGGCTGCTATTCAGCGCCAACGACCCCTCAGACCACCACCTCAAACATACAGCAATCATACACATTCACACAAGGCAAGGTGGGTGAAGTGTCTTGCCCAAGGACACAACAACCATGACACAGGTGGCCGGGCGGGGATCGAACCGCCAACCCTTGGATCGTTGGCCGACCCGCTTAACCACCTGAGACACGGTCGCCCCAAACAGTAGCATTGACTTGTTGGAAAAAAAACTCAGTAAATTGACTAAATAATTGCACTTAAAGGTGGAGTCAGTGATTCTTGAGAACGCTTGTTGCCAAAATCACTTTTTTGTCAAAGATAGCATGAATTGGCCTCTGCAAAATCTCTCCTCACTGGCATGTAAACAAAAGGAGCCTACCATAGCTAGCAACATGCCCTTTCACAGAGCCTATAGGCTCACACACAGTACAGACAGGTAGCGGATCATGAGGAGATATTCACTGATTTTGACTAAAAGTGATTTTCTCCAGAATCACTGACTACACCTTTAAAGGGAAACACATTTGAAGATATAGTGCCTGACTGGTGTCCCCCCAGTAATTACAGTAAAGTGAATAGGTTCAGTGTATATACTGTATATTGTAGGCGTATGTGTGTGTGTGTGTGTGTGTGTGTGTGTGTGTGTGTGTGTGTGTGTGTGTGTGTGTGTGTGTGTGTGTGTTTTGTGTGTCTGTGTGTCTGTCTCTCTGTCTCTCTGTCTGTCTCTCTGTCTGTCTCTCTGTCTGTCTGTCTGTCTGTCTGTCTGTCTGTCTGTCTGTCTGTCTGTCTGTCTGTCTGTCTGTCTGTCTGTCTGTCTGTCTGTCTGTCTGTCTGTCTGTCTATCTCTCTCTCTGTGTGTCTGTCTGTCTGTCTGTCTGTCTGTCTGTCTGTCTGTCTGTCTGTCTGTCTGTCTGTCTGTCTGTCTGTCTGTCTGTCTGTTGTAGGCGTATATAGATAAAAGCAGAATTCGGTTTTTGAAGCACGTGTGTTTTCACTTATATAAATTATAGAGAATGCTTCGAATGGGGCAGAAACCAGAGATGTGATTACAGGGTAGATCCTCCATCATGACCCCGCTATAAGCCCAGACCCAACCCGAATACGGTGAGCTATTTTGGGCTGTGGAAACTATGATTGAAGGCCCCTAGAACCAGGCATTGCAGGTGAACAGGGTAACATTTTAAACCTATAGATATCATTATGAAACTTTGCCAGTTGATTAGTGATATTAAAATGAGTATTTTTTGTATTGGAAGTTCTTTGGAATTGTTTGAAATTTCTATAAGGTCTTAAAAATGCATTTTCATCATGTTTTTAAAGAAGAAAATGTCTCATAAATCAGACAGTGAACAATATATGAACAAATCCTTCTGTAATAACCTTCAGAATAGTGCTGGGAATGATTATGGAAAGTTTAGTTGATGTAAGTGCTTTAGAAGTTAAAGATTTTTGGTTCCGAGTATTGAAGAAAAAAAAACTAATGTTGAGATAATGTCCGTTAAAGATAGTTGTATAGGAGAAATATACAGACGCAAACAGACAAGGTTTAGTCAAATAAACACCTGAATGTACATGTTGGACCTTTTGATTTATACTAGTATGAAAGAAGACATGTTATGGAAGATAAATAGACAAAAATCTTCTTGAATAAACAGTGATTTAGTCTATAATTTGTACTCTGACTGTATTACGACATAATATCTTAAGTATTATTTATGTAATAGAAATATCTAGTTTCTCTTTTCATCTGTCTGTCTATTTTTCCGTCCTTTGTGAATGCCTGTGGTCTCGCCATCGAAACAGCCAACACCCATGACCTTGTGTGTGTGTGTGTGTGTGTGTGTGTGTCTGTGTGCGTGTGTGTGTGTGTGTGTGTGAGTGTGTGTGTGTGTCTGTGTGTGTGTGTGTGTGTGTGTGTCTGTGGCGTGTGTGTGTGTGTGTGTGTGTGTGTGTGTGTTTGTCTGTGTGTGTGTCTGTGTCTGTGTCTGTGTGTTGGCAACTACTGGTAGTAAGTGGAGTGCGATTTGTGGCAAAGTGGTATGGCGCGCACACACACACACACACACACACACACACACACACACACACACACACACACACACACACACACACACACACACACACACACACACACACACACACACACACACACACACACACACTCAGCTGGCAGTTTGGAGAGTTGCACTTAGTGGTTTTAGAGAATCAAAATGAGTGACGGACAAGTATAGGAGTGTGTGTGTGTGTGTGTGTGTGTGTGTGTGTGTGTGTGTGTGTGTGTGGGTTTGTGACATCATCTGATCTGTTACTAAAGATAACACACACACACACCACACACACACACACACACACACACACACACACACACACACACACACACACACACACACACACACACACACACACACACACACACTGCAAAGCGGTCCAGTCATGCCAATTGTTTAATTGGAACCACCTTTTTCCTCCTCCTTTAAGCTGACGTGTGTGTGTGTGTGTGTGTGTGTGTGTGTGTGTGTGTGTGTGTGTGTGTGTGTGTGTGTGTGTGTGTGTGTGTGTTAAAACTTAATCGTCACACACATTATTACACACACAGTTTCTGGGTCCCTGTTGCCTCCTGGTGGTCGGGGCGGAACTGCAACACTTATAATAAAAAATATTTTCTGAGACTTTTTCTGTGTTAACATTTGCATTCTTTGATTATATTCTGCTTACATACTACATCTGATCATAAACTGTATCTAGTTACCATGCAGCATGCTACACTTAGGACATTACACTTTAAAGGTGCAGTGTGTAATATGACATCATCAAGTAAGTTCTAGAAAGTTCTAGAATGCAACGCTCCCTGGGTAACCCCCAACCCTTTAGAATAATAACAGAAGCTACAGTGGCCTTCAAGGACAAGAACAATTCTAAATTTTAAACAATGCACCTGATGACATTCCAACTATGATACTTTCAAGATGGCGGCACTAGGCCTTGGTCCAAAATATGCAGAAATATGGCCATATATGAGACCCTTTCTAAGGGAAAAAATAATAATTCTAAAAAAGAATTTCAGCTATTATGCACTAAATTAAATGTACTTATGGATATTATAATTACTTTCTACAAAATCTGCTAGGAAATAAAACCCAAAATTCTACACACTGCAGCTTTAACTTATCATTTTTACTTCTCCGTTTTGAATTATTTCAAAATAAGGAACTATTGCCTCAGTGAAAGTCAAAGCACCGGTTTGTTAACGGGTTTTATTTGTACAGGTAAATCCCATTGAGACCGAAGACTCTTTTACAAGGGAGACCTGTTTTCCTTTTCCCACGTTACCATTCACACACACATTCATACACCGATAGCAGCAGGCTAACTATCGACATTCACACGAGGCAAGGTGGGTGAAGTGTCTTGCCCAAGGACACAACAACTATGACACAGGTGGCAGGGCGGGGATTGAACCTCCAACTCTTTGATCATCAGCCGACCCGCTCTACCACCTGAGACACAGTCGTCCCCTGATTCATCTGTTACGTTTATTTGAATAGATTTGAATAACTTCACATGTACAGTAACTTCCTCTTATATGATCTGCTGATACGTTATGAACCGTCCAGAGCCCTTAGGTCGTCTGGGACAGGTCTACTTACAGTCCCTAGAGTTAGGACTAAACAAGGAGAAGCAGCTTTTAGTTATTATGCACCAAGAATCTGGAACAAACTCCCAGAGAACTTGAGGTGTGCTGCAACCCTCAGCTCTTTTAAATTGTGTCTGAAGACTTTTTTGTTTCCATTTTAACCTGCAATTTTTATTTTATTTGCTTCTTTTATTCGCTTTTAAATGTTTTATAATGTGTTTTATGTATTCTAATCTTGCCCCTGTAAAGCACTTTGAGTGGCCTTGTGTCTGAATTGTGCTATAGAAATAAACTTGCCTTGCCTTGCCTTGCCTTATACACAAATGCTTCAAAAAATTTAAATTTTAAAAACATTTATAAAGACATTACGCACACAGACATTAACAGACAGGATTTAGTTATTTAAAACATCAACAACACATGACATAATATATCTCACACACAATGTCTTAGCTAAATATATTTCCACAATAAAATTCTACATTTCAAACCAGTTTAACTATGTGTGTGTGTGTGTGTGTGTGTGTGAGTAAGTGTGTGTGTGTGTGTGTGTGTGAGTGAGTTTGTGTGTCTCGCTCTGTGTGTGTGTGTGTGTGTGTGTGTGTGTGTGTGTCTCTCCCTGTGTGTGTGTCTGTGTCTCTCCCTGTGTGTGTGTGTGTGTGTGTCTCTCCCTGTGTGTGTGTGTGTGTGTCTCTCCCTGTGTGTGAGTGTGTGTGTGTGTGCGTCTTGCTGTGTGTGTGTGTGTGTGTGCTCCCTGTGTGTGTGTGTGTGTGTGTATCTGTGTGTGTTGTGTGTGTGTGTGTGTGTGTGTGTGTGTGTTATCTCTCCACTCTGCTCCACTCGGCAGGAGGATCTCTTGGTCCTCTGGGTTTTTGAATGCGACAATTAAAACCTGAAAAACAACAAAATAAACAATTTAAATTCATTTTATTATTTTATTTTAATTACAATTAGTTTATTGGTTATAATTTTTTAAATACAGAAAAACAATTTATTCAGTTAAAAACACTGATTAATCCTTAGTAAACCTGCCTATTTGGTCTAATGTAAAAAATCTGATTTTTTTTAATCTATCTAATTTATACTTCTTCCTACTCCTTTTCAGGCATATCAATTCAATATGTTATTTGTTTATTTTTTGTTTATTTTTATTTGTGAAATCATTTGAATATATATATTTTTTTATTGTATTTTCATGCTTTTAATTTTTTCTTTTTTTGATATGTCTGAAATAAAACTGAATCAAATCAAAATCAAAATTGCAAAATTGACCAAATAGACTCACAATTAGGCAATGTGACAGGTAACGAAAACATTTGAAATATTTTTAATTTCAAGAGTTCTATGTACTGTATGTAGTTGGTTAAGTAGCATGCATAGCCCTGTGAGAAGTTACGCACCATTGCTTTGTTTAATTTTTAAAAAATTTGGGGCATTTTCACTTTATTAGACAGTTTGTAGAGACAGAGATGAAAAGGTGGGGGGCTCTAAGCACTACACAACGAGCACCCCTCAAATGTTTTAATTTTAAGTATACTGTAGTTGATTAAGTATAAGCCCCTATAAGGGTTAGAAATTACACACTATAGCTTGTGGTAGGATGGCCTAGAGGTAAGGTGGCCGACCAGTAACCATGAGGTCTCTGGTTCGATCCCCGGCACCGGACAGGAGGGTGTTAGTTGTAAAACTAGCAGAGGCTGGTATTGTGTCTACGGTGCCCACCATCTCTACCATTGTGTCCTTGAGCAAGACACTTAACCCCAAAACTGCTCCAGGGGCGCTGTACTGCGGCTGACCCTGCGCTCTGACCCCCTCCGAAGTGTGGTAACTTGAGAGGGGATATGCGAAAAGACGAATTTCAATGTGCCTCGTGTACAACTGACAAATAAAGATAACTTAACTTTATTGACGTGCCTGTCCCTTTAAATGTTTCACTCACCTATGCCTCCAGGTGAACACACACACACACACACTCACACACACACACTCACACACACACCACACACACACACTCACACACACTCACACACACACACACACACTCACCTATGCCTCCAGGTGAACACAGGTTTGTGGATTCTGAGACCGAAGACGAGAAATCTTCATAATCGTCATCTTCAGGACGAGAGAAATGTTCAGCTGAGAAAATAAAATAAAACATTCAACAAGGAGATATTGGATACAGCCTAGGCTCTGTAAAACGGGCATGTTTCTAGCTACAGTGGCCTTTTTTTAATTATTATTATTATTTTTTTTAACCTTTATTTCTACAGGTAAATCCCATTGAGACCGAACACTCTTTTGCAAGGGAGACCTGTTTCCCTTTCCCACGTTACCATTCACACACACATTCATACACCGATAGCAGCAGGCTAACTATCGACATTCACACGAGGCAAGGTGGGTGAAGTGTCTTGCCCAAGGACACAACAACCATGACACAGGTGGCAGGGCGGGGATCGAACCTCCAACCCTTTGATCATCAGCCGACCCGCTCTACCAACTGAGCCACAGTCTACCTAAATAAGTACAGACAGGTGGTATACGAGAGATATTCACTGAATTCGCTGATTTTAATCTTGGTATTATATTTTATGCCCCTGTCATAGTGGGGGGCCGGGGAGGGAGGGGGGGTTAGTTTGTAATGTTTTTATTTTTGAAGAAATTAAGAAAGTGTCATAAATATATTAATATGTAATTAATAAATAAGTTGAGTGACTTTAAGGTGACCTAATACCAAGATTAAAATACATATACCAGTATAGAATAGACATTAGAAAAGCGAATGAAAAATATAAATATAAATAAAAAAATTCAGTAAAATAAAAATTACAGGTTAAAAGGGTAACAAAATAATAATAACAATAATAATAATAATAATAATAATAATAATAATAATAATAATAATAATAATAAATATCAAAAAAATTATAAAATAATAGTTAATAAAATAAAATAATATCAAAAAATAAAAATAAAAATAAAAATAATAATAAAAATAAATTAAAATTAAAATTAAAATTAAAATTAAAATTAAAATTAAAATTAAAATTAAAATTAAAATTAAAATTAAAATTAAAATTAAAATTAAAATTAAAATTAAAATTAAAATTAAAATTAAAATTACAGGTTGATAGGAACACAAAAAAAGTCTTCAGATTTGATTTTAAAAGAGCCGAGATTACCTGCTGGCATCAGGTGATATTCCCCGCTGTTGCTAGGCTGTTGATTGGCGGCTGTGGTTGCCGTGTCATAGATGGGCGTGGCTGAGTGACTGAGGCCTAGCGGTTTTGCGCGGGGTTTCACGGTGCTGT
>CM047511.1:32621626-32624126 GCA_026122265.1 Ammodytes dubius | reverse complement strand
TATAAGCAAGAGGCAAGATCAAGGAGCCATGTTAGGATGAAATAAATAAGCTAAAGTATGTCCCACTTGTAGCATACTGCATCCTATTTGGGCGATTCTGACCCACAATCCAGTGCGCACGTGAAGTGACGTCACATCGACGAAGCCTCCGTATGAAAACAAACAGGGATGAGACGGATATAAAAGCAAGAGGCAAGTTCAAGGAGCCATGTTGGGATGAAATAAATAAGTTAAAGTATGTCCCAAGTGTAGCATACTGCATCCTAACTAGATACTGTTTATGATCAGATGTAGTATGGAGGAGAGGAAAAAGAAAGAGTATGCGATTCGGAACGCAGGGATAATGTGCATTTCTTACTTGTTGGTATGTGACAGTCAGCGTGCGTATGATCAGATCTGCATTAGGACGAGTCTCCCCCTGCTGGTTAAATATAAGAACTACATGTAAAGTCACTGTGATGAGTTTATCATTTCTGTAGCAGCAAATAATGTAAAACGTAACGCAATGAATGACAATAACTAACTTTGTTCTTGTTCTTTTACTTTAAAGATAATTTTTGGGGAATTTTTTTATCTTTTTACATTTTAAGACAGTTTTGTAGAGACAGAGATGAAATGTGTCAGAGAGGGGAATGACATGCAGAGAACGACCCGGGCTGGATTCTAACCCGGGTCTGCTGTGAAGAGGACTGAGACTCTATGAGACCCCCGTAACAGTAGGTTTTTGGCCATAATTTAATATGTATTTACAATATATGCTGGTTGAAGTAAAACAGTTTTGCCTTGTAAAATAATCCAAAATTAAAGTTAATATATTTATTAACATTAAAAAGTGTTTTATTCTCACGTTTGAGACGGTGAAAGGTCCAAACGTAGCCGACTGATGAACAGAAGCCCAGTAACACTCACACTTTTTCTGCAGAGGAAACATTTTATTTTATTTACTTTACTTGAATTAATATATTTACTTTTGCATAAATATTATATAACATTTATTCTGCCATTAACAATACGTTTTCTTTACCTTTCCCATCTCTATCTCCCTGCAGGCCATGACTATCACCTGGAACACACACACACACACACACACGCAATTAATTTTTTTAATACAGATTTATTTTGAGTGTGTCAAACATTACAAATGCGTTAGTGTGTGTGTGTATGTGTGTGTGTGTCTGTCTGTCTGTGTGTCTCTCTCTCTCTCTGTGTCTGTCTATCGGGGCGGCAGTGGTGAAGTGGGTAGGAAGATTGCCTCTGGAGTGCAGGGTCGGAGGTTCGATCCCCCGTCTCCCCGCCACATGTCGAAGTGTCCCTGAGCAAGACACTGAACCCCAAATTGCTCCCGATGGTTCAGAGAGCGCCTTGCATGGCAGCTACTGCCATCGGTGTTTGAGTGTGTGTATGAAATGTAAACATATGTAAAGCGCCTTGTGACCCTGGTCTGTCTCACCTTGACGTCATGTTGCCAGATCATTGCCCAGAAGTCATTCACTGTGGAGCCGAGTGGCCCCTGGGAGGCGATGTACTTACTGCTGTGTGATGCTGCGCCCTAGTGGACAGAGGGGGGTATTACAACCAATAATAGACAGACAGACAGACAGACACACAGAGTTGTGTTTGCATACCTTCTGAGGACATTACATAGACTTACATTCATTTCCTAGTGTCTTACCTAAACATAAGTCTGTCTGTCTGTTTGACCCTGAAGCAAGTCTTTACCCTAAAAAGTCATTATGTTATGGGGACTTCAATTTTGTCCCTAAAATGAAGGTGCTTCGCCACAAATAAATTAATTATATACAATTCCAAAAGGCTCAAGGGGTTCACACATACTTTCAAGCAGCCCTGGAATGAGTGTGTGTGTGTGTGTGTGTGTGTGTGTTTACCTGGATGAAGCTGGCATTGATGTAATCAGAGTCGGAATCTGAGGTCGACAGAGACAACACAACCCGAGACTGGTCATCTACACACACACACACACACAGTGCAGTATCAAAAATCAGTTTGGTTAATAAATTTTTTAAGATAAAGCTGGGCTATGTGATTTCTGATTGGTCAAAATTCACATGAGCGGTACACTTTGACCAATCAGAGCGAGGCTCCGATTCTCTGTTCTTATTGGCTGTTGGGACTGTCCATTCACTTTGGCAAGACTTTGTTGGTGTAGAGCGTGTCAGGGAGGGACCATAGGGGAGGGACCAAAGAGAACAAGTGGAGCGGTTGAGGTATTTGGATTCAAATCTCTATCCCAACTGCCATTTTCTCCCCAAATCCTCCACCCCAGATTTAAAGGTGCAGTGTGTAATACCGGAGTATTAAGCATCATCTAGTGGTGAGATTGTAGATGTCAACGCTCCCTTGCTAACCCCTCTCTTTAGGGGAGAATTTACAGAAGCTACGGTGGCCTTCAAGGACAAGAAGCTATAGTTACTAAAGATGGCATCATCCACCACTGCCTCAAGTCTTTCCACAATATCAAGTGATGAGGTGAAGATGTATT
>CM047511.1:32596626-32614126 GCA_026122265.1 Ammodytes dubius | reverse complement strand
TTATCCTAAAGCTACTTCTCTCTTTGAATTCTTTGTTTGGTTTTTAATGGCTCAACTCAATATAGGCTCTTGATCTGCATTGCCCCGAACAATGTTAATTAAACAAAAATGTACTGGTGAATGATAGGCCCCTTGATCTTCATAGGCCAAAAATAATGTGATTTTTTTTTTTTTCCTTTTTCTTTACTGGTTCATGATGGGCCCCTGATCTCCGTTAGCCCCCCCCCTACGAAGATTAGGGGCCTATCATGAGCCAGTCAATAATTTATTGTTTTAAATGACAATGTTCGGGGCCTTCTTAGATCAGGGGCCTATATTGACACAGTAAAAAAAAAAAAAAAAAAAAAAGAGAGGCCCCTGATCTTCGTAGGCCCTGGGGCTTCAGCCCAGGTAAGCCCGTGCATAAAGGCGGCCCTGCACACACACACACACACACACACACACACAGCCCTTCTCACAGTCACACATACAAACACACCCAGATAGGCTACAGTAAATACTTCTCTCCCTAAACGGACATTTCATACATTTCACTTCCTGTGTTTTACGTTTGTAGCGACTAAATTTGCGTTGCTGTTTTTTCATCTGTCTAGATACCGATCTGAAGAATAAACAATCTTTGTTGTGACGCGGTGAATATCTCCTCATGTCCAGATAGCGGTGTGTAATGGCCCTATTATAATAAACGAGAGGAAACGAGCTTGGGATTATCTTCTGATAACGAGTTTAAAGGTGCAGTCAGTGATTCTGGAGAACGCTTGTTGTCAAAATCACCCTTTTGTCCAAAATCTGCTACCTGTCTGTACTGTGTGTGCACTTAAAGGTGCAGTGTGTAGTATGACATCATCAAGAAAGTTCTACAAAGTGCAACACTCCCTGGGTAACCCCACCCCTTTAGAATAATAACAGAAGCTACAGTGGCCTTCAAGGACAAGAACAATTCTAAATTTTAAACAATGCACCTGATGACATTCCAACTATGACACTTTCAAGATGGCGGCACTAGGCCTTGGTCCAAAATATGCAGAAATATGGACAAATATGCGACCCTTTCTAAGGGGAAAAAAATAATTCAATTTTTTTTTTCAGCTATTATGCTCTGAATTAAATGTACTTTCCACAAAATCTGCTAGGAAAAAAACCCAAAATTCTACACACTGCAGGTTTAAAAAAAATAAAAAATAAAAATAAAATGTAGCCTATAGCCTAGATTTTGTGAACTGGTATGTAAACAAAAGGGGCCCACCGCAGAAAGCAACATGCCTATTTACAGAGCCTAGGCTGTGTATTAACACTTTATATTTTCTTTCAGCCCACAAACAGTACAGACAGACAGGTAGTGGATCATGAGGAGATATTCACTGATTTTGACAGAAAGTGATTTTGACAACAAGCGTTCTCCAGAATCACTGACTCCACCTTTATAAATCTGATAGAGAGACAGAGAGGGAGAGAGAGAGAGAGAGAGAGAGAGAGAGAGGGAGAGAGACAGAGAGAGACAGAGAAGAGAGAGAGAGAGTGACAGAGAGCCTTAAGTAGTTATTACAGGAAAACAGAGAAATAAAATATAAGATTCCTTGTCTGTTTACTAGGGCTTACCGTAAAATATACATCCTTGTAGTTTATCTGCTTCCGTCTTTGAAACATCTGTGTAGGAGTGAGCGCTTCTCTCCTTTAACAACTGTGTGCACTTCTTTGCTATGTATTCGCCTCCCTTTTCCTCCGCTAGCCTCGTTAGCCTTTAGATTTCATACACACACACCCACACACACAAACACACATTTAATACACTGGCTGTGTCTTGATTCAGGGGTTGCGGTCTTGGAACCGGCCTCGTAGGCTGCATTTGAAGACCGATTGCGTCATAGCGGCGCGCAAAGGCTGTCCCATTTGCAAGGCTCCTCGCAAGACTCCTCATATGCGGTCGTGAAATGCAGCCTTCGTTTCACGGTTTTGAAGCAGTTTTGAAGGCTGCATCAGATGTATCCTTCGCAGCCTAACATATCCCATGATTCATTGCGTTTTTTTCAGAGATGGCATACAATACAATAAAAAATAACAAAACAGCAACGTGTTGCTCCATCTTCTTAACTTTTATCTTCCTTTCTTTTTTTCTTGTACTTTTTTTTATTTTCGTCTGGTAGGCAACTTCTTTTTCTTTTTTTCTCCGTTGACAGGGCTGTCTCCGTTGGCAGCAATCAGGGTTGCTAGGCAGCACAGGAGCGGCGAGTCGTCACGCAAGGTAACGGCTTGTTACGTAAACCGGAAATGCTAGTATACGGAGACCTGCGGAGACCGTCTCGTTTAACAAGGCTCGTTGGCCTTAAAACCGGCCTTAAAATCGGCCTTCATAGGCTATAGCCTTCATAGACCGCGAGACCGCGTCCTACCAAGTGCGTGGTCTCTGTATTGAGACACAGCTACTGTCTATGGGTGAAAAATGGCCATGTCGCAGGCTCTCTCCGAAGAGGAATTTCATCGGATGCAGGTAAGAAAATCACCCCGAAAAAAGACGATATTTCTGGGGCTATTTTTTGAGGGCTCGTACGGTGTAGCTGTCAGTTTGGTTTTTACCAGATGATGCTATGATGCTAACCAACCGTTAAAAAAGCACAATTTACCTAATTGTCATTTAAATATCTTGACCTGGGAGTTTGTAAATCTTGGTCCGGGTTTTATTTTTGAAGTAAATTGAATATTTTTGCCTCTTTTTTTGACGCAAATACGTTTTATGTGGCTGTTAGTTTGGTTAGCCAGGTGATGCTAACGAACCTAAGCAACCGCTAGCTCATAGGGGTGACAACAAGCACCAGTGTTTACCGTTTGTTAGCCTATTTATTATTTACGTGCGTGTGTGTATCTGTCTGTGTGTGTGTGTGTGCGTGTGTGTGTGTGTATGTGAGTGTGTGTGTGTGTTGATTTAACAGTGGTAAACAGTGCTAACCTACCATTAGCTCATTGGGATGGGAACTAGCACCAGTGTTTACCGTTAGTTATTAGCTATCTATTAATGTCAGGGATTTGACAGTACGTGTGAGTGAGGTTACAGTGTGTGTGTGTGTTTGTGTCTGCCTGCCTCTGTGTGTGTGTGTGTGTGTTTTGTGTCTGCCTCTGTGTGTGTCTGTGTTTGTGTCTGCCTCTGTGTGTGTGTGTGTGAGAGAGAGTTTATTTAAGTGTTAAACAATGCTAACCTAGCTTAGCTTTCATCTCTGGTTCGTGACCGTTAGTTAGCCTATTTATTAATGTCAGGTATTTGACAGTACGTGTGGGCTAAGTGGTTGATTTTGAATGTTAATTTAAAAGTATAAATATGTATTAAATTACGGTTTTTATACAGTTATTTTGCTCTTGTTTAGCTAACCTAGCTTAGCTTCCTTCTGTGGGTCGTGATGCTAACCGTTTATTGCCATCTGACAGTTAGCTCACACGGATGCCAGTCACGAGACACACACGGCTCAGTGTGAAATTGTGTGAAATTAATTCAAAGAGACAGTGGAACACACACACACACTCTCACACTCACACAGAGAGAGAGAGAGAGAGAGAGAGAGGAGAGAGAGAGGAGAGAGAGAGAGAGAGAGAGAGAGAGAGAGAGAGAGAGAGAGAGAGAGAGAGAGAGAGAGAGAGAGAGGAGAGAGAGAGGAGAGAGAGAGAGAGAGAGAGAGGAGAAGAGAGAGAGAGAGAGAGAGAGAGAGAGAGAGAGAGAGAGAGAGAGAGAGAGAGGAGAGAGAGAGAGAGAGAGAGAAGACCTGTTAGCATGCTGCTGTTAACGTGAAAGGGTTTTCCTTATCATGGAGGCTAGGAGTTCTTCTGTCTGTCGGTTAAAAAGAAATTGAAAATGAATTAATTTAAAAGTTGTATTGGATTATAACCACTTGAGATGCAGTGTTTTGTTTTCAAGAGTGTTCAAGGATAATATTATTACATATCATCGACTATATAATGAGATTTTCTATAATACTGCTTCCAAAACTGTTTTCCATCCACTTAAAGGTGTAGTCTCTCTCTCTCTCTCTCTCTCTCTCTCTCTCTCTCTTCTCTCTCTCTCTCTCTCTCTCTCTCTCTCTCTCTCTCTCTCTCTCTCTCTCTCTCTCTCAGATTTATTAAAGGTGTGGTCAGTGATTCTGGAGAACGCTTGTTGTCAAAATCACTTTTTGTCAAAATCAGTGAATATCTCCTCATGATCCACTACCTGTCTGTTCTGTGTGTGTGTTAGCCGAAATAAATAAAATCCAGTGCTATTAATACACAGCCTAGGCTCTGTAAACTGTTATGTTGCTAGCTATGGTCGGCCCCTCTTGTTTACATACCTGTTTACAGAGCCTGGGCTGTGTATTAACACTGGATGTTTTTTCAGCACACACACAGTACAGACAGGTAGTGGATCATGAGGAGATATTCACTGATTTTGACTAAATTATTTTGACAACAAGCGTTCTCCAGAATCACTGAGTACACCTTTAAAGAAACGTCACACAAAAACAGAAAAATACAGTAATTGTCCTTCTCATTCATACATTCCCAAATAACTGGAACTAACTCACTAACGATAACTATCATAATTCTAATAATTATATAAAGACCAGACCTACTTCACTGGTGGAAATATGAAGGTGTATTGAACCCTGAGATCCTATGTAGTATAAATGTGCAAACATTTTAGAAATCGGTTCATCCTAGCCTGAGAAAAGGCAGAAAGAGTGTTTTATGGTCTCACTTTCTAACCCTATATTTTACCATGTGTGACATCACACATGGTAACATGTAGGGTTAGGATTAACAGGACGGCTGGGCCAAGGGAAGACTGAGGGAAGAAAAACCTCTTCATTATATTATAATAGCGATTTTATATTACAGCAACAAATTAAACTAAATACCTTCATATCCTTTAACCAATTTAAACAAACTATCTTAAATCTGCCAAACTACCTGTAACTGTTTTAATTAGGCTATATTGTACTTTCACCCATTTCATTTTAATTGCTGCCACTCTTCACCACTGTGTAAATGTTTCAATTGTTTTTTTTTCTCTTCACCTGTTGTTGTGTATTTGATGTATTTGCATTGAATATTGTGTATGTATTGTTGTTTTTCCTTTGAATTTGTTTTGAACTCGACGTCATTGAAAATGAGGGTCACCCCTCAATTGGTCTCTCGAGGATAAATAAAAGTTAAATGAAAAATGAAAATTATAATTCCGTATGGGTGAAGTATTCCTTTTAACTATGAATATTTGTGTGTGTTTCAGGCTCAGCTGTTGGAGTTAAGGACTCAGAACTACCAGCTATCGGACGATCTCCGGAAGAATTCAGCCGGTAAAACTATTTAACCTTTATCTATACTCCAGAGAGTTATATCTATTTAACCTTTATCTATACTCCAGAGAGTTATATCTATTTAACCTTTATCTATACTCCAGAGAGTTATATCTATTTAACCTTTATCTATACTCCAGAGAGTTATATCTATTTAACCTTTATCTATACTCCAGAGAGTTATATCTATTTAACCTTTATCTATACTCCAGAGAGTCATATCTATTTAACCTTTATCTATACTCCAGAGAGTTATATCTATTTAACCTTTATCTATACTCCAGAGAGTTATATCTATTTAACCTTTATCTATACTCCAGAGAGTCATATCTATTTAACCTTTATCTATACTCCAGAGAGTTATATCTATTTAACCTTTATCTATACTCCAGAGTTATATCTAATCTTATATCTTCATATCTTGAACATTTGACCGTGTGCGTGTGCGTGTGCGTGTGCGTGCGTGCGTGCGTGCGTGCGTGCGTGTGTGTGCGTGCGTGCGTGCGTGTGTGTGTGTGTGTGTGCGTGCGTGTGTGTGTGTGTGCGTGCGTGCGTGTGTGTGTGTGTGTGTGTCTAAAGCTGCTGTCTGCTCGGTAACGCCCTACACACTCTTATACTTTTCTTTTTGAGAATTTCTATTCATATTTTTCACTTTTCTCTTATCTATCTATCTATCTATCTATCTATCTATCTATCTATCTATCTATCTATCTATCTATCTATCTATCTATCTATCTATCTATCTATCTATCTATCTATCTATCTATCTATCTATCTATCTATCTATCTATCTATCTATCTATCTATCTATCTATCTATCTATCTATCTATCTATCTATCTATCTATCTATCTATCTATCATCATCTTTATTGTCAGACTCAAGGTCCATAAAAAGAACACACAAAACATAAAAAACATAAAAAACCCACCCCACAGATAGGCCTACACACATTTTCATAAAAGACATTCATACCAATACCTCCACATTGGTGACTGGTAACGAATTGTACTGTAGCTGGGATTAGTCAGCACAACAACAATGCAATTCTGTGACGTATTAAGGCGACAGATAAATTTATACATCAGGTTCCTCAACAATGATCTATCTATCTATCTATCTATCTATCTATCTATCTATCTATCTATCACTTTTCTAATATCTATTCTATACTTGATGTATTTTAATCTTGATGTATTTCATGCCCCTGTAAAGCACTTTGAATGGCCTTGTGTCTGAATTGTGCTATAGAAATAAACTTGCCTTGCCCTATCTATCTAATTTTGGGGTGACTGTGGCTCAGGTGGTAGAGCGGGTCGGCCGACGATCAAAGGGTTGTAGGTTTGATCCCCGCCCTGCCACCTGTGTCATAGTTGTTGTGTCCTTGGGCAAGACACTTCACCCACCTTGCCTCGTGTGAATGTCGATAGTTAGCCTGCTGCTATCGGTGTATGAATGTGTGTGTGAATGGTAACGTGGGAAAGGAAAACAGCTCCCCCTTGTAAAAGAGTCTCCGGTCTCAATGGGATATACCTGTAGAAATAAAGGTTAAAAGAAAAAAAAATAAATCTATCTATTTATCTATCTATTTTCATTCACTTTTCTAATGTCTATTCTATACTTGATGTATTTTAATCTTGATGTATTTCATGTCCCTGTAAAGCGTACATACAGCGTTTTACTATAAAAAGGGAAATTTAACTTCATTGCAGAGAAGTGATTTTTTTATGATGAAATGAGGAAATGTTGAGTAAACACTTCAGACCAGAGATTTTGTTGAGACGGTTTATTTTCAGGAAGATGTTGAAAGTCACTTGTTGTGAAAAGTAAACGAACAGATTTAACTCAATCTCTGCTGTGAGAGCACTGATATTTAGGGTTAGAGGGTTAGGGTTAGAGGGTTAGGGTTACAGTATATTTATTTTTATGGGATGTGCGATATTGAGAAAAAATATCTTGATGTTTTGGGGAATGTTGCCAATAATGATAAATGACGATATTTTACGTCCCTCAGAAACTTCATTTTATGCTTCCCATTATAAATAGTTGTGTTGTTCACGGAAAACCTTTTTGAAAATACATGTAAGGCCTACACATGCTGCACGCACACACACACACACACACACACACACGCACTCGCACCCGCACACACACATAATAACACAAAATAAAAAAACTTGACAAATTTCTTAGAAAATACAAAATAGTGAATAGATACAATATACAAAATAAATTGCACAACAAATTGTTGCTGTAGAAACAAATAAACAAATAAATAAATAAATAAATAAATAAATAAATAAATAAATATAAATAAATAAATAAATAAATAAATAAATAATTTGTTTTTAATTTTTAAATAATTAATCAAAGTCTTAATATCCTCCGGTATCTGCCTGTTTAAACCATAGACTGTAAAAAATAAGTTTAAAAAACAGTATTTTGTCTAGAGAAATCCTGTGTTTTTAATATTTTAATATTTTATAACCTGTTCATTTATATTTGATATTAAATGTTTGTTTCAGAGCTGAATGCCGTCCGACAGAAGAATGTGGTTTTGGAACGAGATTTTATCAAAGCGCAAAAGGTAAGAAGAAGTCTTTATTATCGAGTCTATTGACCAGTTAAAAACGTTTCTGGAGACTCACTTTTTATGCATTGGCCTTTATTTTAATTTTAATTTTAATTTTAATTTTAATTTTAATTTTAATTTTAATTTTAATTTTAATTTTAATTTTAATTTTAATTTTAATTTTAATTTTTTGTTTTTTGTAATTTTAATTTTAATTTTAATTTTAATTTTAATTTTAATTTTAATTTTAATTTATTAATTTTTTTATTATTTTTATTTTTTGTGATGTGGTACATGACAAAACATTGAGAGACATGACAGAAACACCATTGTGTGTGGGCCAAGACTA
The DNA here is from genome assembly GCA_026122265.1 of Ammodytes dubius. NCBI lineage: Eukaryota > Metazoa > Chordata > Actinopteri > Uranoscopiformes > Ammodytidae > Ammodytes > Ammodytes dubius. The sequence continues at coordinate 32,605,891 of CM047511.1, read as the reverse complement.
CATGAACACGTTTGGAACAGGATATTTGCATTGGCCTTTAACACAAGTTGATCTTTTGACACTTCTACGTTTTTTAATTTTTTGTAAATTTTTAATTTCATGTTTTGTGTTGTATCTTGTACAGCCCTTTGGTCAACTGATGTTGTTTTTAAATTTGCTATAGAACTAACTTTGATTTTGACTTTATTATGAATAAATAATGCATAATTTTTTAGCTGTATTATATAAACAAATATATTAATATTACATAAACATACAATGTAGTAATTAGTTTTTTCATGTTAATCAGTTGTTTGTTTTTCACTGTTTTTATTTTTTTCAGGCTTTGAATAAAAGCAAGAAAGCTCAGGTGAGTTTTCTGGTTAATATAGTTACAATGGCTTTACACACACACAAGCACACACACACACACACACACACACACACACACACACACACACACACACACACTCACTCTCACTCTCACACACACACACACACACACACACACACCCCTCCCCCCAGGAAATAAAATGTGTTAGCGGACTTTAATCAAATTACATGCAAAACATGATGACTAGAAATCCAGACACTCACCTGCACACACACACAACACACACACACACACACACACACACACACACACACACACACACACACACACACGGATACACTCAGAACCGTACACACACACATTTATTCATTATACATATGTGTGTGTGTGTGTGTGTGTGCGCTTGTGTGCTGATCTGCTAATATAAATATGTAAATGTATTTTGGGTGTGGCTTCATATAAGCCTGTACAGGTTTCTGCCACATCCACACATGTATTTTATTTTTTTTTAACTACATGTTTTTTGTTTAATCGATTTGTATGTGGAAAAAATAAACTAAACTAAACTAAACACACACAAAGCCGTAGAGACAGACAGACAGACACATACACATACACATACACATACACATACACATACACATACACATACACATACACATACACATACACAGACACAGAGACAGACACAGACACAGACACACACACATACATGTTGATTTCATGTGGATGAATGATGCAGACAGGCTAAAGTGGCTCTTTGACTTTAAGGTATTGGCCCTTGCTGGCTATCTGGAGAAGGCCTGGGCCAAGAGAACAAAAAACACTTATAAATGAGATCTTTATGTTTGCTTTTATTTTCTTCTGTTTGCGTCTGTTTCCTTGTTGTCCTACTGTGAAATGTGATCACCATTTACAGGAAGTGAATGTTATCATTTGAATTTGATACTGTTGTTGGTGTCTTATAATCCCGAAGGGGATGGGTCCTTGTTTGGACATGACACAATAATAAAAATTCATTCATTCATTCATTCATTCAATTCATTCACACACACACACACACACACACTCTCTAACCTGTTGTGTCTTTAGGAGGTGGACGCGTTGCTCAGTGAGAATGAAATGCTTCAGGGGAAACTTCACAGTCAAGAGGAAGACTTCAGACTCCAGAACAGCACATTGATGACTGAGCTGTCCAAGGTTAGTGTGTGTGTGTGTGTGTGTGTGTGTGTGTGTGTGTGTGTGTGTGTGTGTGTGTGTGGGTGGTGTGTGTGTGGTGTGTGTGTGTGTGGTGTGTGTGTGTGTGTGTGTGTCTGTGTGTGTGTGTGTGTGTCTCTGTTGTGTGTGTGTGTGTGTCTCTGTGTGTTGTGTTGTGTGTGTGTCTGTCTGTGTGTGTGTGTGTGTGTGTGTGTCTGCTGTTCTGTCTGTCTGTGTTTGTGTCTGTCTTGTGTGAGCTGTTGTTGTGTGTGTGTGTTGTCTTCTGTCGGTGTGTCTGTCTGTGTTTGTGTGTGTCTGTCTCATATGTAGTGTGGTCTCTTCTGTCTAAGGTTGAAGTATGTGTGTGTCTGTTCTTCTGTCTGTCTGTGTGTGTGTGTCTGTCGTGTCTGTGGTGTGTGTGTGTGTGTCTCTGTCTCTGTGTGTGTGTGTCTCTGTCTGTCTCACGTGTGTGGTGTGTGTGTGTGTCTCTGTCTGTCTCTCTCTCTGTGTGTGTGTGTGTGTTCTGTGCTGTGTGTGTCTGTCTCTTGTGTGTCTCTTGTGTCTGTGTTCTCTGTGTGTGTCTCTGTCTCTGTCTGTGTGTCTGTGTGTCTGTGTGTGTGTTCTGTGTGTGTCTCTGTCTGTGTGTGTCGTGCTCTGTCTGTGTGGTGTGTGTGTGTCTTGTGTCTGTGTGTGTGTGTGTGTCTGTTCTCTGTCTGTCTCTTGTGTCTGTGTTCTCTGTGTATGTCTTGTCTCTGTTGTGTGTTGTGTCTGTTCTGTGTGTGTGTCTCTGTGTGTGTCTCTGTCTGTGTGTGTCTCTGCTCTTCTTGTGTGTGTGTGTGTGTCTGGTGTCTCTGTCTGTCTGTGTGTGTGTGTGTGTTTGTGTCTCTGTCTCTGTCTGTGTGTGTGTGTGTGTCTCTGTCTGTCTGTGAGTGTGTCTCTGTGTGTGTGTGTGTGTGTGTGTGTGTGTGTGTGTGTGTGTGTCTCTGTCTGTGTGTCTTTCTCTGTGTGTTTGTGTCTGTCTGTCTGTCTGTCTCACTGTCTGTCTGTCTTTCTCTGTGTGTGTGTGTGTGTGTGTTTGTGTCTGACTGTATGTGTGTGTGTGTGTGTGTCTGTCTCTGTCTCTGTGTGTGTGTGTGTGTGTGTCTCTCTCTCTGTCTCTGTGTGTGTGTGTGTGTGAGTGTGTGTGTGTGTGTCTCTGTGTATGTCTGTGTGTCTGTCAGTTTGTAATATTTAAAAAATATCTAATTACTCTTTTCATCTATCTGTCTATTTTCCATCCTTATTGAGAAAAAAAAATAACAATGTTGAGATAATGTCCATTTTAAAGATGGTTGTATAGGAGAAATATACAGTAAACAAAAACCTAATATTGTAATAATGTAAAATGTGTTTTTCAGTTGTGTACTCAAATAGAGGATCAGTACCGAAATTAAAACAATATATTTCTGTATTACAATTTAAGAAATGTTTGATTGTGCAAATTCGGCAAAATCTAACAAATTATTCGAATACATTTTTTATTTTATTTTTTATTTTACAACAAGTTGGTTGTATAAGCGAAATATACAGTATACAATAAACTAATGTTTTAATACTGTAAAATGTGTGTGTTTCAGTTGTTGAGATAATGTCCGTTAAAGATGGTTGTATAGGAGAAATATACAGTATAGAATAATCATGTCAGAAAGCAATTTATTTATTAATTATGTATATTTATGCTTTAACAAACAATAAATCTAATATTGTAATAATGTAATAAAATGTTGAGATAATGTCAGTTAAAAATGGTTCTATAGGAGAAATGTACAGTATACAATACAAATAATGTTGTAATACTGTTAAATGTATGTGTTTCAGTTGTGTATTCAAATAGAGGATGAGTAATGTTTGTGTGTCTGTCTGTCTTTATGTGTGTGTGTGTGTGTGTGTGTGTGTCTGTCTGTCTTTATGTGTGTGTGTGTGTGTGTCTGTCTGTCTTTATGTGTGTGTGTGTGTGTGTGTGTGTGTGTGTGTGTGCGCGTGTGTGTGTGTGTGAATGAAACTCATGTTGTAATAATGTTTAAATGTGTGTGTTTCAGCTGTGTACTCAGATCGAGGAGCTAGAACAGGAGAACCAGAGATTCAAAGATGGCGTCTCGTCTCCTTCTCCCTCCGGGGAGCAGCTCAGACTACAGGCTGAGAACGCCGCCCTGCTGAAGAACATGAGAGGTGTGTGTGGGGGGGGGGGTAGTGTGTGTGTGTCTGTCTGTGTGAGGAGGAGGGGTAGTGTGTGTGTGTGTGTGTGGGGGGGGGCTGTGTGTGTGCGGTTGTGTGTGTGTGTGTGTGGGAAGGAGGGGGGGTGGGAGTGTGTGTGGGGAGGGGGGGTAGTGTGTGTGTGTGTGTTTGTTTTTTTATTTAAATGCAGCAAACTTAGTAGAAACACTGGTATTCAATAATCTTTAAAAAACAAATCCTGTGTTGTTCCTGGGTGAGCACCTTTTAAAATAATAATAAATTATTCACAATTGATAAATTAATTCATTAATAATAAAAAATAATCACTATTTTTTAAAAATAACTATGAAGATAATAAAGTTATTGAATAAATAAATGAATAAATAAACAAACAAATAAATAAATACATACATACATACATAAATACATAAATACATAAATAAACAATGAATGAATGAATGAATGCATAAATAAATAAATAAATAAATAAATGAATGAAGCTGTTGTGATTCTCTTGCAGCTCTCCAGGATCGCTTCGACAGAGAGTTGCAGACGAAGGCGGTCGCTCATAGCAACCAGACCGTCACCACGGAGACAGAAGGCTCGGCCAACGGTGTCACTGATGATGTCACAGACGGAGGGGCGGAGCCAGCAGCAGAACAGGTGATTCTGTCTGTCTCTCTCTGTCTGTCTGTCTGTCTGTCTGTCTGTCTCTGTCTGTCTGTCTGTCTGTCTGTCTGTCTGTCTCTGTCTGTATCTTTCTGTCTGTCTGTCTGTATCTTTCTGTCTGTCTGTCTCTCTCTCTGTCTGTCTGTCTGTCTGTCTGTCTGTCTGTCTGTCTGTCTGTCTGTCTGTCTGTCTGTCTGTCTCTGTCTGTCTGTCTGTCTGTCTGTCTGTCTCTGTCTGTATCTTTCTGTCTGTCTGTACAGGGCTCCAGAGTGCGCCTAATTTGGGCGCACGTGCGCCCAAAAATCTGGTGAGTGCGCGTGACCAGCTGGTGACCAGTGAAAATATCTGGGATATTTTCACTGGTCGCACCAGTGCACCTGAAATGTTTCACGTCGTATTATGTAATATTGGGTGCTGTGCTGCACGATTCATCTAATCGCGATGTGAGCTAGTGCAATTACATTCCTCACAAATGGCTGCGATTGCGATTTAATGTAGGATAAATGTGCGCGCGTGTGTCTAAACGTTCCAACCGCTCCTCTCGTCTTTTTGGTAGCGCTCCTCTGCTCCTCTGACAGTGTGTGTGTGTGTGTAGCTGCGCGCGCACCTACACGGCGTGCAAGACAGATGCAGACTATGGTGCAGACAGCAGAGTAAACGTCTGCTATATGGGGATTTTTAGGATTCAGTAAGGTGACGTTGAACACATTAAACTGCTGTCTAAAACTTGGAAAGTAAGTCGCTATATGTCGCGTGGCAACCGGTGGCAACTCGCCCCGTCTATCAATTCAGTGCGGAGAAAAGTCGAATGCATGAGAGTGAAGGGCCACGCAAGTTTCAGTAAGTTGATAGAGACTATTGTCTTGAGGAATGCCTTTATTTTCATGGGGAAATTATGATTATTTTTTAATTAAGTGTTTTCTTATTTTGAAAACAGTGTAGTTAAGGGGTGTGCACGAGTACACGTGTACTCGTTTGGTAAATCATAAACGTTTAAGAAAAAATCAATAAATGAAAACCGTTTTTTTTTTTTTTTTTTTTTTTACTTTGGGAAATGATTATTATCTCCAGGAGTGGAGGGCGATGTGAGCTACTGTAGGCTACTAAAGCAGATAACACAACACATTTGTTTGGTTACAATATTTATTAATTTAAATATTTAACTGCACGCTCCACCTTCAGTTTCACTTTTGTTTTCATCTCCGTCTCAAACAGCTGGTCCGATCAGCTGTTCGGCTCCAACGGCCCCGACAGCGGGAGTCAGTCTAATGACAGATGATCACTAGGCAGTTATGATCACTTCAGTCAAAAAGCAAAATCATGAAATTACTGCCTCTCTCTCTGTCTGTCTGTCTGTCTGTCTGTCTGTCTGTCTCTCTGTCTGTCTGCTTGTCTTTCTCACTGCACACTGTCACTCCAACAGCCTCGGCAAAAAGTGACGTTGACCCCCCCCCCATATTACAGTTAAATGTGTACACAAAAGAAATTGCAGACTGTAACCATTTAGACATTTTTGTAAACATTCACACCCTTAGTGTAGGCTGCTAGCCTAGTACAAGCTTTATTTTCTATATATTTTCAATGATTCTTAATATCTGTTTGTTTTAAATTGAGATCAAGTTTCAAAACTATCAATAATCGCAAATTTTCCTTGAAAACCAAGAATCATAATACCATTTATTTATTATATTGCATCGCAAATCGCAATATTAGCCACTATAATCGCAATCGCACAATTTCTCTAAAACGTGCAGCACTAATTTGGTGCACCCAAAATATATGTTGGTGCACCTAGATGAAAAAGTTAGGCGCACCGGTGCACCCAATGAAAAAGTTAGTCTGGAGCCCTGCTGTATCTATCTTTCTGTCTGTCTGTCTGTCTTTCTGTCTGTCCATCCATTCACACTGCCACTGTTTCTTAAAGGTCTCTCTCTCCCCCTCTCTCTCTCTCTGTCTCACTCTCTCTCTCTTTGTCTCACTCTCTCTCTCTCTGTCTCTTTCTCTCTCTCTCACTCTCTGTATCTCTCTCTCTCTCTCTCTCTCTCTCTCTCTCTGTCTCTCTATCATATTTATTAAAGGTGTAGTCAGTGATTCTGGAGAACGCTTGTTGTCAAAATCACTTTCTGTCAAAATCAGTGAATATCTCCTCATGATCCACTATCTGTCTGTACTGTGTGTGTGTGAGCTGGAAAAAAATCAAAAAAAGGATTGATTGCCCGCTATCGTGCTTATGCTAGCTAAATTCATCATTCCAGCAAACGTAGCTTAACTCGGACATACTGAAAGTGAGAAAGACAGAACTTGTGATGTTATGTACCAGTTTGCTTCAAGCCCCGACCTCAGCGAGTTCTACCAGCATCCAATGAGGAAGTGACAAAAAAATGCAGTTCCCAGAGTGGCCACTAGGGGCGGGTTTCAAAACAGAGCAATTTCCCATTCACTCCCATGTTAAAAAGGCCGTACTGTATATCTATGGTTTACTCACAAAATAAAAAAATATTGTAAATGCGTTACGATGCTAATGTTAGCATTGTTAGCCCGCTATCGAGCTCACACGAGCTAGCAGGTTGTTCCGGCTAAAGTAGCGTTGCTGAAACATACTGAAGTTGTGTACCTATTTACTTACAATAAAAAATTTAAAAAAGAAAAAAGGTCTAAATGCTTTACGATGCTAGCGTTAGCATTGTTAGCCCACTTATGTCCTTGCTAGCTAGCATACGTAGCCTGGCTAATGTAGCGTAACTCTAAAAAAGACAGAACTTGTGTTATTGTGAACCAGATTACTTAAAAAAATAAAGATAAAAATCTAAATGCGGTGCGATGCTAATGTTAGCATAGTTAGCCCGCTATCAAGCTAATGCGAGCTAGCAGGTTGTTCCGGCTAACGTAGGTTTAAAACAAAACTTGTGTTATTGTGTACCAGTTTACTTACAATAAAGTTTTGGAAGAAAAAAAAAATCTAAATGCTAACTTTAGCATAGTTAGCCCGCTATCTAGCTTACGCTAGCTAGCAGGTTATTCCGGCTAATTTAGCTTTACTCAAACATACTGAAAGTAAAACAGACAGAACTTGAGATGTTGTGAAAAAGAATTGTAGAAAAATTTAAATATTCTAAATGCTTTACAATGCTAGCGTTAGCATAGTTAGCCCGCTATCGAGCTTACGCTAGCTAGCGCGTTATTCCGGCTAACGTAGCGTAGCCGAAACATAGTGAAAGTAAAAGAGAGAAGTGGTCAGTTCAAGGCTATTCTGCTGGACTGCTGGACAGACAGACAGACTAGACCAGCAGCCAGCAGCTTCCAACCTGAGCAGCTTTTGGTGTGTGTGTGTGTGTCTGTCTGTGTGTGTGTGTGTGTGTGTGTGTGTGTGTGTGTGTGTGTGTGTGTGTGTGTGTGTGTGTGTGTGTGTGTGTGTGTGTGTGTGTGTGTGTGTGTGTGTGTTTGTTTGTTTGTGTCTGAAATAAGCTGTAGAGGAATTACTCTAAATTATTTGGAACAACCAATCTTTATCTGATTTTGTTTTAATTAATTATTTATTTTTTTTTTTTTTTTCTACTTTTTTTCGTTTTTTTCTGTTTTAAAATTAAAATTTGATTCAAATGATCTAACAGAATTAGAATCTTTTTTTTTATTTTGTATTTTTCCGGACGTGTTTTATGTACTTGTGGAATTGGCCCTCCTCTTGGTGGTTTAGTAAAATAACATGAGGAGGTTAAAAAATACCAGATTTTACATTTGATCATTTCCTTAAACCTGCAGTGTGTAGAATGTTGGGTTTTATTTCCTAGCAGATTTTGTAGAAAGTAATTATAATATCCATAAGTACATTTAATTTAGTGCATAATAGCTGAAAAAAATGTTTTGAATTATTATTTTTTTTCTTAGAAAGGGTCTCATATATGTCCATATTTCTGCATATTTTGGACCAAGGCCTAGTGCCGCCATCTTGAAAGTGTCATAGTTGGAATGTCATCAGGTGCATTGTTTAAAATTTTTAATTGTTCTTGTCCTTGAAGGCCACTGTAGCTTCTGTTATTATTCAAAAGGGGTGGGGTTACCCAGGGAGCGTTGCATTCTAGAACTTTCTAGAACTTTCTTGATGATGTCATATCACACACTGCCCCTTTAATTGTGTATTTTAAATGTTCACAGACTCAGGCTGAAGCAGAACAGAAACAGAAGGAACTACATGGTGAGTTCACAGTTTTTCTCTTATATAATATAATGTGAAGCCATCTTTAAAGGTGTAGTCAGTGATTCTGGAGAACGCTTGTTGTCAAAATCACTTTTTTTTGTCAAAATCAGTGAATATCTCCTCATGATCCACTACCTGTCTGTACTGTGTGTGTACTGAAAACAAATCCAGTGTTAATACACAGCCTAGGCTCTGTAAACTGGCATGTTGCTAGCTACGGTGGGCACCCCTTTGTTTACATACTAGTTTACAGCGCCTAAGCTGTGTACCAACACTGTTTAAAAAAAAAAAAAAAATCGCGCACACACAGTACTACAGACAGGTAGTGGATCATGAGGAGATATTCACTGATTTTGACAAAGTGATTTTGACAACAAGCGTTCTCCAGAATCACTGACTACACCTTTAATTCTCTAATATTGGCTGTTATAAAAGCTTGACTCTCTAACAGTACTACTCAATGTTTGTAGCTTTTTCTGTGTTGTGTATAAATCTATGTGCTTGTATTTGAGAACGAATGAGCTCCCCTTTGCAGCCTGGCTTTCATTGAAGAGTAGAGCAGTTAGTTATATCAGGACAGACACACACTACCTAAACACTTAAAGGTGTAGTCAGTGATTCTGGAGAACGCTTGTTGTCAAAATCACTTTTTGTCGGGGGCGCCCTTAGCTCAGTTG
>CM047511.1:32581626-32589126 GCA_026122265.1 Ammodytes dubius | reverse complement strand
AGGACATGACCTAGCCTCCGTAAACACATCATTAAGGCCGTCCCAAATACCTTGTATTATTTAAAGGTATTCTATGGACAAACCTAGACTCTGTACAACACATAATAAACCATCAACAGAACATAACCTAGCTTAGCCTCCGTAAAACAAATCATTGTGGATAAACGTAAATTTTTCTGCCTCTGCCCAGGTAATAAACCACATAACCTAACCTAACCTAGCCTCTGTAAAACGCATCATAAACAATAACATCTTCTGGAACTTAAAGCATAAAAATAACATAATTTAGGAGATCCGGTTGAATTCACTGCAAACATTCCACTTCCACATCAGACCAACACTAATAACCCTTCAGAGACATGTCATTCATTAAGTTTTGACAAAAAGCGTTGAGAATCACTGACTACACCTTTAATAACAAAGAAAACAGGGGTTTGCCCGGTTTTTACTACACTAGACCTTAGTCCAATATATAACACTTTACTGAGCATATGCCTATAACCCCTCCTACAGGAGAACAGTGCTTTAAGGACTAGTCTGTGCGCTCTGGAACAGGTAAATATATAGATAGCACACCTTTCTAGAAATAGATAATTGTAGAAATCGATATTAGAACCTTAACCTTAGATTGATGATTGTGTGAAACTAATGTAGAACCAGATAACTTAGTGTTTGGATTAATACAAATCTTATTACTACTAACCTAAAAGCCTAACTTGGTAGTATGTCCTAGAGTTATCTTGATGTCCTCCCAGTAACCATGTGGTCTCTGGTTCCTCCCAGTAACCATGAGGTCTCTGGTTCCTCCTCCCAGTAACCATGAGGTCTCTGGTTCCTCCTCCCAGTAACCATGAGGTCTCTGGTTCCTCCCAGTAACCATGAGGTCTCTGGTTCCTCCTCCCAGTAACCATGAGGTCTCTGGTTCCTCCTCCCAGTAACCATGAGGTCTCTGGTTCCTCCTTCCAGTAACTATGAGGTCTCTGGTTCCTCCTCCCAGTAACCATGAGGTCTCTGGTTCCTCCTCCCAGTAACCATGAGGTCTCTGGTTCCTCCCAGTAACCATGAGGTCTCTGGTTGCTCCCAGTAACCATGAGGTCTCTGGTTCCTCCTCCCAGTAGCCATGAGGTCTCTGGTTCCTCCTCCCAGTAACCATGAGGTCTCTGGTTCCTCCTCCCAGTAACCATGAGGTCTCTTGTTCCTCCTCCCAGTAACCATGAGGTCTCTGGTTCCTCCTCCCAGTAACCATGAGGTCTCTGGTTCCTCCTCCCAGTAACCATGAGGTCTCTGGTTCCTCCCAGTAACCATGAGGTCTCTGGTTCCTCCTCCCAGTAACCATGAGGTCTCTGGTTCCTCCTCCCAGTAACCATGAGGTCTCTGGTTCCTCCTTCCAGTAACCATGAGGTCTCTGGTTCCTCCCAGTAACCATGAGGTCTCTAGTTCCTCCTCCCAGTAACCATGAGGTCTCTAGTTCCTCCTCCCAGTAACCATGAGGTCTCTGGTTCCTCCTCCCAGTAACCATGAGGTCTCTAGTTCCTCCTCCCAGTAACCATGAGGTCTCTAGTTCCTCCTCCCAGTAACCATGAGGTCTCTAGTTCCTCCTCCCAGTAACCATGAGGTCTCTGGTTCCTCCTCCCAGTAACCATGAGGTCTCTGGTTCCTCCTCCCAGTAACCATGAGGTCTATGGTTCCTCCTCCCAGTAACCATGAGGTCTCTGGTTCCTCCTCCCAGTAACCATGAGGTCTCTGGTTCCTCCTCCCAGTAACCATGAGGTCTCTGGTTCCTCCCAGTAACCATGAGGTCTCTGGTTGCTCCCAGTAACCATGAGGTCTCTGGTTCCTCCTCCCAGTAGCCATGAGGTCTCTGGTTCCTCCTCCCAGTAACCATGAGGTCTCTGGTTCCTCCTCCCGGTAACCATGAGGTCTCTGGTTCCTCCTCCCAGTAACCATGAGGTCTCTGGTTCCTCCCAGTAACCATGAGGTCTCTGGTTCCTCCTCCCAGTAACCATGAGGTCTCTGGTTCCTCCTCCCAGTAACCATGAGGTCTCTGGTCCCTCCTCCCAGTAACCATGAGGTCTCTGGTTCCTCCTCCCAGTAACCATGAGGTCTCTGGTTCCTCCTCCCAGTAACCATGAGGTCTCTGGTTCCTCCTCCCAGTAACCATGAGGTCTCCGGTTGATCCCCGGCACCGGACAGGAGGGTGTTAGTAGTAAAACTAGTGGTGGCTGCTATTACATCTACGGTGCCCACCATCTCTACCATTGTGTCCTTGAGCAAGACACTTAACCCCAAACTGCTCCAGGGGCGCTGTACTATGGCTGACCCTGTGTGAGGACCCCCTCTGGAGTGTGTCTGTCTGTCTGTCTGTACTATGGCTGACCCTGTATGAGGACCCCCTCTGTAGTCTGTCTGTTTGTCTGTCTGTACTATGGCTGACCCTGTGTGAGGACCCCCTCTGGAGTCTATGTGTCTGTCTGTGTGTCTGTACTATGGCTGACCCTGCGCTCTGACCCCCTCTGGAGTGTGTCTGTCTGTGTGTCTGTCTGTCTGTCTGTCTGTACTATGGCTGACCCTGTGTGAGGACCCCCTCTGGAGTCTGTCTGTCTGTCTGTACTATGGCTGACCCTGCGCTCTGACCCCCTCTGGAGTGTGTCTGTCTGTCTGTCTGTCTGTCTGTCTGTCTGTCTGTACTATGGCTGACCCTGCGCTCTGACCCCCTCTGGAGGTGGGACCTTGAGAGGGGAGATGAGGAAAGATGAATTAAACAGATTGTAATGTTCAATAGCTTTAAAACTAAAGATATAGTGCGTGATTTATTGTGTATTTATTGTGTTTTTCAGATCCAGACGGTGAAGACTCAGGAGATGAATCTGTTGCGTGAGCAGCAGGAAGCTCTGAGCAGCGAACTGAACCAGAGACGCACCGAACAGGAGAGTCTGCTGGCTCAGAGGGATGATATGGAGTCACAACTACAGGTTAGACTCACTCACTCACTCACTCACTCACTCACTCACTCACTCACTCACTCACTCACTCACTCACTCACTCACTCACTCACTCACTCACTCACTAGCTCAGAGAGACGACATGGAGTCACAACTACAGGTTAATACTCACTCACTCACTCACTCACTCACTCACTCACTCACTCACTCACTCACTCACTCACTCACTCACTCACTCACTCACTCACTCACTCACTCACTCACTCACTCACTCACTCACTCACTCACTCACTCACACACACACAGATGGACTGAACAGGAGAGTCTGCTAGCTCAGAGAGACGACATGGAATCACAACTACAGGTAAGACAGACAGACAGACAGGTGCTATATCCCGTTACAGAGACCGCATCCTTGGAAGGACGCGGTCTATGAAGGCTATAGCCTATGAAGGCCGATTCGAAGGCCGAACGAGCCTTGTTAAACGGGACGGTCTCCGCAGGTCTCCGATTACGAGCATTTCCGGTTTACGTAACAAGCCGTTACCTTGCGTGACGACTCGCCGCTCCTGTGCTGCCTAGCAACCCTGATTGCTGCCAACGGAGACAGCCCTGTCAACAGAGGAAAAAAGAAAAAGAAGTTGCCTACCAGACGAAAAGAAAAAAAAGTACAAGAAAAACAAAAGAAAAGACAAGAAAAAAAGAAAGGAAGATAAAAGTTAAGAAGATGGAGCAACACGTTGCTGTTTTGTTATTTTTAATTTTATTTTATGCCGTCTCTGAAAAAAACGCAAAAAATCTTGGGATATGTTGGGCTGCGAAGGATACATCTGATGCATTCTTCAAAACCGTGAAACAAAGGCTGCATTTCACGGCCGCATATGAAGGAGCCTTGCAAATTGTTGCAAATGGAACAACCTTTGCGCGCCGCTATGACACAATCTGTCTTCAAATGCAGCCTACGTAGGCTGTAACCCCTGAATTGAGATCCAGCTAGGGAGAGAGACAGACACTCACAAGACACGGACAAACTTAACGGCCTAACACGTTTTTATATATAGTGGGCGTCCTGGGGAAATGCACCTGTTGGAAGACCAAGAAGAAGAAGAAGAAGAAGTACTATAGAATAAATAACTAAATACATCTTCACCTCATCACTTGATATTGTGGAAAGACTTGAGGCAGTGGTGGATGATGCCATCTTTAGTAACTATAGCTTCTTGTCCTTGAAGGCCACCGTAGCTTCTGTAAATTCTCCCCTAAAGAGAGGGGTTAGCAAGGGAGCGTTGACATCTACAATCTCACCACTAGATGAAGCCCAAAATCACCTTTATTACACACTGTATCTTTAAAACCGTGTAATTTTCTTTCTCTCAGGAATCGAGTTTTGCAAACAGGAAGTTGTTGGAGCAGTTAACAGAGGAAGGAATAGAGCAGGAGAAACTACTGAGAGAACTGGAGGAGGCTAAGAAGGTAAAACACACACACACACACTGAGAAACACACACACACACACACACACACACACACACACACAGATATACACACTGAGGTACACACACACACACACCCTCACACTCACGCATACGCACACACACACACACACACACACACACACACACACACACACACACACACAATGAGACACACACACACACACACACACACACACACAATGAGACACACACACACACACTCACTCACTCACTCAACATGGAGTTGTACATTTCATTCTAAAATATGTTGTGTCTCTTACTGTCTGTGTGTGCGTGTGTGTCTGTGTGTGTGTTTGTGTCTCTGTGTGTGTGTGTGTGTTTGTGTTTGTGTCTGTGTGTGTGTGTTTGTGTCTCTCTCTATGTGTGTGTGTGTGTGTGTGTCTGTGTGTGTGTGTTTGTGTGTCTCTCTCTGTGTCTGTGTGTGTGTGTCTTTATGTGTGTGTGTGTCTCTCTCTCTCTCTGTGTCTGTCTGTCTCTGCCTGTGTGTGTCTCTCTGTCTGTGTGTGTGTGTGTGTGTGTGTGTGTGTGTGTGTGCGTGTCTGTCTGTCCGTCTGTGTGTGTGTGTGCAGACAGCAGAGAAGAGGAAGGCTATGCTAGACGACATGGCCATTCAGCTGAGTCAGGACAAGTCTGACCACAAGGAGGCGCTATCGGATCTCAAACTACAGCATGAGAAAGAGGTGAGACAAAATACCATGTACAGGTCTTTAAAATGCATTTTCATCATGTTTTTAAGAAGAAAATGTCTCATAAATCAGACAGTGAACAACATATGAACAAATCCTTCTGTAATAACATTCAGAATAGTGCTGAGAATGATTATGGTGTAGTCAGTGATTCTGGAGAACGCTTGTTGTTAAAAAAAAATCACTTTTTGTCAAAATCAGTGAATATCTCCTCATGGTCCGCTACCTGTATGCCACATACTGTATAGTCCCCTCGCTCGTCCCTACGTCACCACATTAATGCACTGCGGTCTTCAAGCAGCAAGTTATCTAGCATCATCTCAGATCCATAAGTGTGATAAAACTTGATAAAAGCCATCAAAACAGACATTGGGAAGGATTTTTACCTGCTCCGCCATTGTAGGCGCATAAACATTCACCCATCTGTTGCTCTGAGTGAGACAGGTGTCGCTTTGAAGCGCTCTCTCTTCTGATTGGATAAACATTTTGGGATCCTCCAATAAGTTTATTTGCCGATTACATGCAGAGCAGCTGACTGAGAGATCGGCTTTATGAAACGCGCACATTATGAAAGTGATCACTGTATGAATAAAGAGCGATTTAACACTTATATTAACATAAATAAACCGCTTACTTCACCTTTTAAGCCACAGCCTAGGCTCTGTAAACGCTGCTGAATGTGACTGTATTGTGTTGGTTGGCAGGTTAACCCACAGCCTAGGCTCTGTAAACAGAATGTGACTGTATTGTGTTGGTTGGCAGGTTAACCCACAGCCTAGGCTCTGTAAACAGAATGTGACTTTATTGTGTTGGTTGGCAGGTTAACCCACAGCCTAGGCTCTGTAAACAGAATGTGACTGTATTGTGTTGGTTGGCAGGTTAACCCACAGCCTAGGCTCTGTAAACAGAATGTGACTGTATTGTGTTGGTTGTCAGGTTAACCCACAGCCTAGGCTCTGTAAACAGAATGTGACTGTATTGTGTTGGTTGTCAGGTTAACCCACAGCCTAGGCTCTGTAAACAGAATGTGACTGTATCGTGTTGTGTCTTAGATTCAGAATGTGACTGTATTGTGTTGGTTGGCAGGTTAACCCACAGCCTAGGCTCTGTAAACAGAATGTGACTGTACTGTGTTGTGTCTCAGATTCTGGGAGTGAGGGCTCGCTATGAGAAGGAGCTCAGAGGTCTACATGAAGACAAGAATCGCTCTGAAGAGGAGATACGGCAACAGCTCAGAGACGAAAAGGTAGAACTGGATACAGCGAGTAAAAGGAATGGAAGCCTGTTCATATGTTCACGTCAAACGTCTGTGTGGTAGATTTTAGACCGTGAACGATCTTAAGTTGGTGAACAAATGCATTAACGTTTTACCTGGAGAAGGATATCCTTCAAAATGCAACATGTTATCCTTAGACTTGAATAATTCATAACTCAAAAACAAAATCATTTTGAGGAACCATGACCCAAACATAAGCCTACCATATGTTTGGAAACAAAACTATGGACCCTGAATAGGCTGTTACTTGTAAATTAGTCTCCAATCAATATGTGTGTGTGTGTGTGTGTCTCTGTCTGTCTTTCTTTCTTTCTTTCTTTCTTTCTTTCTTTCTTTCTTTTCTCTTTCTTCTTTCTTTCTTTCTTCTTTCTTTCTTTCTTCTTTCTTTCTTTTCTTTCTTTTCTTTCTTTCTTTCTTCTTTCTTTCTTTCTTTTCTTTCTTTCTTTCTTTCTTTCTCTTTTCTTTCTTTCTTTCTTTCTTCTCTTTCTTTCTTTTCTTTCTTTCTCTTTCTTCTTTCTTTCTTTCTTTCTTTCTTTCTTTCTTTTCTTCTCTTCTTTTCTTTCTTTCTTTCTTTCTTTCTTTCTTTCTTCTTCTTTCTTTCTTTCTTTCTTTCTTTCTTTCTTTTCTTCTTTCTTTCTTCTTTCTTTCTTTCTTTCTCTCTTTCCTCTCTTCTTTCTTTCTTTCTTTCTTTCTTTCTCTTCTTTCTTTCTTTCTTTCTTTCTTTCTTTCTTTCTTCTTTCTTCTCTTCTTTCTCTTTCTTTCTCTTTCTTTCTTTCTTTCTTTCTTTCTCTTCTTTCTTTCTTTCTTTCTTCTTTCTTTCTTTCTTTCTTCTTCTCTTCTTCTTCTTCTTCTTCTCTCTCTTCTCTCTCTCTTCTCTCTCTCTCTCTCATCTCCATCTCTCTCTCTCTCTTCTCTCTCTCTCTCTCCCTCTCCTCTCTTCCTCTCCAGCCCGTTGAACAGATCGGTCCACTCCAGCTCTATGGAGGAACTCATCTCAGGTCGTTTCTATGGAACGGAACCAAAGAGGTCGAGAGACTCAGAGCCGAGGTTAGTACACACTCTGAGACAGAGAGACACAGAGCACACACCATAGAGACTCA
>CM047511.1:32569126-32571626 GCA_026122265.1 Ammodytes dubius | reverse complement strand
ACTCACTCACTCACTCACATCACTCACTCACTCTACTCACTCACTCACTCACTCACTCACTCACTCACTCACTCACTCACTCACTCACTCACTCACTCACCATCACTCACTCACTTTTAAGTATGAAAGAAATTTAAATATTTTGTAGCTCTTTGAATTAGAATTGAAAAGTGTTGCTTAAGCCTTTCTAACCTTACACATAACATCACCACCAACAAAGACATGTAGAATAATTATTATATCGGACAGTATCGGTATCGAACCATATCGGAATCAGATCGGGACTAAAAATAATAGATCCGTGCATTCCTGGCTTACAGCAAAATCACTTTTTGTCAAATTTCAAATCAAATTCAGTGAATATCTGTCCGTACTGTGTGAGCGATGAAAAACTAATCTACTTTTAATACACAGCCTAGACTCTGTAAACGGGCACTGTTCAGCTTGGCAAAAAAGTTTACTGAATAGTCCAATCTTTGTATTGAACGTGCAGATGCTGAGTTAGGGACAGCCCTAGTAATGATTTGTTTGTCTTTGTCAGGAATACATGCCAGTAATGAACTAGTAACAGACAAACATAAAATAGTTTGCACTTATTTGTGTGTGTATATTCACCGGCCTGATTCTTTTGTGCATCACTTAACATTTGTATATTTATTTTATCTGTGTACGTTAAGTGTCAGTGGGTGACTTGAAAGGCGCTCTCAAATCAATGTATTATTATTATTATTATTATTATTATTATTATTATTATTATTATTATTATTATTATTATTATTATTATTATTATTATTATTATTATTATTATTATTATAATAATGAATAAGTATGTGTATTATTAACCTAATATATTGTGTATATGATTGTATTGTCTGTATTAACAGTCCGGGGGGGGCAGCCTTAGTAATAATATAATGATTGTATTGTCTGTATTAACAGTCCGGTGTGTGTGTGTGTGTGTCTCTGTGTGTGTTGTGTGTTCTCTCTCTCTCTCGTCCTGGGTGGTGGTGTATACAGTCCGTGGGGCAGCCCTCAGTCCAGCGTCCTGCTGAACTATCAGACGATGAAGTCGGTGAACTGTTCCTGAGACTCGCCGAGGTTCAGCAGGAGAAATGGATGCTGGAGGAGAAGGTAACGAGTGTCTGTCTGTCTGTCTGTCTGTCTGTCTGTCTGTCTGTCTGTCTGTCTGTCTGTCTGTCTGTCTGTCTGTCTGTCTGTCTGTCTGTCTGTCTGTCTGTCTGTCTGTCTGTCTGTCTGAGGCGGCAGGCTGTAAAGCCCCTATCTCACTGGGCTGCGACTGTTTGCGACAAGTTGGAGACTGCATTCGCAAACGAGTCTCTAAACTGTCTCCAAACGTTCGCGGAGGTCTCAATTTCCTCGCATGAGTCGCAGAGCCGCGCAGTCCTGTCGCATGAATTTTGAACATGTTCAAAAAAAGTGTGCGACAAAACAGTCTCAAAATAGTCTGAGTCGTCGCAGGTGTGTCGCACGCGTCGCAAACCCTTCTCAATTTAGTCTCTGCGAGTCAGAAAGTGCGAGAAGTGTGAGACAACTTTGCGAGGGGTTGGCGACATATGAAACTAAATTGCGACTGATTTGAGACAAAAATGAGACTGACATTCCGTTCGTGCGACACTCGCCAGACGTTCGCGAGACATAAATGCGAGCTAATGGCAAGGACATTCGCGAACGTGTCGTAAGTAGCAACTCAGTGAGACTGCAAGTGAAAACCGTCGCAAATTGGCATATTTTGTCGCAATTTTGTGCCTCCAACTTGTCGCACACTGTCGCAGACCAGTAAGATAGGGGCTTTACCACGTCAACTACACATCACAACTGCAGTGATTTGTTCAAAATACTTATTGTGTCACCATTAAAACTGAAGTTCTGTAAAGTTTTATCAACCTAAATTACAATATCACATGGCTCAATGCTAAGGTTTTTTTTCCATTGCCTGGGGGTCTGAATTCTACTTGCCCGAAGTCAATTTTTACTGGCCCCTATCCAATTAGTTTTTTATTAGCGGTGTTCAAATGATTGTTATATTTGCTCTTTATTTACATTTTAATTATGCATTTATTTTATAGATGAGTTAAGAGTCATACTTTAAACCTGCAGCGTGTAGAATTTTGGGTTTTATTTCCGAGCAGATTTTGTAGAAAGTAATTATAATATCCATAAGTACATTTCATTTAGTGCATAATAGCTGACATTTTTTCATTTTTTTTTTTTTCCTTAGAAAGGGTCTCATATATGTCCATATTTCTGCATATTTTGGACCACCAAGGCCTAGTGCCGTCATCTTGAAAGTGTCATAGTTGGAATGTCATCAGGTGCATTGTTTAACATTTAGAATTGTTCTTGTCCTTGAAGGCCACTGTAGCTTCTGTTATTATTCGAAAGGGTTGTGGTTACCCAGGGAGCGTTGCATTCTAGAACTTTCTTGATGATGTCATATTACACACTGCACCTTTTTAAGTGGAGGCCATTATTCAAATAT
>CM047511.1:32556626-32564126 GCA_026122265.1 Ammodytes dubius | reverse complement strand
TTCTCTCTCTCTAATAGACGTAGCGGTCGGTGCATTAGGAGCCCACCCTGCAGCCTCCCTGGCAGACAGAGGAGGGCTGGGATCTGTTCTCAGAGACCTGAAAAAAACAGACAAAAAAAATCAAGAAAAGCAACAAAAAAAAATTGAAAAAATTAAAGACAAAAAAGTGAAAAAAAATTAAATAAAATTACAAAAAAAAAACAGGAAAAAAAAGAATTAGAAAAACTGACAACTATAAAAAAAAAAAGCAAGAAAAAATTTACAAAACTATTCAAGAAAAACAAGAAATAAAACTGAAAACTACATAAAAGGAAACGAAAAAAACTACATTTTCTTCTTCTCTCCCTCATATAGACGTAGCGGTCGGTGCATTAGGAGCCCACCCTGCAGCCTCCCTGGCAGACAGAGGAGGGCTGGGATCTGTTCTCAGAGATCTGGTGAAACCTGGAGACGAAAACCTGCGAGAAATGAACAAGAAACTACAGAACATGTTGGAGGAACAACTCACCAAAAACATGCATCTGCAGAAGGTAAGACAGACAGACAGACAGACAGACAGACAGACAGACAGAGACAGACAGACAGAGACAGACAGGCAGACAGACAGACAGACAGACAGACAGAGACAGACAGACAGAGACAGACAGGCAGGTAGACAGACAGACAGGTAGACAGACAGACAGAGACAGACAGGCAGGTAGACAGACAGACAGGTAGACAGACAGACAGGTAGACAGACAGACAGAGACAGACAGGCAGGCAGGTAGAAGGTAAGGGATACAGACAGACAGACAGACAGACAGACAGTAAGTATTACATAATACAGACATGTAGGCAGACAGACAGGCAGGTAGAAGGTAACGCCTCGTTTCCACATACGTATGTCACTCGTGTCCGATTTACGGAGGTTGCTTCTAGTGTCCAACGGAAGGAAATCTCCAGAGAGTCCGGGCGTCCGTGTCTCTGGCGATGCTGTGCAGCGATCGCGGGCACTCTCACTTGTGTCATTAAACTAATAAATCTGATTGTATTTCATATCAAACTGATAAAAAACGATCCGACTGTATACAGTGTATCACGTATTTAAATTATTTAATATTTTAGCAGAATAACATTCACTCTGATTCACAAAGTGTTCAAACTATATGAACAAGTTCTTTTTAATCATCAAACTGACTTGACAATCAACATTAACTGAGTGGAAGGACATCGCATGTAAGCTAACCTAGCAAAACTTCCATACGGTCTGTCCGTAATCCACGTAAAAAGTTCAATTATTTGAAGGTATATAATACGGACACCGGACAGAAACAGGACAGACGTATTACGGAGGGGAGGAGTTTCGGAGGCAAACGGACATTACGGAGAATCACATAGGAATGAATGGACTTTTGGACGGATCCTTTTGGATCGCATACGAGAATGTACGTATGTGGAAACGAGGCGTAAGGGATACAGACACACACACACAGACACACACACACACACACACACACACAGACACACACACACACACACACACACACACTCTCTTTGACCCATAACAACATGAATCTCTCTCTCTTTAGGACCTGGAGCTTTTGTCGCAGGAATTAGTCCGTCTCAGCAAAGACAGCGGTGGAGGAACGGGGTGAGACTAACTCGTTTTCATAACCAGCCGTCCATTCCCCATTCACCTCTATGGGCTTGGGCTCTGACTAAACGCTGGAACTATTCCTTTCCAAACGCTTCTTGTGAACTGAAGAAAATTTGACGCGCCGCAGACGGGAATGGAAAAATATGTTATGTTGCTATGTTATTGAATGTACTGTAATTTAGACTGCACCATTCAGTTTTTGGGTCCTGGCTAAAACCTGGAAAAAAAAACACACACTTTGCGACTGACTGTAAAAAAAAAAAAAATAATGCTTTGTGGGTGTTGGTGTTTTTTTTTTGTTTTGTTTAAGATTCTGACGTCTGTATATCTATATAACAATAGGAATAATACTGTTGCTATGACTACACCACCAAATACGCCTCATGAATTTTGGTTATATTTAAAGCGGTTATAACTTGAAATTTTGGGTTCATCAAAAAATTAAAAAATTAAAAATATTGCAAAAATTCTGAGAAAATTTCCAAATTTTTAAATTCGAGATTTCTATTTATAATCACATGGAATAAGAAAATCTGAAAACAAATCTTTTTTTAAAGGTGGAGTCAATGGTTTTGGGTATATATGTAAACAAAGGGGGGCCCACCATAGCTAGCCAACATGCCAGTTTACAGAGCCTAGGCTGTGTATTAACACTGGATTTTTTTTTCTAGCGCAAACACAGTACAGACAGGTAGTGGATCATGAGGAGATATTCACTGATTTTGACAAAAAGTGATTTTGACAACAAGCGTTCTCCAGAATCACTGACTACACCTTTAATCAAAGTCTTCCCCAAAAAAATACTGTTCTCACAAATTAACTAAATTTAATTATTTTGTTTGATTATATTTTTTGTCGGTTATTTCCATGACTACGATGTGAAGCTATTCTGTTATTTATGACTTTTTTTCAAACACTCGAACATTCAAAAACATTTCACTGGATTTTTAAAAATAACATTTTCCTTGATCATGTTTTGGTATTAGGGCTCGTTAATGCAATGTTTTTTTATTTTAAATTAAAAAATGTAATTCTACAATTAAAAATAAAAATAGCATGAAAATTTGTACACTCCCAAAAATACAAAAAAAAATCTTAAAATTCGTCAAAAAATACTTAAAATGATTCACTGATTATTTTCTTTTTGGGGAAAAATATGAAAATTATAATTTGAGTTATTTTCTATTTGTTCATTTAGTTTCACCTGCAAAAATATTTTTTTTCTCCATGGCTGTCTGTAAAATTTGAAGAATTACAGAAAAACAAAAAAATTAATTAAAAAAATTTATCAAAAAATAATTAAAATTAATCATTGCTTTTAAAAAATTCTGCATTTTTTTTTTATCAAATCAAATAATTTTTTTTTTTTTTTTTTTTTATCCAACTTCAATGCAAGAAATTAAGCCTTTTCTCCGGTTCTGTGGCTATATCTTTAATGACATTTTCGACATTACAATAGCATTTTCGTCTTGCACTTATTATCTGTTTGTGACTTGCTTTCATTCCAAAATGGTGCATTAAAAAAAAATAACAAAATGATACTGTCAGCTTTTGGCCGCAAACTTACAACTAATTTGTTTATACAGCTCTGAAAAACATCAAGAGACCAGTCTGGATTGTTCTTCAATCTTCATCTCTACATTACTTCATGGAAAATGCTCTTTAATGACAATATTTCTGGAGGGAATTTGGTAGAAATGTTGTCAGTAGTTTGTAGAATAAAACCAAAGTGTTCATTCTAGTCAAACATTTGCCTCTAAATAGTAAAACAAGAGACAATGAATATTTCGAGTGGTGGCTTCATTTTTTCCAGAGCTGTATTGTTTCCGTGTCTGGGCGAGTCTACTAACTACAAGAGAGTGTTAGGATCACGTTGAGATAAAAATAATTAAATTAAGAGAATAAATTTGTAATTTTACTAGACATTATTTTTCGATTTCATCCGTAAAAAAATAGAATTATTTTATTTTATTTTATTTTATTTTATTTTATTTTATTTTATTTTATTTTATTTTATTTTATTTTATTTTTTTAACGAATTAATTCACTTAAAAAATTAAAATTACAAAAATAAATTGTAATTTAACAAAACATTTTATTTTATTTTTTTTTTACCATAAAATTACGATTTTATTCTCTTAATATTGTCCCAAGTCTCGGATTTTTTTTTTTTTTCTTCGATGTGGCGCTAAAAATTCTATCAACACAGACCGAGCGTTTGCCTTTAATGCTTTAGTATCTTTGGACTCTGACTATAAACTGGAATGAACCGCTGCTTCTGGTGGCTGTGACTATGTCCTGTGTTTTACATTGTAACTGCCTGTAAATTTCTGCTTTATTTTGGTTATTGAAGAAAATATTATCAGTTTAATGTTTTTCAATGCAGATTTGACCAATTTTGTGAAATTCCTCTGTAACCGTTATATAGGTTGCGTTCCGAATCGCATACTTTCTACTATATAGTATGTAGAAAAAAGATTTAGGATGTCCCGATTCTTGTGGCCAGATTTAGGATGGTTAGAATACCCGGATGGTCTACTTCATGCGGCCAAGATTGTTAGTGTTGAAAAGTGCATCCTATTTGGGCGATTCTGACCCACAATCCAGTGCGCACGTGAAGTGACGTAACATCGACGAAGCCTATAGGTCCATGTTATGAAAACAAACGGGGATGTGACGGATATAAAAGCAAGAGGCAAGATCAAGGCGCAATGTTATGATGAAATAAGAGAGAAAAGTATGTCCCAATAGTCTGTCTACTGCATCCTAACTAGATTCTTTTTATCGTCGGATGTAGTATGTAGAATAGAAAAAAGAAAGAGTATGCGATTCGGAACGCAACCATAGTTTTTCTTAATGCCTTTGTCATGGGTATACGCTCACCCAGGAACAACAGCTGGCGTAGTAAAAAACACTACCGCTTTTAGTCCAAAGGGGGCGCTAGAATTATAGAATTAACACACTGAAAGTTCCTCGGAGCACCTTTTTAAAATTACTGTAAAAAGTTCCTAATTTGGTCAAAACTGCATTAAAAACACACTGAAAAATCTCTCTATAATAGGACTCTAAGTGCTGAGGCTTCTGTTTGTAATGTCTAAATCTGTATATTTATATAAATATATATAAATACGCATATCTATGTACACACACCACACACACACACACACACACAAGGCACACACACACACACACACACACACACACACACACACACACACACACACACAGGCGCACACACACACACACACAGGCTGTGATATTAACTGTATGAAGAATCGATGGATCTATTTATGAGACTGACTGATCATGACTCTAATTATTGTAACGAGAAAATCTGATAAAAAATATTGTCTGAAAATGAAGATTTTGTTTGTGTGTTTTTTTTTGCTGCACCACACACACCACTCACACTCATCACATCACTCACTCACTCACTCATCACTCACCCCACCAAAAATCACTCCTCACTCACTCACCACACACACACACACATCTCTCTCTCTCTCACTCACTCACTCACTCACACACACTCTCTCTCTCTCTCACTCACTCACTCACTCACTCACACACACCTCTCTCTCTCTCTCACTCACTCACTCACTCTCACACACACACTCTCTCTCTCACTCACTCACTCACACTCCACACACACTCTCTCCTCACTCACTCACTCACACACACACAGAACTAATGTCTGATACTGTATCAGACAGTGAACAACATATGAACAAATCCTTCTGTAATAACCTTCAGAATAGTGCTGAGAATGATTATGGAAAGTTCAGTTGATGTAAGTGCTTTAGAAGTTGAGATTTTTGGTTCAGAGTATTGAAGAAAAAATAATAATGTTGAGATAATGTCCGTTAAAGATGGTTGTATAGGAGAAATATACAGACGCAAACAGACAAGGTTTAGTCAAATAAACACCTGAATGTACATGTTGGACCTTTGATTTATACTAGTATGAAAGAAGACATGTTACTTATATTGTATTGAATTAAAGGCCTACTTCACAGGTGGAAATATGAAGGTGTTTTGAACTCTGAGATCCTATGTAGTATAAATGTGCAAACATTTTAGAAATCGGTTCATCCTAGCCTGAGAAAAGGCAGAAAGAGTGTTTTATGGTCTCACTGTCTAACCCTACATTTTCCTTCTTGTGACATCACAGTAAGGGTTAGGATTAACAGGACAGCTGGGCCAAGGGAAGACTGAGGGAAGACTGAGGGAAGAAAAACCTCATTCATTATATTATAATAGTGATTTTATAATGATAGAACGCCGGTTCCGTATGGGTGAAGTATTCCTTAAAGCCCTACTTCACCGGTTGGAATATGAAGGTGTATTGAACTCGGAGATCCTATGAAGTATAAATGTGCAAAAAAAATTGAAATCGGTGTGACATCACAGAAAGAGAAATGTAGGGTTAGACAGTGAGACCATAAAACACTCTTTCTGCCTTTTCTCAGGCTAGGATGATCCGATTTCAATTTTTTTTGCACATTTATACTTCATAGGATCTCAGAGTTCAATACACCTTCATATTCCCACCGGTGAAGTAGGGCTTTAACGTTTTTTTTGCGTTCTGTGTCTCGACTTTGAACATTATGAATTGATGAACGTTGTTGGAAAGTTTTTGGGGTCGAGCTGAAACCTGATTCACTGTCTCACACCAACGCAACGTGATCACCTGTCACCTGTCACTCCACCTGTCTGTGTGTGTGTGTTGTGTGTGTGTTACAGTGTCTGTGTGTGTGTGTCTGTGTCTGTGTCTGTGTGTGTGTGTGTGTGTGTGTGTGTGTGTGTTCTGTGTGTGTGTGTGTGTGTGTGTGTGTGTGTGTTACAGTGTCTGTGTGTGTGTGTGTGTGTGTGTTACAGTGTCTGTGTGTGTTACAGTGTGTTTGTGTGTGTGTGTGTGTGTGTGTGTTACAGTGGGTGGGTGTTTGTGCGTGTGTTTTAAATTGTTTGTGTATGTCTGTCTGTGTGTTTTTGTATATATCTCGTTTCTTTCTATCTGTGTGTGTGTGTGT
Organism: Ammodytes dubius; assembly: GCA_026122265.1. NCBI lineage: Eukaryota > Metazoa > Chordata > Actinopteri > Uranoscopiformes > Ammodytidae > Ammodytes > Ammodytes dubius. The sequence continues at coordinate 32,557,460 of CM047511.1, read as the reverse complement.
GTGTGTGTTTGTTACAGTGAGTGACTTTCTGTGTGTGTGTGTGTGTGTGTGTGTGTGTGTACGGGCATTTGTGCGTGTCAGTGTGTGTCTCTTACAGTGTGTGAGTGTGTGTGAGTGTCCGTATCGTGTGTGTCTCTTACAGTGTGTGTGTGTGAGTGTCAGTGTGTATCTCTTACAGTGTGTGTGTGTGTCTCTTACAGTGTGTGTCTCTCTGTGTGTGTGTATCTGTGTGTCTGTTTGATGAATTGTGGTAGAAATAATTGAAGGAAATTCCATTGTGAATTCTGACACCAACACACACTTCTTACTTCTAACTTACACTCCTGATCTTAAATAACAAAAATCAACACATGATATCATAGTTTGCTGTCTCAATAACACACACACACACACACACACACAACACACACACACACACACACACACAGACAGACAGACAGACAGACACACAGACAGACAGACACAGACACACACACACACACACACACAAAAGACACACACACACACAGACAGACACAAACACATACACACACACACAGACACACACAAACACATACACACACAGACAGACAGACACACACACAAACAATAAACCTTTACAAAAATCTAATTGAAAATAATTGTTTATAAATATTATAAAAGTTAGTTGAAAAAAATTGCTTTTTACTGTCTAGAAAAACACACACAAAAAAACAAACACACACAGGGCACAGACACACACACACACACACAGGGTTGGGCACGCACACACACACAGTAATAATGTCTCGACCGTTTGACAGGAGTGTGTTGTTGTGTCCGTATGAAAACACATTAACTAAGGGAACCTTCTTT
>CM047511.1:32544126-32549126 GCA_026122265.1 Ammodytes dubius | reverse complement strand
TTAAATTCAAATGAAATGTTTTTAGAAGAACGGATATTATTTATATCTACAAGAGTAGAAAATGTTTAGTCTGATGGCTATGTTATGAAGGTAAATATACAGTGTGTGTGTATTCCAAGATATTATGTCTAGTAATGTCTAGGGCTAGGGTTAGGGTTAGATAGGGTTAGGGTTAGGGTTAGATAGGGTTAGGGTTAGGGTTAGTGTTAGATAGGGTTAGGGTTAGGGTTAGGGTTAGATAGGGTTAGGGTTAAGGTTAGGGTTAGGGTAGGTTTAGGGTTAGGGTTAGGGTTAGGGTTAGGGTTAGGGTAGGGTAGGGTTAGGGTTAGGGTTAGATAGGGTAAGGGTTAGGGTTAGGGGTAGGGTTAGGGTTAGGGTTAGGGTTAGGGCTAGGGTTAGGGTTACGGTTAGGGTTAGGGTTAGGGTAGGGTTAGGGTTAGATAGGGTAAGGGTTAGGGTTAGGGTTAGCTAGGGTTAGGGTTAGATAGGGTTAGATAGGGTTAGGGTTAGGGTTAGGGTTAGGGTTAGGTTAAGGGCTACTTACCACTTTTCAAAAGTTGGTTTTTTGGACCTAGCTCAGACAAACAGATGGGCAAAGAAATTCCGAGACCACACTCGGATAGCTGGGGCCCAGGCGGACCGGCTCCAGAAATTTGGCGCCCCTTGTGGCTTGTTTGGGTACTGAAATCTTGATTTGAAAACTTTGAAGGGCTGCCATTCGAAGAAACAGCTGGGCATATAATATAGCTGCAATTGACCCCCATATAAAATTTTGGGAAAATTTCTCCAAGTGCTGAGTCCTAAGAAAATAATTTTTCCAAAAAGTATTTAGGAGCACGTTTCAGGCCATTTGGAGTATATATGTTTTTTTTTTTTTTCGTTTTTTTTTCTACACCACTAGTTGGCGCTATCATGACCAAACATTATGGGTGAGTACCTGGGCTCAGTCCGACCCTGAATGTGAAAAAATTAGGTGTCTAGCCCCTTCCTAGGCTGAGAAAATAACTTGAAACCGATGACAATTAATCGACTTGGGTTAGGGTTAGGGTTAGGGTTAGATAGGGTTAGATAGGGTTAGCTAGGGTTAGGGTTAGGGTTAGGGTTAGGGTTAGGTTAAGGGCTACTTACCACTTTTCAAAAGTTGGTTTTTTGGACCTAGCTCAGACAAACAGATGGGCAAAGAAATTCCGAGACCCCACTCGAATAGCTGGGGCCCAGGCGGACCGGCTCCGGAAATTTGGCGCCCCTTGTGGCTTGTTTGGGTACTGAAATCTTGATTTGAAAACTTTGAAGGGCTGCCATTCGAAGTAACAGCTGGGCAAAGAATATAGCTGCCATTGACCCCCATGTAAAATATTGGGAACATTTCTCCAAGTGCTGAGTCCTAAGAAAATAATTTTTCCAAAAAGTATTTAGGAGCATGTTTCAGGCCATTTGGAGTATATATGTTTTTTTTTTGTTGTTTTTTTTTTTTCACACCACTAGTTGGCGCTATCATGACCAAAAATTATGGGTGAGTACCTGGGCTCAGTCCGACCCTGAATGTGAAAAAATTAGGTGTCTAGCCCCTTCCTAGGCTGAGACAATAACTTGAAACCGATGACAATTAAACGACTTGGGTTAGGGTTAGGGTTAGGGTTAGGGTTAGATAGGGTTAGGGTTAGGGTTAGGGTTAGGGTTAGGGTTAGGGTTAGGGTTAGGTTAAGGGCTACTTACCACTTTTCAAAAGTTGGTTTTTTGGACCTAGCTCAGACAAACAGATTGGCAAAGAAATTCCGAGACCACACTCGGATAGCTGGGGCCCAGGCGGACCGGCTCCAGAAATTTGGCGCCCCTTGTGGCTTGTTTGGGTACTGAAATCTTGATTTGAAAACTTTGAAGGGCTGCCATTCGAAGAAACAGCTGGGCAAAGAATATAGCTGCCATTGACCCCCATGTAAAATTTTGGGAAATTTCTCAAAGTGCTGAGTCCTAAGAAAATAATTTTTCCAAAAAGTATTTAGGAGCACGTTTCAGGCCATTTGGAGTAGGGGAAGGTGGGGTGATTTGTGCAACTTTTTACTCAAAGTGATTTTAAAGTGAGGCCTTGACAGTTATGTCTCCAACTCAAATATGTACATATATTTCAGGATGTTGTGCATCCCTGGCAATAAAAACTTTGGATCTGGAATAAAACTGTTTAAGAAATATAGCTTTCGGAAAAAAAGTTGTCTTGTCGCACAAATCACCCCACGTAGTGGGGTGATTTGTGCGTCATTGTGTCACAATGACAAAGTCACCATCATCATCTTTCTGGCCATCTGAACTCTCATCAGTGGTGTCGTTAAGTGGAATTGAGATGTCACTCTCTTCTGAGCTACTGTAGACAATCACTTTCTTTTGGTGACCAGCGTATACAGCCATGCCACTGGCACAACTCTCAGAAATGTACTTTGCACTAGTTGCTCCGTGCTTGTGGAACCAACTGCCACCTGACAAATGTGATTCCCCTACATTTCTGCCTTTAAATCAAGGCTCAAAACCCATATGTACACCCTGGTGTTTCCTCCCCATTAACCTCTGCACTACTTACTTACCTCTGCACTACTATCTGTGCTTATGTGGATGTATGGGCTTTACGTCTTTTATTTTGGTTATTGTTATTTTACCTTCATTGTTTACCTACTGAATGCACTATGTACAGCACTTTGGACAGTGCAAACTGTCATAAATGTGCTTTTATAAATACATTTTACTTACTTACTTACTTATAACTCACCCAGGCCCTTGCGCACAAATCACCCCATCCCCAGAATTTTGGATAATAGGCATGATGCAGCAATTTAGGGTTGACATTGTGCTAACTATATAGACTCAAAGTGTAGCATACCAAAGCACTAAAACATGTGTCAAATGTTTTCAAACGTGTCTATAATTGTTCAGACACAATAATCAAAAAACCTTGATCATGGAAATTTTACTTTGAAAGGCAAAACACAGTTTTTTGAGCTTAAATGTGCTTATATCTTATTCCTTGTGTCTCCCTTCTTTACAGGATGAGTCAAATGGATGGCTCTTCTTAAATATGTGGTCACATTTCCAATTTCTTCCACGGTTTTCTAGAAACAAGGGGTTTTGCAACTTCCAAAATGCACAAATCACCCCACCTTCCCCTATATATGTTTTTTTTTTTTTTTTTTTTTTTTTTTTACACCACTAGTTGGCGCTATCATGACCAAAAATTATGGGTGAGTACCTGGGCTCAGTCCGACCCTGAAGGTGAAAACATTAGGTGTCTAGCCCCTTCCTAGGCTGAGAAAATAACTTGAAACCGATGACAATTAATCGACTTGGGTTAGGGTTAGGGTTAGGGTTAGGGTTAGATAGGGTTAGGGTTAGGGTTAGGGTTAGGGTTAGGGTTAGGGTTAGGGTTAGGTTAAGGGCTACTTACCACTTTTCAAAAGTTGGTTTTTTGGACCTAGCTCAGACAAACAGATGGGCAAAGAAATTCCGAGACCACACTCGGATAGCTGGGGCCCAGGTGGACCGGCTCCAGAAATTTTGTGCCCCTTGTGGCTTGTTTGGGTACTGAAATCTTGATTTGAAAACTTTGAAGGGCTGCCATTCGAAGAAACAGCTGGGCAAAGAATATAGCTGCCATTGACCCCCATGTAAAATTTTGGGAAAATTTCTCCAAGTGCCGAGTCCTAAGAAAATAATTTTTCCAAAAAGTATTTAGGAGCACGTTTCAGGCCATTTGGAGTATATATGGTTTTTTTTGTTGTTTTTTTTTTTTTTACACCTCTAGTTGGCGCTATTATGACCAAAAATTATGGGTGAGTACCTGGGCTCAGTCCAACCCTGAATGTGAAAAAATCAGGTGTCTAGCCCCTTCCTAGGCTGAGAAAATAACTTGAAACCGATGACAATTAATCGACTTGGGTTAGGGTTAGGGTTAGGGTTAGGGTTAGATAGGGTTAGCTAGGGTTAGGGTTAGGGTTAGGGTTAGGGTTAGGTTAAGGGCTACTTACCACTTTTCAAAAGTTGGTTTTTTGGACCTAGCTCAGACAAACAGATGGGCAAAGAAATTCCAAGACCACACTCGAATAGCTGGGGCAAAGGCGGACCGGCTCCAGAAATTTGGCGCCCCTTGTGGCTTGTTTGGGTACTGAAATCTTGATTTGAAAACTTTGAAGGGCTGCCATTCGAAGAAACAGCTGGGCAAAGAATATAGTTGCCATTGACCCCCATGTAAAATGTTGGGAACATTTCTCAGTGCTGAGTCCTAAGAAAATAATATTTCCAAAAAGTATTTAGGAGCGCGTTTCAGGCCATTTGGAGTATATATGTTTTTTTTTTTTTTTTTTTTTTTTTTTTTTACACCACATGTTGGCGCTATCATGACCAAAACGTATGGGTGAGTACCTGGGCTCAGTCCGACCCTGAATGTGAAAAAATTAGGTGTCTAGCCCCTTCCTAGGCTGAGAAAATAACTTGAAACCGATGACAATTAATCGACTTGGGTTAGGGTTAGGGTTAGGGTTAGGGTTAGGGTTAGGGTTAGATAGGGTTAGCTAGGGTTAGGGTTAGGGTTAGGGTTAGGGTTAGGGTTAGGTTAAGGGCTACTTACCACTTTTCAAAAGTTGGTTTTTTGGACCTAGCTCAGACAAACAGATGGGCAAAGAAATTCCGAGACCACACTCGGATAGCTGGGGCCCAGGCGGACCGGCTCCAGAAATTTGGCGCCCCTTGTGGCTTGTTTGGGTACTGAAATCTTGATTTGAAAACTTTGAAGGGCTGCCATTCGAAGAAACAGCTGGGCAAAGAATATAGCTGCCATTGACCCCCATGTAAAATTTTGGGAAAATTTCTCCAAGTGCTGAGTCCTAAGAAAATTATTTTTCCAACAAGTATTTAGGAGCACGTTTCAGGCCATTTGGAGTATATATGTTTTTTTTTTGTTGTTTTTTTTTTTTTTACACCACTAGTTGGCGCTATCATGACCACAAATTATGGGTGAG
>CM047511.1:32519126-32526626 GCA_026122265.1 Ammodytes dubius | reverse complement strand
AATTGAGTGTTAATACACAGCCTAGGCTCTGTAAACGGATATGTTGCTTGCTGTTCTGTTGTATTCTACTGTTTCCTCTGTAGGTGTGGGGTGTGTTTTGTGTGTGTGTGTGTGTGTGTGTGTGTGTGTGTGTGTGTGTGTGTGTGTGTGTGTGTGTGTGTGTGTGTGTGTATATGTGTGTGTGTGTTTTCGCGCCTGTGTGTGTGTGTGTGTGTGTGTGTGTGTGTGTGTGTGTGTGTGTGTGTGTGTGTGTGTGTGTGTGTGTGTGTGTGTGTGTGTGTGTGTGTGTCTGCTGCAGTGAAGTGCTGCTCACTGATGGTCGTCTAATGGTTTCACACAAACACTCAGACTGACCGGCTTCCAGGGTGTGTGTGTGTGTGTGTGTGTGTGTGTGTGAGTGTGTGTGTGTGTGTGTGTGTGTGTGTGGTGTGTGTGTGTGTGTGTGTGTGTGTGTGTGTGTGTGTGTGTGTGTGTGTGTGTGTGTGTGTGTGCGTGTGTGTGTGTGTAGCAGCTTCCGCTCCAGTATAAAACACTTTCCTTTTGTTACTTACTCTAGCTTGAGTGGCAGAAATGTTTTGGTTTCGGCTTGTCTTAAAGGTGCAGTGTACGTGTGTGTGTGTGTGTGTGTGTGTGTGTGTGTGTGTGTGTGTGTGTGCTGTGTGTGTGTGTGTGTGTATGTGTGTGTGTGTGTGTGTGTGTATGTGTGTGTGTGTTAAGGGATTGGCTATCATTGGCATGTTGATTAAGATATATGCATGTGTTGTGGGGAGGGGCTGTTCTTTTTTTTTTTTTTTTAAGATAATTCTTTTGGCATTTTTATGCTTTATTGATAGTGTAGAGACAGAGTTGAAATGGGGCAGAGAGGGGAGTGACATGCAGAGAAAGAATCGAACCCGGGTCCGCTGCTGGCCGAGGCCCATGGGGGGGGACGCCCTACCAACTGAACTAAGGGCGCCCCCTGAATGGGCTGTTCTTATACATGCACTTAGCACTGATGATGATCTCATGAGTTGAATTATATTGAAAACTTTCCCTCAAACTGATGCTCATAACTCGCAGACCGTTTGTCCAATTGTAAAATAACCTTAACATGAGAAGCAAAATATCTTGATGAAGGTGTAGAGTTAAAATGGTGTCAGTGGTTTCAGGAATGAGAGAATTAGACTCATTTATAAAAGATGTGCCTTCTGCGATTCTCCAGAAATATCTAGTCTCTGTAATATTGGAGCCTATGCGGGAGTTAGTTGGACTTTCTGTCACTAGAAAGCTCACAGATCCAAATGTGTCAGTTCGTTTTCTCCAGTAGTCACACGTCTGCGATCGGGACAAGATTTACTATTTTGGTGTAAAAAATTGGGCATGTAGAGTGAAATATGTGTGAGTGACAGCTATTTTAATACTTTTTTTATGCTTTATTTTTTTAGCTGCCCTCAATTCTAGTGATGTCACCCACTCTACCAACTGCCGTTTTCTGAACATTCCATTTCATCTTCCCGCAAAGATTTATTTTTTTGCGTTTTCATTTAGCGGCATCTTGTGGTGAAAGTTCTAGAATGCAACGCTCCCTTGCTAACCCCTTCCTTTGTGGGGAGAATTTACAGAAGCTACGGTGGCCTTCAAGGACAAGAAGCTATAGTTACTAAAGATGGCATCATCCACCACTGCCTCAAGTCTTTCCACAATATCAAGTGATGAGGTGAAGATGTATTTAGTTATTTATTCTATAGTACTTCTTCTTCTTCTTGGTCTTCCAACAGGTGCATTTCCCCAGGAAGCCCACTATATATAAAAACGTGTAAGGCCGTTAAGTTTGTCCATTCTGTGCTACTGTAGAAACATGGCGGTGCAACATGGCAATCTCTCTATATTCATACAGCAATCACTTAAACAGTATGCACAGTTCATAACACATAACACAGGTCTCCCAGTCATTCAGCTTTGCAGTAATTGCCAGATAACATTATAAGTATCCCGCTCGTTTTTTTTTATCCAATCAGGAGACAGAGCGCTATAAAGAGGGCGGGTCTCTGTGCCCGTGAACGATGACTCGCTGCTCTCCATCGCGGCACTATCTGATGAAGACGGCTGTGTGTTCATGTGGTGGTGGTTCAGTGTTTGTTCATTCTGGCGGCTAATTATAGCGCCCCCTTGGTTCAAAAGCGGTAGTGTTTTTACCACGCCAGCTGTTGTTCCTGGGTGAGCGTATATACCCATGACAAAGGCATTGAGAAAAACTATATAAAAATAGCATTCTTTCTTTGCACTGATGGTCTCGTTTTCTGTTACATGTAATTTATGATCATCAGAGGAAAAATGAGACTGTTTCAGAAATATTTAAAAGTTCCTCGTAGGGACTTTAGGATAGAATAGTGTTATTGCTCCCACTGTGGACTTGAAGCAATAACCCTCCACAATAACTTTTCAATGTGAAGGAGAGCAGCACAAACTTTATTACGGCGGGGTTATTAAATGTGTGTGTGTATGTGTGTGTCTGTGTGTGTGTGTGTGTGTGTGTGTGTGTGTGTGTGTGTGTGTGTGTGTGTGTGTGTGTGTGTGTGTGTGTGTGTGTGTGTGTGTGTGTGTGAGAGAGAGAGAGAGAGAGAGACACAGCAGAGGGACCGAGGACGCTACCATCATAAAATCATAAAAGCAACATAACATTTAATAAACCTGAAAGTTAATATCTTCAACTTTTAAACACACATATATAAAAGAAAGCCCAGGAGCTGTGTGTGTGTGTGTGTGTGTGTGTGTGTGTGTGTGTGTGTGTGTATTTGTGTGTGAGTGTCTGTGTGTGCGTGTGTGGTGTGTGTGTGTGTGGGCAGATGTGATTTGTTTTTTACTAGATAAGATGTTTTTTTATTTATTGTTTTTATAGATTAATTTTTTACTGGGATATTAAAAACATAGAACACATCGAAAATCACCTTGGATTAAAAGCTACAGTGCGTAACTTTTTCACATTACATTCAAGCAATCAGCCCAAACGAGTTGACACAAAGTTGATTAAGCCTATTATCAGCTCCACAAAACTCTCTCTGTATTTCTCAGTATGGCAGCGTTTACAAACTGGTGTCTTCCCCCCCACCCCCACCCCACCCTGACACTAGTGCAGGAGCTCAAGAAAAATCCTCAAGAAGAGCCCAAGAAATGTTTCAGTGTTTGATTCTACACACAGACTAGGTTTCAGCCAAAAATCGATACACAGGGCAGACGTGACGTATGTTTGGCCTACTTATTACTAGAGAAATTGATTTTTATTACATGATTTTAGAGAGTCATGTATGCACTGACCCTGCTTTCCAATCCACATACTTCCCTACTATTTAGTATGCCAGAAAAAGATTTAGGATGTCCCAATACATGCAGGTCAATTGTAGTATGCTGAAAATACATAAATGCCCCACTAAATACTCCGATATTACAAACTATACCTTTAAGACTAATGAAGTATTTTTTTATTATAACACACACACACACACACACACACACACACACACAGAACACACACACACACACACACACACACACACACACACACACACACACACACACACACACACACACACACACACACACACATTCTTTAATTTCCCTTTAACTCCTCAAATGTTTGAAATACAAAACCCAATCTAAACCTAACTTCTTTCCTTCTCCAATTCTACTTTCATGAACTCCCCCCCTCTCCACACACACACACACACACACACACACACACACACACACACACACACACACACACACACACACACACACACACACACACACACACACACACACACACACACACACACACACACACACACACACACACACACACACACACACACACACACACACACACACACACACTCACACTTCTGGTTCGCATCTCACTCACTCTGTATTTTTTTTTCTGTGTGTGTTTTTCGACAGGACGGCCATACATGGACATGGACTTGGGACGGCCTGAGCGAAAACTGCTGTCTCTCTAAACACACACACACACACACACACACACACACACACACACACACCACACACACACACACACACACTGAAACACACACACACACACACACACACACACACACACACACACACACACACACACACAGGACATTTTTATTGGACAAAACAGCAAGCAAAGGAAAAAGCACTAAGAGGAGGAATCCGCACCTCTTGCAACTCCAGCAAGCATCATCATAATTTAATAAGAATTTGAAAGAGGGAGAGAGAGAGAGAGAGAGAGAGAGAGAGAGATAAATAGATAGACAGAGAGAGAGATACAGGGAGAGAGAAAGTGAGACAGAGAGAGAGACAGAGAGAGACAGACAGACAGAGAGAGAGAAAGAGCGAGAGAGAAAGAGAGACAGAGAGAGAGAGAAAGAGACAGAAAGACAAAGAGAGAGAAAAGAGAGAAAAGAGAGAGAGACAGAGAGAGACACAAAGAGAAAGAGAGACAGCGATAGAGAGAGAGAAAGAGAGAGATAGAGAGAGAGAGAGAGAGAGAGCGATAGAGAGAGAGAGAGACAGATAGACAGAGAGACAGAAAGACGGAGAGAGAGACAGACAGACAAAGAGAGAGAGAAAGAGAGAGAGACAGACAGACAGAGCGATAGAGAGAGAGAGAGAAGGGAAGGATGCAACGAAACGGAGCCCTTAACACATTCAATCCTGGAGATTTTTATATATTTTTTTGCTTTTGGTCGTGACTCCCCGAAGCAATAAAAACCGGCGACTTCAATATCCAATATCCAAGAATTATTATTATTTTATTATTTTATTTTTTTCTATACACACATATTACTCTTGGTCTGCTGAGGACATTGGAATTGCTGAGAAGACTTCAAGAAAATATGTTTTTTTTTTCTGTCCAGAGAGTCTGTGTGTCTGTGGAGCGGATTCTGGATTCGGACTGATATTCACTTCGTAGGCTGAAAGATTGTCGGAAAAAAACCAACATCCCGAAAAAGGAATTATTTAAACTAATTCCTCTGTGACTTTCCCATGTTTTAATAGACAATTGTTCTGCCTTGAAGAGCGTCTTGCAAGACAGGAAAGGACTCTACAAGTTGTGGAATTTATTTATTTTACTGTGGAAAGCAACAGGAAGATACCAGGACATCCGAAAACCCATCAAAATAAAAGGCCGGACTATAGATTCTTCAATATTTTCAAGCTTTTTTGTCAGTGACTTTCCAATGTTTTAAAAGACTATTTTTTCTGCCTTGAAAACGTCTTGCAAACATCGAAAGAACTTGACAAACTTTGGAATTTTTTATTTTATTGTGGAAAGCAACAAGAATTTACCAGGCTGTCAGGAAACCCATCAAAATAAAACCCAGGACTATACATTTTTTCACATATGCTTTTTGAAACTATTTTTTTTTTAATGTCTTGACACCAACATACCCTGGACCCCTCGACCCCCCCCCATGACCCATAACCCGTCTGTCAACATGTGCAACCGGGAGAGTGAGACAGGATTCAGCTAATGTCCGTCAACTCTGAAGTCTGCTGAGGACGAAACGGTGTAACTGAGCTAAACAAGGTAGGGATGTCTGTCTGTGTGTGTGTGTGTGTGTGTGTTGTGTGTGTGTGTGTGTGTGTGTGTGTGTGTGTGTGTGTGTGTCTGTCTGTCTGTCTGTCTGTCTATCTACAGCTCTGGAAGAAATTAATAGGAAATTAGCCTACCTTATATGTCTGTCTATCCATCTATCTATCCATCCATTCATCTATCTTCCTATCTATCTATCCAATATCTGGTATAAATAAACTTACCTTATCTGTCTGTGTGTCTGCCTATCTTTGTTGCAGTGCATTGTGGGATAGCCTTCCTGCCCCAAAATGGCGGCGGGTGTGGCGACATGGCTGCCCTTTGTCTATCTATCTATCTATCTATCTATCTATCTATCTATCTATGAATACACTTACCTTACATGTCTGTCTGTCTGTCTGTCCATCTATCTAAACTTAGCCTGCTCTGTCTGTCTGTCTTTCCTGCAGTGCATTGTGGGATAGCTTTCCTGCCCCAAAATGGCGGCGTGTGTAGCGACATGGCTGCCCTTTGTCTGTCTGTCTGTGTGTCTGTGTGTCTGTGTGTCTTGTGTGTCTGTGTGTCTGTGTGTCTGTGTATCCATCCATCCATCCATCCATCTAAACTTAGCCTGCTCTGTCTGTCTGTCTTTGTTGCAGTGCATTGTGGGATAGCCTTCCAGCCCCAAAATGGCGGCCGGCGTAGCGACATGGCTGCCCTTTGCGCGTGCGGCGGCGGTGGGCTGGCTGCCGCTGGCCCGGAAGACGATGCCCAAACCGCCCGTAGACAAAACCTCCCGGTCAGACGAGATCCTCTACGTTAACGTGAGCGGGGTCCGGTTCCAGGTAAGTGTCTTTCTCTCTCTCTCTCTCTCTCTCTCTCTCTCTCTCACTCTCTCTCTCTCTCTCTCTCTCTCTCTCTCTCTCTCTCTCTCTCTCTCTCTCTCTCTCTCTCTCTCTCTCTCTCTCTCTCTCTCTCTCTCTCTCTCTGTTTCAGGTAAGTGCTGTCAAAGTGTTTAAATTTGCATTTGTGTCTCCCTTTGTGCCATTTTCCTAGCCTGGCATTCCCAGACCTGCCACTAGGCGCTGGCAAATTAAATTTGCTGCGCTTGTTGGTCTGGACACGCTCCGTTGAAGCTTTTTCAAAAAGACCAGAAATCTGGGCTCACGTTTCAATTGGTTCTATCTAATATGGGCGCGCCAGAGCCCTTTATATGGTACTCTGGGGAAGACGTAACCGGATGACGACAGTGACGTGCATGCGACGTCGAAGCCGTGATAGTAAACATCAAAGATGGCTGCGGATATGTTGTGTGAGTTTGAGACTGCTTTGGCCTCGACCCTTAACGATTTGGAAGACGGCACTCAAATCTTTCATTAGCAAGTAAGAGGAATGTTCTGTTTTGCCGACCGACAACGGCAAACGTTTAATTTAACAGTTTAACAGCTGTTCGCTAAACGAAAGGGGCTTATGTCACCTTGTGCATCGCTCTGATTGGTTGTAGTGCTATCCAACTGCGTGCAGTGGCATTTGAAATGCACGAGTAGGAGCCGCCCCTTGAGTTGGGAATTACTATTGATCGTGGCCAGACCCTCTATCGTTCAAGATATCAGGGGCTGGATTTCCAGGCTACAAGTGTTCCCATTTTGCAGCAGGTCTGCTGCAAAATGGCACTCCTGCTTGTAGACTGCCCCTATAAGCAGAGCTAATTGAATACACCTGTGCTTGTTTGAGTGGCTCAGCACACCTGCGCTCACTCAATCAGTGGCAAACTAATGCTGCATCCATCCACCAAACGCGTTTGGGGCGGAAGGGGCGGTCACTCTGCAAAGTCAATGTACAGACACGAATAGACGCAAATTATTCTCGCACGGCGCGAATGTTCCTTTTGTTCAGACATGGAAGAACACACACACACACACACACACACACACACACACACACACACACACACACACACAAACACTCACACACTCTTAAAA
>CM047511.1:32512575-32515075 GCA_026122265.1 Ammodytes dubius | reverse complement strand
AAATAATATAATTGTGTGTGTGTGTGTGTGTGTGTGTGTGTGTGTGTGTGTGTGTGTGTGTGTGTGTGTGTGTGTGTGTGTGTGTGTGTGTGTGTGTGTGTGTGTGTGTGTGTGTGTGTGTGTGTGTGTGTGTGTGTGTCTGGCCTTCACACTTTATATCAAAAGGTCTTGATTAAAAAACTACAGTGCGTTTCCCCTGAAAACTCACCCGTAAAAAACAGTGTGTATAAGACCAATTTTTCCTGAATCACTGGGTATTGTAAGTCACATTTTTCCGCCCTAATTTCCCCCCGTAAAACACACAGGAAAAGAACGCTAGGAGTGTTCTACTTATGACATCTATTGCAGCATGTCCGTCCTGGGAGAGGGATCCCTTACTCTGTCGACTCTCCCTGAGATTTCTTCTTTTTTTTTTTTTAATCCCGGTATAGGGTTTTTACTGGGAGTTTTTTCTCAGCCGAGCTAAGGGTGTAAGGGCAGGGTGTCATATTGTATCATATTGTATCATACTGTATGGAATGTAAAGCCCACTGAGACAAATGTATTTGTGATTTTGGGCTATACAAATAAAACTGATTTGATTTGATTCAGATGTTTTGCCTGTGTTGTTGTACGGCCCTCTGAGGCATTTTTTGGGGTGAGAAATTTGGGCTAAAATAAACTTTTGATTGATTGATTGATTGATTGCTTAGACAGACAGCTGCGTTCTGAAGCAGGTGCAGCAGCTAATGCCCTAAAGTGAGTTATAATAATACAACTAACAATATGAAGTCTAGTGTGTGTGTGTCTGTCTGTCTGTGTCTGTGTCTGTGTGTGTGTGTGTGTGTGTGTGGTGTGTGAGGGTGTGTGTGTGTGTGTGTGTGTGTGTGTGTGTGTGTGTGTGTGTGTGTGTGTGTGCGTGTGTGATTAGATCAGAGTAATGTGTCTGTTTGTCCTATAGTAGGGCGATTCGGCCATTACTCTTTTTCATGTATTTAACCTTCAAGCAAATTTATATTTTTTTTTGCAATTTAAGCAACAACAACAACTAAGACGTGTGTGTGTGTGTGTGTGTGTGTGTGTGTGTGTGTGTGTGTGTGTGTTGTGTGTGTGTGTCCAAGATAACAGCTCAGAGACAGTTTATAGGCAGTAGAATTAAGATTAGAGTTGTTTTCAGGTAAACAGTTTTTAAGAAATGTAATTTGGAGAATAGTATTAAGGCCCAGTTGTTGTGATGATAATTAAAGGTAGATTCAGAATGCTTGGACATTGAAATTCCCTTGTGTGTGTGTGTGTGTGTGTGTGTGTGTGTGTGTGTGTGTAACAAATTAATGATTTCAGCTTAAAAACAAAATAAATCATATTAAAGGTGTAGTCAGTGATTCTGGAGAACGCTTGTTGTCAAAATCACTTTCTGTCAAAATCAGTGAATATCTCCTCATGATCCGCTACCTGTCTGTACTGTGTGTGCTCTGTAAAATAATCCAGGGTTAATACACAGCCTAGGCTCTGTAAACTGGTATGTTGCTAGCTACTGTTTTTCTTTTCATTAATACATTTTAACTTGGTCTGCTGCTTCAAATGTTACTGACCTTAAGAGTGAAAAAAAGCCTCAGAGGAGTTTGTGTGTGTGTGTGTGTGTGTGTGTGTGTGTGTGTGTGTGTGTGTGTGTGTGTGTGTGTGTGTGTGTGTGCTGTGTGTGTTTTACGTAACAGGTCAAACTTACATACAGGATACATGACATTTACTATTGCGCAGGTTATTATATAATATGCAAATTACTACACACACACACACACACACACACACACACACTCACACACACACACACACACACACACAAAACACACACACACACACACACACACACACACACACACACACACACACACACACACACACACACCACACACACACACACACACACACAGACACACAGACATTGAGGTGCACACAGTACAAGAAATGGTCATACGTTTAAGTGCCCCCTTTGGACAAAAGCAGTAGTGTTTTTTACCACGCCAGCTGTTGTTCCTGGGTGAGCGTATTACCCATGACAAAGGCATTAAGAAAAACTATATAAAAACAGCATTCTTTTACACTGATGGTCTCGTTTTGCTGTTACATGTAAAAAAAACTAGACTGTTTCAGAAATATTTAAAAGTTCCTTGTAGAGACTTTAAAATATACATTTGTGTTGAATTTTCCATTAAAGGTGTAGTCAGTGATTCTGGAGAACGCTTGTTGTCAAAATCACTTTTTTGTCAAAATCAGTGAATATCTCCTCATGATCCACTACCTGTCTGTACTGTGTGTAAACTGAAAGAAAAATCCAGTGTTAATACACAGCCTAGGCTCTGTAAACTGGTATGTTGCTCGCTATGAAAAATCATTTTATTACTTGCACACTGTTGTGTGTTGGTGTGTGTGTGTGTGTGTGTGTGTGTGTGTGTGTGTGTGTGTGTGTGTGTGTGTGTTGTGTGTGTGTGTGTGTGTGTGTGTGTGTGTCTGTCTCTGTCCG
>CM047511.1:32485075-32487575 GCA_026122265.1 Ammodytes dubius | reverse complement strand
GCTTTAATAGAAACATTTTGCGACTTTGTGAAAAGAAATATGCTAAGAAAAATTCATAACATAGCTTCAAACTTTGATTTGAAACATTTAAAAGGATTTATTCTGAGTCCAGCCAGGACTTCAAAGGTGAAGTGAGTGATTCTAGAGAACGCTTGATGTCAAAATCGGAAAATTTCTCTTCGCTATCAGCTACCAGAAACATAAAACAGCCTAGGCTCTGTAAACGGGCTTCTAACCCTAGCCGGGCGAGAAGGAGAGCAGCCATGCGCCTAGCTAACTCTACCGTCTCCGTTAGCCGCGGCAGCATCCAAGAGCTGGACACACTGCACATCAAGACCACATCCATACCACCACAAACGTAAGGCCAAATATCACCAGATTTTTTTAGATATTTTGATTGAAACACGACAAAAGTATTCATTCTGAGCTCAGCCAGGACTTTAAAGGTGAAGTGAAAAACAACATCCATACCACCACAAACATAAACACAGATATTTTGCCTGACCTGATGTTTTAGATACAAATGGAAACCTATTATAAAAAAAAACAAAGATGTTTAGAAATATGTTTAGAAAAGTTCATACTATAGTCTCAAACTTTGATTTTAAACAGTTTGATTCTGGAGAACGCTTGTTGTCAAAATTACTTTTTGTCAAAATCAGTGAATATCTATCAAACGGGCTTGTTGCTAGTTAGCGCCCAACAGAGAGCTGCCATGCGCCTAGCTAACTCTACCGTGTCCGTTAGCCGCAGCAGCATCCAAGAACTGGACACACTGCACATCAAAACCACCTCTATACCACCACAAACGTAACTACAGAAATTCACGATTTTTCTGATTAAAGCTGGGGTGGAGGATTTGGGGAGAAAATAGCAGTTACGATAGAGATTTGAATCCAAATACCTCAACCGCTCCACTTGTTCTCTTTGGTCCCTCCCCTATGGTCCCTCCCTGACACGCTCTACACACCAACAAAGTCGGTGCCAAAGTGAATGGACATTCCCAACAGCCAATAAGAACAGAGAATCGGCGCCTCGCTCTGATTGGTCAAAGTGTACCGCTCATGTTAATTTTGACCAATCAGAAATCACATATACCCCAGCTTTAAAGGAAACATTTTGCGACTTTGTGAAAATAAATATGCTAAGGAAAATTCATAACATAGCTTCAAACTTTGATTTGAAACATTTAAAAGGATTTATTCTGAGTTCAGCCAGGACTTCAAAGGTGAAGTGAGTGATTCTAGAGAACGCTTGATGTCAAAATCGGAAAATTTCTCTTCGCTATCAGCTACCAGAAACATAAAACAGCCTAGGCTCTGTAAACGGGCTTCTAACCCTAGCCGGGCGAGAAGGAGAGCCGCCATGCGCCTAGCTAACTCTACCGTCTCCGTTAGCCGCGGCAGCATCCAAGAGCTGGACACACTGCACATCAAAACCACCTCTATACCACCACAAACGTAAATACAGAAATGTACCTTTTTTTAAGATAAACGAAGAATTTTGCAATTGCAAAAAAATGTGTTAAGAAAAATTCATAATATAGCCTCAAACTTTGATTTGAATCATTTTAATGGATTAAACGTATATAGAGTCAATACAATCTTCCACATCAGCGACGTATTTCGCTTTGCGAAATTGCGGCTTTTATTTTTTCGAACGGAGTTCGATTTTTCAGACGCGTCAAAATTTACTTTCCAAATTATTCGCATTTTCGTGCCTTTTATTCGTGACGTGTCCGTTGTGCAAGAGCCTTAAGTGTGCAGTTACACTTTCAGTGCTGTAAAGGAAACTATAAAATTGTATATCATTGGGGGTAAAAATAAACCCAACTATTTTGTTTTTGTCTCTTCCCTTTGGTAATACAGAAACAAATCTGACTTTAGGAATCCTATCTTATCTTAGGAAACTATAACATTGGATATTATTGTGTTGAAAATAAACCCAACTCTTTTGTTTATCTCGCTTTCCAGTCGTTCCGTTCTCAACGCCCAGACACACAAAAAGTGATTTTAACAAAATGCATTCTCCAGAATCGCTTAAGTTCTGTAAAGCAAACTATACAATTGGATATTAATGGGTTATGTCTGTGTGTCTGTCTGTCTGTCTGTGTGTCTCTCTGTGTCTGCCTGTCTGCCTGTCTGTCTGTCTGTCTGTCTGTCTGTCTCTCTCCCTGTCTGTCTGTCTGTCTGCCTGTCTCTCTCCCTGTCTGTCTCCCTGTCTGTCTGTCTCCCTGCCTGTCTGTCTCTTCCCAGTCGTTCCAGCCTCAACGCTCAGACTCACGACTTCCTGAAGCCGAACTGTGGGGAACCAGATTTCTCCGCCGCCATCATCAGTATCCCGACGCCGCCGGCCAACTCCCCGGACGAGAGCCTCCCCCCCTCGCCCCTCCCCCTCCCCATCCCGGGGATACTGCGCAACACTCGGGCGACCGCCTACATCCAGGACAGCGTCAAAATATCCTCCTTATAACCCTAGAATCTAGCCGTCGAATTACATA
>CM047511.1:32460075-32477575 GCA_026122265.1 Ammodytes dubius | reverse complement strand
TTGTTTATCATCAGTTTAGCTTTTACTTTCGATTTGAAATATGATTCACATCTAAATTCTTCAGATTCTTTTTGAAAGTGCAGGACAAAACACCCACGTACGGGGATTTTGATAGAACGCTTAAATCAACATCAGTCTGGTTGGGACACATTCTTGTAAGGTGACGTACTGCTGTTTTTCTTAAACTGCGTACAGTCAGTTTAAGTCAGTCAGAAGTCAGATCAGTCCAAACATGGAGAGCTTGAAAACTGCGATGAAGCAGTTTGCTGCCTATGTCTCTCAAACAGCCGGTGTCTATGTCGCAATTATTGTGATTTTTTCGTACCATGTCATTCTTGACAAGGACATGCCGTGCACCTGCAAAGAACAAACAATAGCCTGTTGTATCTACCTGCTTCTGCCAGCGTTTCTATTGTTATTCTTGATGCTCTGGATAAACCAAGCCTTTCAGAGAGCCTGCAAATACAGGATCGGAAAACGTAAAGGTGAATGGTCAGGCAGCTGTTTTTGCGCCTTTTTTCATCACATTTTCAAAGCCTTTTTAGTCGGTCTGCTGTGGGGTTCAGCTGTGTTAATGGATGGAGACTGGTGGGTTTGCTGTTGGAATGATGGGTCCCCAGAACAGAGACAGTTAGCCTGCAAGGACAACTGCACAGCTGAGGAAAGAGAAATCATCGCTGGCTGAAAAACACATCAATGGTGAGTTTTTTTTAATATCTTTATTGACAACATCACAGAGATCATAAGTTTGCTCTGATGCCCCATTCTTATCAGCAGTCACACTGCTCTTATAACAACATCTATATGATTTCCTTAAACTACTTGGCCTGAAAAAAGAATTATGCTTATTTTTAATCATGAAACTTTGTCCAAAGTGTTATTTCATGAAAAAATACCATCAAGTAAACAAACTTGTCAGTTGAGAATAAAGATTACTCTATGAATAACACATAAAAATGTCCCTGGTCTAGAACCCTCTGGCATGCCCTTCATTGACCTTTTATCAACTTTAGAAAGTTTATACCAGTTCACAAAGTTGCTGTTATAATACAAAGTGGTCCTTGATGCTGTTTTTCAGACCTGGGCTTACCTCTTCTCTTCGGTATCACAGCAGTGGCTTCCATTGTGTCATGTTTGGTAAATTGCTGCTGCTGTGACAGTTCAAAGAAATCAGAGCTGATTGATACCATTTTGGAAGAGAAGGAACATCTAGTGACGAGGGCTGTGAGAACAGCAGCAGAAGACAAACTGACAGAACAAGTCAACCTCCATGTGGCTACAAGAGATTGGACACAATATTCTGACCTTGCTAAAGAGATAATTACAGAGATGTGCCCTGACCCTGCTCCCATACCACCAGCACCAGGTGTACACTCTAACCCCACGGCCCCACGAAATGTGACAACTCAGGTCCCAGCTATCAAGCTGCTTTCCTCTGGAGAAGTCGCTGATGAGGGTGCAGGATGCTCAAGCAGTGCTGAAGACACACCAAACCAACCAGACTCTGCTCTCAGACCACCAGCACCAGGTGTACACTCTAACCCACGGTCCCACCAAAAGCAACAAATCCCCCTGTGGGCGCTCAGGTCCCAGCTATCAAGCTGCCTTCGTCTGGAGAAGTCGCTGATGATGAGGGGGCGGGATGCTCAAGCAGCGCTGAAGACTCAACAGACCCTGATGAAAACCAACCAAAAGCAAATGCCGAACAACCAAACCCTTCTCCCAGACAACCAGCATCAGATGAACACTCTAGCCCCACGGTCCCACCAAAAGCAACAAATCCCCCTGTGGGCGCTCAGGGTGGGGATGCTCAAGCAGCGCTAATGACACACCAGACCCTGTTGAAAACCAAACAAATGCAAATGCCGAACAACTAGACGAAGCTCCCAGACAATCAGCATCAGATGAACCCCCTAACACCACGCTCCCACCAAATGTGACAAATCAGGTCCCACCCATCGAGCTGTCTTCCTCTGGAGAAGTCGCTGGTGAGGGGGCGGGATGCTCAAGCAGTGCTGAAAACACAACACACCCTGCTGAAAACCAACCAAATGCAAATGGCGAACCACTAGACTCTGCTCCCAGACCACCAGCACCAGGTGTACACTCTAACCCCACGGTCCCACCAAAAGCAACAAATCCCCCTGTGGGCGCTCAGGTCCCACCTTCTTCCTCTGGAGAAGTCGCTGATGAGGGGGCGGGATGCTCAAGCAGTGCTAATGACACACCAGACCCTGATGCAAAAAACATTTGCCGTTACATGTAATTTATGATCATCAGAGGAAAAATTAGAGAAATATAATTTCAGAAATATTTAAAAGTTCCTTGTTGCACCTTTAAAGTTGAATGTGTTTGGTTTAGTCATGTCAGTGGTGGATAGATTTGAAGATAAGGAAAAATGTGATGGTCGTGCCAGAACTGGTTTTGTTTATTATTCTTTTTCTGTTGTAGCTTTCGTTTTCACCAGACAAAGAAAAGATAGTGAGGTTAAACTGTGGGCAGACTTTATGAGATAAATTGTAGGGGCGTGTTTATCAGGGTGGTATGATGGCCTAGTAGAGAGGTGGCCGACCTGTAACCATGAGGTCTCTGGTTCGATCCCCGGCACCGGACAGGAGGGTGATTATTGTAAAACTGGTGGTGGCTGCAATTACATTTACAGTTAATTTTTTGTCCTTGAGCAAGACCCTTAACCCCAAACTGCTCAAGGGGCGCTGTATTATGGCTGACCCTGTGTGAGGACCCCCTCTGGAGTGTGTCTGTCTGTCTGTCTGTCTGTCTGTCTGTCTGTCTGTCTGTCTGTCTGTCTGTCTGTCTGTCTGTACTATGGCTGACCCTGTGTGAGGACCCCCTCTGGAGTGTGTCTGTCTGTCTGTCTGTCTGTCTGTCTGTCTGTCTGTCTGTCTGTACTATGGCTGACCCTGTGTGAGGACCCCCTCTGGAGTGTGGGAACTTGAGAGGGGAGATGAGAACTGTTGACCATAAGAACCGTTAACTAATAATTTAACTTTACAGGCCTACTTCACCGGTGGGAATATGAAGGTGTATTGAATTCTGAGATCCTATGTAGTATAAACTATGACTCACAGTGAGTAAAATGTAGGGTTAGACAGTGAGACCATAAAACACTCTTTCTGCCTTTTCTCAGGCTAGGATGATCCGATTAAATTTTTTATATATTTATTCTAAATAGGATCTCAGAATTCAATACACCTTCATATTCCCACCGGTGAAGTAGGCCTTTAAAATGGTGAGGTTAAACAGACTTTTTTTGATAATCTGTATAGGGGCTTGTTAATCGAGACTGTTCTTGAATCTGAGTCCTTTGGGGAGATGGGACGCTCTGATTGGCTCATGGCCTCTGAGGGCAAGGCGTCTATTTTTAAATTTCGTAAACAAAGCAGAGAACTTTATGAGTTACACTGGACCGAAACTAGAGACAGTAGCTCTTAAGTGCCAAGAAAAACATATAAAAGGGTGCCAAAAAACGCCTCAAATGGACGTATTTGGGGAGGAGACATTTTCAATGCCCAAAAGTTAAATGATGCTTTAAAACGCTGCAAAAACAGCTAAAGCATACAGCAGGAAGTCTCAAATTTAAACCACTGAAGTAAATCTACTATAAAACTATAGGATTGTGTTGACTTTTGTAGCATTTGAACTTTTTAAATATGTTTTTTGGTCTTATTTTTACTTTTACCTGTATTATCAAGTGTGTTTTATGTTGCAATTTATTATCCATTAATTATGGCATTTTCTTTGTGCTTATATGATCATCCTATGTTCCTGAGAAGTACTCGGTTCAGGTTATTTACCTTATTGCAAAGAACTTTTTTTTTTATATATATATTTTGTTGCATTTTCAAGCTTTTATTAGACAGTACATAATATACATACTAATATCTATTCTACACTTGATGTATTTTAATCTTGATGTATTTCATGTCCCTGTAAAGCACTTTGAATGGCCTTGTTACTGAATTGTGCGATATAAATAAACTTGCTTTGCCTTGCCTTGCCTAAGAGCCATTTGTTTTACTGTGATCAAACCAGAGTATTTAACCTGTCAGGTAATGGGACTTCCGCAGTTGCCCACAAGTTATACAACGGGCATTTGAGCAGCTCAGGTATCCCTCTGGAGTGTCAATAGTGCAATTGATTGATTTTTATTTGACCGTTTTGACATAAAATGTAAACAGCACTCTCTGTCATACATCAAAATATATAAATAGTCAGGGATGACACATGTTGTTACCAAACAGGCACCCTAATAGAACAAGTGTTTTGTGCCCTTAATTTTTGCATTAAGGTCACATCAGAGCAACTGACCACGTGGTGCAGAGACAAAACCAAGGAGGTAATTTTTAATTTGCGGAGAGGCAACACTTACTCATCTTGTGCTCCATCGCGAGCACCCCCCCCACACACACACACACACTTACACACACACTATCAGGGACAGCTTTATAGAATAGACTCTTTGGGACACTTTTTCACTTTCACAAGTGCCTTTTACAGTTATTTATAAATGCTTTAACTGCAACTGTTGTTCTTAATATTTTACACTAGGGGAGAACGGGGTAAGTAGGCATACTTTTTACTTTAGTGAGAATTGCTCATCACCTAAACATCTTTCAATAGTCATTCCTACATTAAATTGAAGCTTAAGGTGTTGGTATTTGTACCCCTCACTTTTTCTATCTTATTGTAATAAAGAAGAAATTAATCATCAAAGACACCCTTAAGGCCAGGACACACCAGTCCGACTCGTTCCGACTACCCAAAAAATGGTGTCGGCCGTTTCAGGAAGCTCCAGTCTTCCTGTCGCGGCCAAAAAACACACCGAGTCGACTGCTTACTTTCCGTACACTCTGCGCTTGCGCGGGACGTAATGTCTCCACAACAGCAGGCGCCGCTAATCTGTATTGTGGCCCGAAAAAATACGAAAGCCGGAAATGATGGGACGGCTCTCTAGACCATAAACATAGATAGAAATACGTATTTATATTTATGGACCATAAGAGCACAATTTTTAGCAGAGTGTCGAGCATGGTGTCGAGCAGTCAACAAGGGTTGATGCATTTGAGTACTCGCAAAACGAAACGAACAAACACATTAAAACGATGGCTAGCTGTTGTTAGCTGTTTGTGCTACCCGCCTCACTTCCGGGCTTCACTGATTCGCTAGCCCTCCACCAATCAAATTGCTCCAAATGAAAGACGGTCGGCTCAAAAGAAGCCCGACGACCTCTATGTCGGCCGACGTCACGGCACACACCAAACAGATTCGTGTCCCGACCCCCTACCGACTCTACGACGCCGATTATCGGGCCGGTGTGTCCTGGCCTTTACACAACCGACCCCATCAAGGGGTCAGTTGTCACACACAAAGGGGTTGTTTGTCTCTCCCTGACACGATCTACACACCAACAACGTCGGTGCCAAAGTGAATGGACAGTCCCAACAGCCAATAAGCCAATAAGCCAATTTTTTTTCCACCGCAGCCTTAAAACACACCTCTTCAGACTGCACTTTGACTAGGAAGATGATACTGAAAACATTAGTTCTTTTTAAAGGTACATGTCAAACCTGCATGTAGCACTAAAATGTGTCACTTTATAGTTTGGTTTATTTGAAGCTATAGTACTGACGTGAATCTTGTTGTTTTGAGTTTGTACCTTCATGGTTGATTGAACTTACTGAAAGTCGCTTTGGATACAAGCGTCAGAGAAATGTAATCTAAATTCTTCAGATTTTTTTTGTAGGTGCAGGACATAACACCCACGTACGGTCTTGCTGATAGAAAGTCTTAATCAAGATCAACTTCTAGGTTGAACTGGTTAGGACACATTCCTGTAAGGGGACTGGTGTCACATGCTGCTGCTTCTTTTAAACTGCGTACAGTCAGTTTAAGTCAGTCAGAAGTCAGATTAGTCCAAACATGGAGAGCTTGAAAAATGCGCTGAAGCAGTTTGCTAGCTATATCCTCAAACAGCCGGTGTCTACGTCGCAATCATTGCGATTTTTTCTTACCATGTCGTGCTTGACAAGGACCTGCCGTGTTCCTGCAAAGAACAAACGCACAACTGCAATGTATACATGGGTCTGCCAGTGTTTTTATTATTATTATTGATGCTGTGGATGGACCAAGGCTGTCAGAGAGTCTGCAAATACCAAGCCTGCAAATACAAAGTTGCAAAAGGTGTAACTACCTTTTGTTGCTTCCTTTGTTATCGCATTTTCAAAGCATTTTTACTCGGTCTGCTGTGGGTTGCATCTGTGCACATCGATGGAGACTGGTGGGTTTGCTGTAGAAATGATGGTTCCCCAGAACAGAGACAGTTAGCCTGCAAGGACAAGACCACCTACACAGCAGAGGAAAAAGGAATCATCGCTGAACTGAAAAGCAATTCATTGGTGAGTTTATCATTTCTTTATTGACGACATCACAGACATCATAAGTTTTCTCTGATGCCCCATTCTTATCAGCAGTTACACTGCTCTAATAACAACATATATATATGATTTCCTTAAAGAGGACCTATTATACTACTTTTCTGGTCTTAATTTCTTGTTTTACACTGCTATAGAGCAACCTGACACGAATCACATCACAAAAAACTATGTAGATTTTCGGGAAGCTCTTTCTCTTATTTTGGCGATCCAGCATGCCCTGTAAACACTTTGCTTTTGACATTTCCGCCCCCTCCCTTCCTGAAAACCCCACTCCGTTGTGATTGGTTACCTTCCTTCCGGAACACTTTCAGTGGCGGGAGGTGCGAGCATGGACCTATAAGGGCGCGAGGCAGACGCGAGTAGGAAAGTGGCAGCATTACCATACATGGAAACATCCGCGTGGTGACGACACCAAGTTACATGCGACGTCACGATGTTACAAAGCGTCAAACCGCTTTGAACACGTGACTTCTCGACTGGCTAGAATAGTGTTTAGTGCTCTGCACAGACACCCCAGACGGTCAGCAGGGAATACGTTGAAATGCATGTACGTCATTATATGATTATCTAATATGGTTAAACATGACTATAAATCATCATAACGTTTATAGGTCATAAAAGTCAAAAAGTATCATAGGTCCGCTTTAAGAAACTACTCGGCCTGCAAAAAGAATTGTGCTTATATAATTTTAATCACAAAACTTTGTCCAAAGTGTTATTTTATGAAAAAAGACCAACAAACTGAGCGGTTGGGAATAAAGATTATCCTATGAATAACACATAAAAATGGCCCTGGAATATGTCGCTCTGGCACGCCCTTCATTGACCTTTTATTAACTTTTAGAAAGTTTATACAAGTTCAAAAAGTTACTGTAATAATACAACCTGCTCTTTGATGCTGTTTTTCAGGTGTCTGGCTTGTCTCTTCTCTTCTGTATCACATTGATAGCTTCCATTATGTCATGTTTGGCAAAATGCTGCCCCTGTAACAGTTCAAAGAAATCAGAGCTTATTGAGATCATTTTGGAAGAGAAGGAAAATCTAGTGATGAAGACTGTGAGAACAGCAGCAGAAGACAAACTCAAAGAACAAGTCAACCTCCATGTGGCTACGAGAGATTGGACACAATATTGTAGCCTTGCTGAAGACATGATTACAGAAATGTGCCCTGACACACTATACCCTGCTGCAGAACGATTTAACCAGCTGTAAACCAACCAACACCAGATCAACCCTCACACCAAATGCGGAAAAAAAACAGGTCGCTCCGAAAAGCAGACAAAATTCCGCTCGTGACCATGAATGCACCAGAGCACACCGGAGATGGCTCCGGTATTCTGTAAAGTTCCTCCTCCTTATTTACATATCAGGATCAAAAGAAAGCTCAAAACATAAATCTTAAATAGCTATGATTGCACTTTGCTTTGCACTTCAACAATTTTGTATTCTACTTGATTTTATGCATTATTATACTTTGCATTGTAATTGTTCTGTGAGTTTTATTTTTCATATTATGCTTTTCATTTTATGTATTACACTTTTTAAACTATCTTCATATTATAATAAGTGGGAGGGGAGGTGGGTGGGTTTTACTTTCCATGATATTATATGTAGTATATGTTTTTAAAGGTGCTCCATGGAACTTTTCAGTTTGTGTTTATTCTAGCGCCCCTCTTTGGACACAAGCAGTAGTGTTTTACCACACCAGCTGTTGTTCCTGGGTGAGCGTATACCCATGACAAAGGCATTAAGAAAAACTATATTAAAAATAGCATTCTTTGCACTAGTGGTCTAGTTTGCTGTTTCATATGATTTATGATCTTCAGAGAAAAAATTAGACTGTTTCAGAAATATTTAAAAGTTCCTCGTTGCACCCTTAAAGTTAAATGTGTTTGGTTTTGTTCTGATGTCAGTGGTGGATAGATTTGAAGATAAGGAAAAATGTGATGGTCGTGCCAGAACTGGTTTGTTTATTATTCTTTTTCTGTTGTAGCTTTCGTTTTCCTCTGACAAAGAAAAGATAGTGAGGTTAAACTGTGGGCAGACTGTAAAGGATAAGCTGGAAAGGGGCTTGTTTATGCATGTGCAGTATGTATGAATGTATTGGCATTTTCATAACAGACTATGTAGAAATTATTATTATTATTACTCTCCATATTTAGTTATGAATTATATGTATTAAGTGCTTTCTATATTATGTATAATATGTTAAAGCTGGGTGGAGAATCTGGGGAGAAAATAGCAGTTGGGATAGAGATTTGAATCCAAATACCTCAACCGCTCTCCACTTGTTCTCTTTGGTCCCTCCCCTATGGTCCCTCCCTGACACGCTCTACACCAACCATGTCGGTGCCAAAGTGAATGGACAGTCCCAACAGCCAATAAGAACAGAGATTTTTTTATTTTATTTTATTTTTTTATTTATTTTTTTTTAGAATCGGAGCCTCGCTCTGATTGGTCAAAGTGTACCGCTCATGTTAATTTTGACCAATCAGAAATCACATACCCCAGCTTTAAGTGCTTTCCATGTTATGTGTAATATGTTAATTTGTTGAGATGAGATATGGTGGAAAGCGATCATTTACCAAGCCTGTTGGTGTTTCTGTGTCTGGTTGAGTTATGGCTCTGAACGGCCCTGATTGTGGATTTTGACACAAGGCAAATCTGAGTTTGTAAACTTTTGATTAATTTTTGAACATATATTTTTTATGTTGATTCTTATTCTTGGAAAAGGGTTATATTAAAGGTACAGTCTGTAGAATGTTTTGGCATTTTCATAACAGACTTGGTAGAAATTAAATATAATAATTCATACGTATGTTTTAATTACTGTATAATCACTTGAAAATAAAGTTGTTTCTTTCATGACCTTAGAATGAGTCTTTTATATCTACATAGGAGCGGGGCGCTGAGGCCGCCATGTTGCACCGCCATGTTTCTACAGTAGCACAGAACGGACAAACTTAACGAAAGGCCTTACACGTTTTTATATATAGTGGGCGTCCTGGGGAAATGCACCTGTTGGAAGACCAAGAAGAAGAAGAAGTACTATAGAATAAATAACTAAATACATCTTCACCTCATCACTTGATATTGTGGAAAGACTTGAGGCAGTGGTGGATGATGCCATCTTTAGTAACTAGCTTCTTGTCCTTGTAGGCCACCGTAGCTTCTGTAAATTCTCCCAAAGGCAGGGGTTAGCAAGGGAGCGTTGCAATGGGAAAATTAAATGGAATGTTCAAAAAACAGCAGTTGGTAGAATGGGTGACATCGCTAGAATGGAGTCCAGCTAAAAAATAAAGCATAAAAAAAGTATTAGAATTGCTGTCACTCACACAAATTTCACTCTACATGCCTGATTTTTAACATCAAAATAGTAAATCTTGTTCCGATCGCACACGTGTAGCTACTGAAGCAAACGGACCGACACATTTGGATCTGTGAGCTTTCTAGTGACAGAAAGTCCAACTAACTCTCGCATAGGCTCCAATATTACAGAGACTAGATATTTCTGGAGAATCGCAGAAGGCACAATCTTTTATAAATGAGTCTAATTCTCTCATTCCTGAAACCACTGACACCATTTTAACTCTACATCTTCATCAAGATATTTTGCTTCTCATGTTAAGGTTATTTTACAATTGGACAAACGGTCTGTGAGTTATGAGCATCAGTTTGAGAGGAAGTTTTTCAACAAAAATCAATTTCTGAGTGATCTAAAGATTGATTGTAGAAATAATATTATAAATAAAAGTCCCTCCCCCACACATGCATGTAGCTCAATCACCATGGCAATAAGTGCCCTCCACACACTTACCTGCTTGTGTGTGCGTGTGTGTGTGTGTGTTGTGTGTGTGTGTGTGTGTGTGTGTGTGTGTGTGTGTGTGTGTGTGTGTGTGTGTGTGTGTGTGTGTGTGTGTGTGTGTGTGTGTGTGTGTGTGTGTGTGTGTGTGTGTGTGTGTGTGTGTGTGTGTGTGTGTGTCTGTGTGTCTGTGTGTCTGTGTGTATGTGTGAGTATTTTTAACTTCTATATTTTTTTACATTTATCCTATAAATAGAAGATTTTATTTGGCATCTTAGTCTTCATTAAGTATGCTTATGCTTTTATCAACCTGTTCTTAATGTGAAACGTTATATCCAGGTCATTTCCTTATTTTTAAACACTTTGAGGTGATTTACTTGTTTGACATAGTACTACAGTATATGAACATGGCTACTGTGCTGAGGAATTAGATCATTTGTTGTCACTTGGCGCCCTCTTGTGGCCAACAGAGAGAACTGTCACACTGCAGGTGAATAGTTATAACACATTTTAACTTACATATATCATCATAAAAAACTTTGCAAGTTGATTACTGACATTAAAAATTAATATATGTATATATATTTTTTTTTAAGATATTTTTTTGGCATTTTTATGCTTTATTGATAGTGTAGAGACTGAGTTGAAATGGGGCAGAGAGGGGAGTGACATGCAGAGAACGACCGCGGGCTGGAATCGAACCCGGGTCCGCTGCTGGCCGAGGCCCATGGGGGGGACGCCCTACCAACTGAGCTAAAGGCGCCCCTTTTTTATTTTTTCCATACATTTTTTTTTTCAAATGCTCGAATGTGCAAATCTGGCAACATCTAACTAATTACATGTGCATTTGCATTTATTTAACAACCAAAAATCTAGGTGTTGGAATGAATGAATGAATGAATGAATGAATGAATGAATGAATGAATGATTTATTTCAAATATGCAACAACAATACAATATTAAAAATGCATCAACAGGAGTCAGCACTAGTGACTCCTGCACCGATAAGGCCGCCAAGCACTCTATAAGAATGCCACAACATATTTGAAAATGAATGAAGCTAGAGTTAAAAGATTTATTTAATTTTCACAACATATGGAGTACAAAGTTTTTACAGAACAGATTGGAAATATACAATCACAAATTGAAATTGTGAGTTAAAAATAAAGTCATAATTTGGACTATTCATCTCATAATTTTCGACTTCTAAAACTGATTATTTCCACTTTACATGAGGATAAGATATGTACATTTTAATCAAAGCTAAATTTACCCTCTTATATTTTCCTTTGTTGAGGGAGATTAGCTCCAATGATAGAAAAAAAACCCGCAGGTATGAGGTGTCAGGTTTCAGTTGCGCAATGCATCATGGGAAGGCAGGTTGTACATCTCCTTCATTTCAGTCTCTCTGATCGTCAAAATAATCAATTAAAAAGTACTTTTTTTTCGAAATTGTGGCATAAAAAATCTGATTTTTTACCATTTATATTATAATTTCGACTCCTTACGAGTATATTTTTCTTATCATTGGTAAATATCCTCAATTTCTTTTCTTAAAGACGAAAAAAGAGAAGAAAAAAAAAGCCCAGGTGTCATATTCCAGTGGCGCAATGCATGACGGGAGGTCAGGTGGGGCTATCTCCGCTCATTTCACGCTCTCTGGTCGCTCTCTGATCTACCGGTTCCTCCTGCTTCCTTGATTCCAAATAAATTCACCCTCCGCTCCAGTCGCCTATACACCGAGCAGCGCTTAGACTACAGGGGTGTGAAGCGGCCACACGCACTCAGAAAACAACTCTAAACTCACCCAGAACGCTATTTTTAAGTGATTTTGACGCTACTTTTCACTGACAGAGGGACACCTGTCGCTACACACCTGCCTTCGCCATGTCCGCGCGACTGTAATGGCAACAGAGAGAGAGCGCGCGAGGACACACACACACAAGAGGAAAAACTGCAAAGAAAGGAGACGAAACTAATTAATTAAAACAAGTCGAAAAAAGGGATTTTAAATTTGAAAAGGCACAGTACGAGCAACATGGATCCGATGGACACAGGGGGAAAGTTCAGTCCGTCAAAGGTGAGTTCGATATACACCTGTAATCATGGACGTCGATTTGGCTAAACAAGTGGGGGGGACAAACAGGCATTCTGGAGTGCATTTTCAAAAGTGGGGGGACAATGAGGAAACATCTTTTTTTCTCTTTAGTGCAGGTAATGAACGGTTCTGAAAGACGGCATACCCGTTTTATTGAATATAGGCTAATTAACTCACCAAAGCAGGCTGCCTTTAAAAAAAAATCATGAATTTGAAGGACGTAGGATTTGATTAAACATTGGGTTGTGACAATTTATAAGTGGGGGTCTGGGGATTCTCCCCCATAATTTTTGGAGCATTACATGCTTAATTTCCTGCATTCTGGTGAATTTTTAATCACCAATTTGTTCCTTTTCTGCATACATTTGTATTCTTGAGCCCCGGCGCTGTGATCGGTGAATGATAACCGGGTAGTGCACGTCACGTTGTCGAGGGGAAAGCTTCCGCGATATCCGTTAGTTTCAGTTTACAGCCGACAAAGTTACTATCACAACGACCGCATAAACAGCGCATGGACAGCGTTTTAATGAAGCCTCTCATTCTTATTATCATAAGGGCTTTGAAGCAAATTATGAAATCTTAACATTACGGCGGCCCTGCTGGTGCGTAAAAGGACAGCGCAGTTGGCAATCTCTCCTCAGCAGTGCAAGCCACAGCAAAAGTCCATCGCACAGCCGATTCCTGCCTCTGATACGTTGACTCGCAACATAATGACTCAAGGCTTTGCATTGGCTTTGGCGATTTCCCGTGCCTCTTGTTTTCTCTCCACACAAAGCGGCTCTCCCATTGCACACACACTTGCCCCGGCCGCTTCTGAGAGCACAGCCAGTGTTGGTTCCACCCGAAAAAAATAAAATAAACACAACTTGGACACAGGCCCTGAAGCTGAATGACTGCTCTGGTAACGGGCATTACTGGACGCCGAATACTAGCCCCCGAATATAAGACGACCCGACTTTTTTACGACCTTATGAAGTGTTAATATGTTCGCCTTTACTTGATACTTGATGCGCTCACCGGCCGGCGGGGACACAATTCTTATCAGCGGTAACTTGGCACGATACCGGCACACACCTTGGAGGAGCAGGTGCGCAGGTGAACGTTGCATCCTGTCAGCGTGTCTCTCTCTCTCTCTTTCTCTTTCTCTCTCCACACTGTGGTAGGGCGCTTAGCAGACTGGATTTTTAATGATAACCTAATGCTCATTAGTGTGCGCCCCTCAGCACTCTCACCTACCGAAGTGCGCATGGGAAGGCGGGGCACAACCGTAATCTCGTCCTGGGCACGGTGAAGAAAATGCGACGGGCATATAAATAATCTATAGCCTATATAGTATATAGCCTATAAACTATATATATTATAGTGTATATATTTATGCTCTGTCAAGTTGATGTGTGGTAGCAGGAGATGGGAAATAGGACATAGGCTATGAGACTGTTTACAGAGCAATCGCGGGAGCACAGGGCAAAGTGTAGGGGGGCTGAGAGGGGGTGCAGGCGGTGGTGAGGGGGGTGCGGCCGCACCCCCCGCACCACTACTTCCAACGTCCCTAAGCAGCAAAGAATCTCCATCCACCATCCGACCCTTTTCTGAATCCGACCGTTTGGCACAGACCGAAAACAAGGATAGGCGGCGGCCAATCACGGTCGCGCGCGCGCACAGAGAGAGGGAGCGAGAGAGAGAGAGAAGAGAGAGAGAGAGAGAGAGAGAGAGAGAGAGAGAGAGAGAGAGAGAGAGAGAGAGAGAGAGAGAGAGAGAGAGAGAGAGAGAGAGAGAGAGAGAGAGAGAGAGAGAGAGAGAGAGAGAGAGAGAGAGAGAGAGAGAGAGAGAGAGAGAGAGAGACACCTTGACGCTGTGTTTTAATACGGCTGGACGCACTCCATGTCCGGCTTAAAAAGTGGGGGGGACAAAATGAGTCTTGACGAAAAGTGGGGGGTACATGTACCCCCCATACCCCCCGTAATCGACGTCTATGCCTGTAATAATAATACCTGCCGTGACGTCACAGGCCGTAGGCTACGAGGTTTGTCACAGTTTCACCCTTTTATATACTATCTATGGTTTCACCTGCAGATAAAGAAGCATAGAAAGTTGAAATGGATTCTATAGCGAATACTGTAATTCTCATATGTCAGTCAGTCAGACAGACACACACACACAGACAGAGAGAGAGAGAGAGAGAGAGAGAGAGAGAGAGAGAGAGAGAGACACACACACACACACACACACACACTCAATCTCTCTCTCTCTCTCACACACACACACATACATCACCCTCCATATATCATTGTTAATTGTTAATTAATTATAGGCTAATGGTTATAACTCGTTTGTCAACATGAAGCACTTTTAACATTGTTATTATTGGGTTATAATTATGTGTTTGGTTATTTTGATAAGCACTGAATACCACCTTGAGGCAAATTCATATTTGTCAGACACATGCAGACTGTGTTGAGGCTTTTAAAACCATTAAACATTAAAACATTAGACATTAAAACCATTATTTTTCTGTATTACACATTTTTAAGACATTTTTGAATATGCACATTTGGCGACATCTAATTAATTATGTAGAAATATGCTGCACCTCTTTGAAAATCTAGATGTTGGGTGAAGCCTCATATTAGTGTCCAAAGCTTTTACACAACAGATTTTGGTTACAGACTTTTTTTAATTTAAAAAAATACTATGTACAGGTCTTAAAAATGCATTTTCAGCACGTTTTTAAGACAAGGCAAGTTTATTTATATAGCACAATTCAGACACATGGCCATTCAAAGTGCTTTTAAGAAGAAAATGTCTCATAAATCAGACATTTGATTAACAACATCTGCATAAATTCTCCAATTTCTCAACATTTTGCCGGTTATTCTAAGTTTATAATGAAAAATAACTTCCCTGGGGGCGCCCTTAGCTCAGTTGGCCCCCCCCCCCCATGGGCCTCGACCAGCAGCGGACCTGGGTTCGATTCCAGCCCGCGGTCGTTCTCTGCATGTCACTCCCCTCTCTGCCCCATTTCAACTCTGTCTCTACACTATCAATAAAGCATAAAAACGCCAAAAAAATATCTTAAAAAAAATCTTCCCTGATACTCCTGTGTGTACGTCACACACTGTGTCAGGGTGTGGATAAATGATTTGACAAACTCAATGACAGAAACAGGACTGAACTTGCTTGGCATGAGTTAAATCAACGTAACAGACATTCCTGTTTAGCTACACACCCTGATACACACACACACACACACACACACACACACGTTCGCTCGCACACACGCACTCACACACACACACACACACACACACACACACACACACACACACACACACACACACACACACACACATGCCACAAACAGGCATGCATACACACTCTCACTCACTCAGTCACTCAGTCACTCAGTCACTCAACACACTCACTCACACACACAACACACACACACACACACACACACACACACACACACACACACACACACACACACACACACACACACACACACACACACTGACACACACACACACACACACACACACAGCTTGACAGATTCAAAAAGTCAATAGCCTCAACACAGTCTGCATGTCTTTTAATGCTGCAGGCTGTTTACTCAGAGCTACAGTCTGAGTTCAACTGATGCTGTGATTCTCAGTATTACCTTACATTAACACGTCATTGGTGCTTTAAAGGTGAAGTAAGCGGTTTATTTATGTTAATATAAGTGTTAAAATCGCTCTTTATTCATACAGTGATCACTTACATAATGTGAGCGTTTCATAAAGCCGATCTCTCAGTCAGCTGCTCTGCATGTAATCGGCCAATAAACTTATTGGAGGATCCCGAAATTTTTATCCAATCAGAAGAGAGAACGCTACAAACCGACACTCGTCTCACTCATATATAGTATATACACTCCATGGTCTCACTGCCGGTGCACGCCAGAGCAACAGATGGGTGAATGTTTATGTGCCTACAATGGCGGAGCAGGTAAAAATCCTTCCCAATGTCTGTTTTGATGGTTTTTATCATGTTTTATCACACTTATGGATCTGAGATGATGCTAGATAACTCGCTGCTTGAAGACCGCAGTGCATTAATGTGGTGACGTGGGGACGAGCGAGGGGACTGCTAACTGCCGGCCGTTATTACATTATTGGCTGCTACAGACAGACATGGACATTTTGTTTCAACAATAGGGAGGGGTGATGGGGGGGACATTCCACACCACTGATTTTGTCAAAAAGCACAACCTTTAAACATTTTTTTGTGCCTTTTTGTTTTGTAATATTTTGATATGTTTGAAATAAATTAATTAATTCATTGTGTGGTGTATGTGTGTTTCTCTCTCTCTCCCTCACCCTCTCCTCTTCCCCCTCCTTCCCTCTCTCTCTCCCTCCCCCCCCTTCTCTCCCTCCCTCTCTCTCTCCCTCCCTCCTTACCCTCCCTCTCTCTCCCTCTCTCACTCTCCTCCCTCCTCCCCCTCTCCCCCTCCCTCTCTCTCTCTCTTCCCCCCCCTCCCCTCTCTCCCTTCCTCTCTCCCTCACTCTCTCCCTATCTCCCTCTCTCTCTCTCTCTCCCTCTTCCCTCCCCCTCTCTCTCTCTCCCTCCCCCCCTCCCTCCCTCCCTCCCTCTCTCCCTCTCTCCCTCTCTCCCTCTCTTCCTCTCTCTCTCTCTCTCCCTCCCTCCCTCCCTCTCTCTCTCTCCCCCTTCTCGCTCCCTCCCCCCTCCTTCCCCCTCTCTCTCTCCCTCCCTCTCTGCCTCCCTCCCCCCTCCCTCTCTCCCTCCCTCCCTCCCCCTCCCCCTCTCCCTCTCCCTCTCTATCTCTCCCCTTCTCTCCCTCTCTCTCTCCCTCCCTCCCTCCCTCTCTCTCTCTCCCCCTCTCTCTCTCTCTCTCCCTCTCCCTCTCCCTTTCCCTCTCCCCCTCTCTCTCTCTCTCCCCCTCCCCCTCCCTCTCCCTCTCCCTCTCCCTCTCCCTCTCCCTCTCCCTCTCCCTCTCCCTCTCCCTTTCCCTCCCTCTCTCTCTCTTCCCTCCCCCTCCCTCTCTCCCTCTCTCTCTCCCTCTCCCTCCCTCTCTTCCCCCCCCTCTCCCTCCCTCCCTCTCTCTCTCCCTCTCTCTCTCTCTCTCTCTAGTTTCCAGATTGGGAT
>CM047511.1:32445075-32450075 GCA_026122265.1 Ammodytes dubius | reverse complement strand
GTAGCTACAGTATTCACTAAAAGGATCTTGGCTAAACTAAATGTATGTCTGTCTGTCTCCGTGTCTGTTTCCTGTCTGTCTGTCTGTCTGTCTGTCTGCCTGCCTGCCTGTCTGTGTGCCTGTCTATCTATCTATCTATCTATCTATCTATCTATCTATCTATCTATCTATCTATCTATCTATCTATCTATCTATCTATCTATCTATCTATCTATCTATCTATCTATCTATCTATCTATCTATCTATCTATCTATCTATCTATCTATCTATCTATCTATCTATCTATCTATCTATCTATCTATCTATCTATCTATCTATCTATCTATCATAGCGTGCCCTGGGAGCTTCCAGTGCTCCAACAACCTTTGCATCAACTCCACTCTGCAGTGCGACGGCTGGAACGACTGTGGAGACGGAACAGATGAAGACAACTGCAGTGAGTCCCTTCAAAATAAAATACAAAATTCAGGGGGGGGGGGGGGTGGGGGGGGGCTTAGCTCAGTTGGTAGGGCGCCCCCCCCCCCCCCCCCCCCCCATGGGCCTCGGCCAGCAGCAGACCCGGGTTTGATTCCAGCCCGCGGTCGTTCTCTGCATGTCACTCCCCTCTCTGCCCCATTTCAACTCTGTCTCTACACTATCAATAAAGCATAAAAAAATGCCAAAAAAATATCTTAAAAAAATTAAATACAAAATTCCTGGTTTTATTTTTTTAAATTTTGTTTTTATTCCCAATTGAAGTGTTTATATATATCTTTTATACTTATTTATTCTTCTATGACAGTTTTGGATGTGAACAAAAATGCGAAAAATAAAACCCAATTTTTTTATTATTATTTTTTACCGATTTACATAGAGTCTCAGTCAGGTTTAAGTCAGTGGGAGTTAAGAGTTTACAGAGCCTAGGCTGTGTAATAAAGGTCTAGTCAGTGATTCTGGAGAACGCTTTTAGTCAAAATCCCCCCCCCCCCCCCGCCCCCCCCCCTCCATAGAGTCTCAGTCCTCTTCACAGCAGACCCGGGTTAGAATCCAGCCCGGGTCGTTCTCTGCATGTCATTCCCCTCTCTGACACATTTCATCTCTGTCTCTACAAACTGTCTAATGAAGCAAAAAAATGCCCAAAAATAATGAAAAAATAAAAAAACAATACATTACATATAACATTGTGGTTTCTCTCTCTCTTCTCTTTGTTTACATACCAGTTTACAGAGCCTAGGCTGTGTATTAACACTAGATTTCTCTCTCTCTTCTCAGCGTGTTTGGCCGATCAGATGAAATGCAGGAACAGTCGCTGTAAACCAAAGTATCTGGTTTGTGACGGGAAGGACGACTGTGGAGACAACACAGACGAGCTGCACTGTGGTGGGTTAACTAGTGTGTGTGTGTGTGTGTGTGTGTGTGTGTGTGTGTGTGTGTGTGTGTGTGTGTGTGTGTGTGTGTGTGTGTGTGTGGTGTGTGTGTGTGTGTGTGTGTGTGTGTGTGTGTGTGTGTGTGTGTGTGTGTGTGTGTGTGTGTGTGTGTGTGTGTGTGTGTGTGTGTGTGATTCTGTGTGTGTGTGTGTGTGTGTGTGTGTGTGTGTGTCTATCTGTCTGTCTGTCTGTCTGTCTGTCTGTGTGTGTGTGAGTTTAACTTTTCTTTGGGTGAAAATGTATTCAATTTGCATTTAATTTTTCTTTTTTTTTCTTTTGTCAAGTATATTTTGTAATTGTTTATTTGAAAGTTTATTTGATAAAGGAATACTTCACCAATAAGGAATCGGCATTCTATCATTATATAATCGCTTTGAGGTTTTTCTTCCTTAGTCTTCCCTTGGCCCAGCTGTCCTGTTAATCCTATCTCCTACATTTTACCATGTGTGATGTCACGCATGGTAAAATGTAGGGTTAGACAGTGAGACCATAAAACACTCTTTCTGCCTTTTCTCAGGCTAGGATGAACCGATTTCTAAAATGTTTTGCACATTTATAGTACACAGGATCTCAGTTGAGTTCAATACACCTTCATATTCCAACTGGTGAAGTAGGCAGTATTTTTTTTAGTGAAATACATTTTGAATGGTATTAAGAGTCTTTTTTTTTTTTTTTTGGTAAAATGTTATAATTCTTTTATTTAAATGTTGTATTTTTATCCATGTTTTAAATTTGTTCCTTTTTTGTATTTGTATTCTTTATTTGATTTTAAACCTGTGAAGCACCTTGAGTGGCCCTGTGCCTGAAATGTGCTCTATAAATAAAATTGCCTTGCCTTGCCTTGTCTCTGTTCCTCCCAGGCCAGTGTAGAGCAGGAGAGTTCACCTGTAGAAACCTTCGCTGCGTCGCGGAGGAGAAGAAGTGTGACGGGAAGGATGACTGTGAAGACGGGTCGGACGAGGCCACCTGTGAAAGATGTGAGGAGTGTGTGTGTGTGTGTGTGTGTGTGTGTGTGTGTGTGTGTGTGTGTGTGTGTGTGTGTGTGTGTGTGTGTGTGTGTGTGTGTGTGTGTGTGTGTGTGTGTGTGTGTGTGTGTGTGTGTGTGTGTGTGTGTGTGTGTGTTGTGTGTGTGTCTGTGTGAGTGTGTGTGTGTCTGTGTGTGTGTGTGTGTGTGTGTGTGTGTGTGTGTGTGTGTGTGTAAAGACCTGTGATAAATGTGATGAACAAATGAATGATTTCAGCTTTAAAACAAAACAAATCATATTTATAACGCTTTTTAATGTTAATGTCACTGACACTCTTTGTTTAAACCTGCAGTGTGTAGAATTTTGGGTTTTATTTCCTAGCAGATTTTGTAGAAAGTACTTATAATATCCATAAGTACATTTAATTTAGTGCATAATAGCTGAAAAAAATGTTTTGAATTATTTAATTTTTCCCCTTAGAAAGGGTCTCACACATGTCCATATTTCTGCATATCTTGTACCAAGGCCTAGTGCCGCCAACTTGGAAGTGTCACACACACACACACACACACACACACACACACACACACACACACACACACACACACCAC
The DNA here is from genome assembly GCA_026122265.1 of Ammodytes dubius. Classification (NCBI taxonomy): domain Eukaryota; kingdom Metazoa; phylum Chordata; class Actinopteri; order Uranoscopiformes; family Ammodytidae; genus Ammodytes; species Ammodytes dubius. Next base: position 32,447,092 of record CM047511.1, on the reverse strand, counting down.
TATAACAGCTGTGTATGTGTTGTTGTTGTTGTGTGTCTTTCAGCGCTGGTCTTGCAGCAGTGTTCAGAGTTCACGTTTCGCTGTAAGAGCTCGGCTTGTATCAGCAAACTGAACCCAGAGTGTGACGGGGAGACAGACTGTGAAGACGGGTCCGATGAGGAGAACTGTCGTATGTATAACACACAGAGAGAGAGAGAGAGAGAGAGAGAGAGAGAGACAGACAGACAGACAGACAGAAGAGAGAGAGAGAGAGAGAGAGAGAGTGACAGACAGAGAGAGAGAGAGAGAGAGAGAGAGAGAGAGAGAGAGAGACAGACAGACAGACAGGCAGAGAGACAGAGAGAGAGAGAGAGAGAGAGAGAGACAGACAGAGAGAGAGAGAGAGAGAGACAGACAGACAGACAGACAGACAGACAGACAGACAGAGAGAGACAGACATACAGACGGACGGACGGACGGACGGACAGACAGACAGACAGACAGACAGACAGAGAGAGACGGACGGACGAAGAGAGAGAGAGAGAGACAGACGGACAGACAGACGGACGGACGGACACACACAGACAGACAGACACACATTTGTACGGCTATACTTGTGAGGACATTCAATTACCTAATGCATTCCCTAGCCCCTTACCCTAACCCTAACCATCCAAACTAAATGCCTAACCCCAACCCTTACACTAACCCTAACATAAACCTAATTCATACCTGAACCTTAAAACCTAGTGTTAACCCTCAAACAGCCCTTTAAAGGCCTGTCCTTAAAACCTAGTGTTAACCCTCAAACAGCCCTTTAAAGGCCTGTCCTTAAAACCTAGTGTTAACCCTCAAACAGCCCTTTAAAGGCCTGTCCTTAAAACCTAGTGTTAACCCTCAAACAGCCCTTTAAAGGCCTGTCCTTAAAACCTAGTGTTAACCCTCAAACAGCCCTTTAAAGGCCTGTCCTTAAAACCTAGTGTTAACCCTCAAACAGCCCTTTAAAGGCCTGTCCCAAAGTGAGAACCAGACAAAATGTCCTCACTGCGATGGTTAAAAATCTACAAAAAATAAACCCCTTCATGTGTATTATGTTTTCAGAGTGTGGTGTGCGGCCCTATCTGAGTTCTCGTATAGTCGGCGGTCAGGCGTCGCGGAAGGGCGAGTGGCCCTGGCAGGTACTCACACACACACACACACACACACACACACACACACACACACACACACACACACACTCACACCACACACACACACACACACACACACACACACACACACACACACACACACATTCACTCACACACATACACACCCTCCTTCCCTCCCCCCCCCACCCCCCCCACACACACACACACCCTCCCTCCCACACACACACACTCACACACAGGGCCGCTGCTAAGCTTTTGGGTGCCCTAAGCTTAAATTGTCAATATCCAGTCAGGTACACTGATATTTCCATACAGATACATACAATTAATGGCAAAAACATATTAAGGAAGTCAGTGTTTCCCATAGGATTTTAGGATACTGTGGGAGGGACCCTGTTTGGGGTTCTGGGGGTATGCCCCCCCGGATTTTTTTTTTTACCTTTTTAAAGTAAAATGCATCAATCTGGTAGCCTGGAAATCCAGACCCTGATATCTTGAACGATAGAGGGTCTGGCGACGATCAATAGTAATTTCCAACTCAAGGGGCGGCTCCTACTCGTGCATTTCAAATGCCACTGCACGCAGTTGGATAGCACTACAACCAATCAGAGCGATGCACATGACGTAAGCCCCTTTCGTTTAGCGAACAGCTGTTAAACTGTTAAATTAAACGTTTGCCGTTGTCGGTCGGCAAAACAGAACATTCCACTTACTTGCTAATGAAAGATTTGAGTGCCGTCTTCCAAATCGTTAAGGGTCGAGGCCAAAGCAGTCTCAAACTCACACAACATATCTGCAGCCATCTTTGATGTTTACTATCACGGCTTCGACGTCGCATGCACGTCACTGTCGTCATCCGGTTACGTCCTCCCCAGAGTACCATATAA